>VZQC01014453.1:271604-332649 GCA_009823505.1 Rhizomys pruinosus
GTTTTGTGACCATTGTCTAAACTCAAAGATGTATTATGCTGTAATCTGCCAACCATGACCCATGACTATGTACTTTGGTTAATGTATGAAAATTGAATTGTTAGTAACCTGTCCAGTAGTTCTGGAAAGTTTGCCAACTTTCCTTGTTGTTTCGTCTTGAATTTACTATAAAATCACTGCCTTGAGCTCAATAAAATCGCTACAGATTCAGGAAAACTTCTCTTAGTTTTTCTTCTGTAAGCCATTCACCGACCCTGTGTTTTTCCTGCCAAGAGGACCCTGGATACCCACGACCCCCGGAGGGCCAGTCGGTAGCAGTTGGCACCTGAACAGGGACCCTTGGACAGGTAACCTTTTCTCTTTTCTCTCTTTCTTCCAGAACACAGGAAGGTTCTCGCCAGGGAGCCCGGGTCTCGCCGATAAAGGATCATTGGTTAAGTGCGAGTAATCATTGGAGCCATGGGGCACAGTGGATGCCTCACCAGCAGTAGTTCAGGGTATGGCTTTTGCTGCAGCAATGAAGGGACAGACATACAGCGCCTATGTGAAAAAGACTTATGGAGGAGGACAAGGATCCTCAAAACCCACATGCTTTAAATGTGGGGAAACAGGACATATGCAAAAGGCTTACCCTAACGGGGCAAAGGAGGGCAAGAGAGGGCCCCCTCTTGGGTTATGTCCCAGGTGCCAAAAAGGTAGACATTGAAAAAGTGAGTGTAGATCTAAGTTTCATAAGGATGGAACCCCTCTTACAGGGGACGAAAAAGGAAAGAAAGAAAAGATGCAAAAAAACTAGATTTGGGGCAGCCTCTCAGCCCCGCAGAAAGAGAGGAGAGTGAGGAGAGTAAGAAGGTTACTCGGGGGTTAAACCCTGAAACTCCTGAATTAACTGTTCATGATTTACCCAGAGCAACATCGGGAAGTGCAGGGCTGGACTTCTCTGTCTGCCAGGATATAATTTTGTCCTCAGCGGATGGAGTGGCGCTGGTCCCCACTTCCACATTGGGGACTCTGCCACCGGGAACTGTGGGCTTAATAATTGGTCGTAGTTCAAATTATAATAAAAACTTTAGTTTTACCTGGTGTTGTGGACTCTGATTTTACTGGGGAAATAAAAATTATGGTTAGACCCTTAAAAAGAAACAATTCAGTTACATAAAGGACAAAGAATAGCTCAGCTCTTGTTATTACCTTATGTAAATTTGCCAAATCTGATTTTAAAACAAAAAAGAAATCAGGGCCAGATTGGCTCTTCTGATGTGGTTGCCTGGGTCCAGGATTTAAACAAAGTCCGACCCTTTAAAACTATAAAAATAAATGAAAAGCACTTACAAGGTCTCTTAGATACAGGAGCTGATAAGACTTGCATAGCAGGAAAAGATTGGCCGGCCTTCTGGCCTTCTCAAAATACCTCTTCCTCACTGACAGGACTGGGCTCAGTTTCTAATGTGGCTCAAAGTTCTCAACTCTTAAAGTGGGAACTTGATGGAAAAACAGGACTAATTCAACTTTATATTATTCCTTCCCTGCCCTTTTCCTTGTGGGGCAGAGACATTATGAGCAACATGGATCTTAAATTAGTGACTTCAGACAACTTAAACGAACAGTGTTTTTCATAGGGGCCATTGGAAGCTTTTTATGTACAGATAAAATAGATTGAAAATCAGATGAGCCTGTATGGCTTAACCAGTGGCCCCTGACAAAAAAAAAAAAAATACAGGCTATTGAACAATTAATAGAAGAACAGCTCCAAAAAGGACATATAAAGGAGAGTAATAGTCCTTGGAACACCCCAATATTTGTTATTAAAAAGAAATCAAAAAAATGGAGACTATTACAAGATCTTAGAGCTGTAAATGCTACTATGATTGATATGGGAGCCTTACAGCCAGGACTTCCATCCCCGGTTGGGATCCCTAAAGGATGGGACATAATTATAATAGATTTACAAGACTGCTTTTTTACAATCCAATTACATCCTGAAGATTGTAAGAGATTTGCTTTTAGTGTACCATCAGCAAATTTTAAAAGACCTTATAGGAGATACCAGTGGAAAGTTTTGCCTCAAGGAATGAAAAATAGCCCAACTTTATGTCAAAAATTTGTAGATCAAGCCTTATTAGCCACTATGAAACAGTATCCTGATGCATATATTCTCCATTATATGGATGATATATTATTGGCACATCCCTCAGATAATACTAATCAACAAATATTACAATTTACTTTACAACAATTAACCTCATTTGGATTGGTGGTAACTCCAGATAAAGTACAAAGAAATAAGCCTTTAAGCTATTTGGGACAATATATTTATAATGATTATATTAGTAATCAAAAAATGTCAAGACTTGATAAGTTATGCACCTTAAATAATTTTCAAAAATTATTAGGCAATATTAATTGGATCAGGCCTCATTTAAAAATTACTACCGGAGAGCTTAGCCCTTTGTTTCAAATTTTACATGGGGACTCAGATCCAAGGTCTCCCAGAAATATGACACCAGAGGCCTTACAGGCCCTAAGTAAAGTTGAGGCTCAGCTTAATCAGGCTAAAGTAAAACAATTGTCCTATTCAGATACTTGGGACTTAGTAATTTTTAAGACTCCATATACTCCCACAGGATGTTTATGGCAATCAGAAATATTAAAATGGGTACATTTACCACATGTACAGTCAAGAATGTTAGCATCTTATCCTTATATGTGCTCCTTAATAATAACTAAAGGTAGACAAAGATCCAAAGAACTTTTTGGAAAAAAAATGCACAATATTATAATTCCTTATAATAAAAAACAATTTGAAATATTATTAACAAAAAGTGAGGATTGGGGTATAGCCTTACAGGGCTTTACAGGACAAATTCAATATCATTATCCAAAACATCCTCTTATTGAGTTTTATAAGGAAACAGAAATAATTTTCCCATCTAAATACTCGCAGCAGCCTCTAGAGACAGCTCTTTGCATTTTTACAGACGGATCATCTAATGGGAAATTTGCAGTTTATGTGCCAGATCGTGAGCCTTTAGTAGGACAGGTAAAAGAAAAACTTTCTGCACAACAAACAAAAATAAAAGCAGTAATTTTGGCTTTTCAAACTTATACAAAAAAGTTTAATCTTTTTACAGACTCAAAGTATGAGGTCAGTTTATTTCCGGCTATAGAGACAGCTTTGCTGTCTGGAAATTCACATATTTTGCCTCAATTACAAACACTTCAAAAGTTAATTAGAGATAGGACAAAAAATTTTTATGTAGGCCACATACGTGGCCATTCTAATTTACCAGGACCTTTAAGTAAGGGAAATGATATGGCTGATGCTTTAACTAAAAATTTGGTTATAAATGTGACAAAGGCTCAAAAAAGTCATAATTTACATCATCGAAATGCATTGGCATTAAAAAGGATGTTTAAAATAACTAGAGAACAGGCTAGACAAATAGTTAAAAATTGTGGGACATGTCCTCCTGTTTACCATCCACAAAAAATAGGGGTCAACCCACGGGGACTTAAGGCCCTGGCCTTATGGCAAATGGATGTAACACACGTCCCTGAGTTTGGAAAACTTGCCTTTGTTCATGTGACCGTGGATACTTATTCTCATATGGTCTATACATCTGCCAGAACTGGAAAAGCTGTTAAAGATGTAATTCAACATTTAATTCAAAGCTTTATGCTTATGGGCATGCCACAAAAGTTAAAGACTGATAATGCTCCTGCTTATACATCAAAGGCTTTAGCAACCTTTTTACAGCAATGAAAAATTGCTCATGTTACAGGAATTCCTTATAATCCTCAAGGACAAGCAATAATAGAAAGAACACATCAGGGTCTTAAAAATCAAATTATGAGACTTAAAACTACAAATTCCTATTTTTCTCCTCATCATTTGCTTAGCCATGCTTTATTTGTCATAAATCATCTAAATACTAATTCAGAAGGAAACTCCCCTTCTATGAAACATTGGGGAGGACTTAAACGAGAACAACTCCCTTTGGTTTACTGGAAAGATCTTTTAACTGGGACCTGGAAAGGTCCCAATGTTTTAATTTCCTCTGGAAGGGGGTATGCATGTGTGTTCCCACAGGATGCCGACTCCCCCATCTGGATCCCAGACCGGCTCATCCGCTCGACTCCTCACAAAAAGGCAACAGCGAAAGCAAAAGCAAAAACGGAGGAAAGCGGAGGCCAAGCTGCAAAAACTGACTCTAACTCCGAAAGCGATACCGACTTGGACTCAACTGAGACATCTGACAAAGAAAGCGAAGGAGCTCGTGACCTCTCAACAGAAACCGCTGATGCCTGAGTTTATTTTTCTTGCTATTCTGTCTTTGATTGCAGCTCAGTCTACTGTCACATATGGGGAAAGTTATTGGGCATATATACCAAAACCCCCTCTAATTCATCCTGTGGGCTGGCTTGACCCAGATCATATAAAGGTATTAACTAATGATACAGATTTACTTGGAGGAATGCAGGACTATGATGAGAGACCAAATAGTTCTGCTCTGTTAAATTTTGAAGGGAGATCAGACTCCCCTCCTATTTGCTTAGCTTTATATGGATACCCTCCCTTAGGGTGCCTGCCTGTAAATTACGAGATCTTTCTTACTGATTCACCTGATCCATCACCATCCGATAAAAAATTTGAACCAAGGTCCAATTTGGGAATTACAAATAATGACTTTGGGATTTCGTATTAATAATGAGACTTTTCAAAATGCTCCATTCATGCCGCTCCCTGTGTGTACTGAAAAATATAGAGACATAAATCAATTTTGAAATGGTAATTCTAACACTCATCCCCAATGGCTCTCTTGTGGATTTAAATATAAACCTGCTTCAAAGCATACCACAGAAGGAACTAATTTGAAAATTTGGGATTTCTCTATCTCGTCAGGAGGTTATGATTATTCTCAATATTTTAAAAGACTAAGTGACATGGGTCTCATAAAATATAAAAATTATACAAATAAAAATAACACACAAAAATTACACAGATGGTTTTCTCCAGGATATGTAGAACCAATTTGGGTTGCCAGGGACCCAATTAAAAATCTCACTGCCACTCATTATGATCTTTTTAAACTTGCAACAAGTGCCAACATAATATTACCAAAAAAAACCACTGATAAAGCTCTCATTCCCTTGGTTACACATGCTTGTGTATCTTACCCTTTTGCTATATTATTAGGATCCAGATTTCAAGTATATATTGCTCATGTTGGTAATTCATATCTTATTAATTGTACTGCCTGTAAACTTACTAATTGTATTAATTCTGGTATGGATAAACAGTATCCTGTAATAATTTTAGTAAAAAAAAACACCATATGTAATACTTCCTGTTGACCTGCAACAGGATCCTTGGTATAAAAATACTGCTTTGCACACTTTAGAAACACTTAATGCTCTCTTAAGACCTAAAAGATTTATAGCTACTCTTATTTTGGGTATTACTACTCTTATTGCAATTTTAACTTCCTTTACACTTTCAACTACAACTTTGGTAAAGGAAATACATACAGCTCACTTTATAAATAAAATGAACAAAAATATTTCAGTTACACTTACAAAACAATCCATTATAGATAAAAAAACTAGAGTCAAAAATAAATGCTTTAAAAAAAGTAGTTTTGGCCCTTGGACAGGATATAACAAATATAAAAACCAGGATGAAAACCAGGTGTCATGCTTCTTTTCAGTATATTTGTGTTACCCCCCTACCTTATAATGCTTCACAACAATGGAAAAAAAGTTAAAAATCACCTTCAAGGTGTTTAAAAAGATACTGATATTACCCATAATTTGGATGATTAGCAGAAAGGCATCGCTGCTCTAAGTTAGGCTCATTTGTATAATGATAAATTAAAAGCTCTGGCATCTGGCCTTGAGAGTGAAATTAAAGCCCTTAATCCATTAGATTGGACACAATGTTTTATACTTATTGGAGTTGTATTACTTCTCTTTGTTATGGCTGTACTCCTTTTTCCTTGCCTTTTCAGACTCATGCTAAGATCCATCCACTCGGTTAAGCATGATCTGACGGAGCTGCATCTTAAAAACAAAAAACCGAGAGCTGTCACAACAACTCCAGCATCGCTTGCATATGAGCTGTGACGAAAGTCATATTGGAGGCAGGTGGGGGAGCAAAGTCCTTCGGGGCCTGACCCCCTGGAGGTCCCTGACAGAGTGCTCGGCCTTGACCATTTCCCGATATGCTCCTAAGATGTCACACTTCCTTGGTGCTGGACTTGGCATGCTGTCTTTCTTAGTTACAATATACTTTCTAAATACAACAAAGTCCTCTCTCAAGTTTAATTAAATGTTCCTTATAGACAAAGGACAGTTACCTAGATGTTCCGGGAGTTGGCAATAATAGCCAAATACCTCCCCCAGTCCTTGGCCATTCTTGGAGCAGGAACTTTCTGTAAATCTTAGTCAAATTAAATATAAAAATATTTTTGAGTACGACCCTCCTTTCTTAAAAGCTCTTGCAAAAATTCATTGGAAAAATAACATTACATTGGGTGATATCATAGACCAATTTCAAAATAATAAATTGTTTAAAAAAAACTTCAAAATAGGATAATCAGGTAAAAATGATATTTTATATCATGACTGTTACTGAGTAAAATGGAAATTCCAGTGGCAGTTGTGTATGACAGGAGGCATTATTTAATTAAAGGCAGATGGTGGGCTCCTCCTTTAAGAAAAAATAACATGCAAAGGGTCCCTAATTCTTCCCCTCCTTTCACAGGAACATATAATAAATGGGAAGTTAAATGGGTTAATATAGATGGGTAGTGGGTCTTTTACTATACTTTAAACTTCATGCAAAAATTGCTAAGAGCTAGGCCTCCTTGACACTTGTTAACCCCACAACAAAAACAAACTATTATTAATCAAATATACAATCGTAAATGGTGACATTACACACACTGTACCAAAGCAAGACATGTTAAAAAATTGACTCTGGGTGCATTACAATTGGCCTGAGCGTTTCCCTGGGAGACAAAAAAAGAAAACTTTAAGATCACAAAGTAAAGGTTATTTTAGTTATAAAGTAATAATAAAAAGAAAAGCCACAATCTCTCAGTTCAAAAAAGGTTTTGTTCCAGACTTGTGCCTGCGGTTTTGTGACCATTGTCTAAACTCAAAGATGTATTATGCTGTAATCTGCCAACCATGACCCATGACTATGTACTTTGGTTAATGTATAAAAATTGAATTGTTAGTAACCTGTCCAGTAGTTCTGGAAAGTTTGCCAACTTTCCTTGCTGTTTCTTCTTGAATTTACTATAAAATCACTGCCTTGAGCTCAATAAAATCGCTACAGATTCAGGAAAACTTCTCTTAGTTTTTCTTCTGTAAGCCATTCACCGACCCTGTGTTTTTCCTGCCAAGAGGACCCTGGATACCCACGACCCCTGGAGGGCCAGTCAGTAGCACAAGAATAAAATATTTTAGCCCCCTTTAAAATTAAGTTTGAAAAACAAAATAATGTACCAATTTAGTACTAGGGCTTTTTACCCATGGCACTTTAGTATTTTTGTATCCTTGATAGGTCTATTGGGCCTGATTTGGGGCTGTGATAAAAGACATCTGTTTATTCTTTACTGATAGAGTTAGCTGTTGGGAGAGACCACAGCCAGTAGTACCTGGCTTTGCCACATATTTAATAGATGTTTTGGGGAAATAAAGTATCCTTCCAAGAGATCTCATGTCTTTAGTGCAAGGAAGAAGCTAAGCTTTATTTTGAAGGGAGTCATATTAATAAATTTTCCCTTGTATTTTAGGAGAATGGAAAAGATTTTTACATTTTTAAAGATAACAGTACTACGTACCCATACAGGAACCAGGGTATGGAGATCCATTGTTGATTAAGAGGTGAAATGCAGTCTTTTAAGGCTAAGCTATCTTACAGATAAAAGGGGGATGTTACAGATAACATTACAGAAAGACATGGGGAACATTGGTATACATCAATGTTAAGGCTGAAACCTGGAAATCTAGAATGAATTAGGAGTAAACAAAATAATACTAACTTGTATTTCCAATAAATTTTAGTGTGACCAATCTTTTATGTTGATAATATTTGACCAATTGTTAAATAACATAAGTAATTTAGCTTTACCACCATATACTATGTAAATAAATTTTGGATAAAAGTAAACATAAGTTAGATATACCTTGACTAAATATGCATTGTTACCTTTAAGTTACCTGATTAAGATTTGATCAAGTTTATGTATATGATTTTAACTTTTGTTTATTATAACACTTAGATACATCATTTTAAGGTATAAACTTTATAAAGTGGGTTTTACAGATCTGTTTGGAATGTCGATGGATCATAACCATTACATGACAGTATATAACCAGTAAAATTCTGAATTATCATATGTGTAAACTTTCACTTACCCTTAATAAATTAACTTATTTATTAGTTGTTTAAATATATTAACAGACCTGAGTTAGAGAGAAAAAAAGGTTAATCTTAATCTTAGAGTTAGCCTTTACTGAATTTAAACACTAAGTTTATCTAGGCAATAAGAATCATAAGTTAATTTTTAAACCAAAACTTTAAGTATTTTTAACTGAATTTTTTAATAGCCATTAGTTGTTAAAGAACATTTTATTAGTGTTAGAGCCTTTTGTCAGACTGGGCTGGCCTGAAAATCTTCATACAAATCCACCTGGTTTTGCTTTTAGGGTGCTGAAATTGAAAAATGGTGTTATTAAAGGTTGATTTAAAGGGCAGTTAAAGACAACATGATTTAGGATGACTTGTTATTTCAGCTCAAAGGTAGATTACAAGCCATGTGGTTTGGAAACCTGTGAATTTTAAAAGGTGAAAACATATTTGAAAGATCCAAAATTGCCTAATTTTAAAATTAATTTTAATATTGATTCTTCATGCACATTTTAATTTAAAGATGTTTTGGGTACCTATGCCTTAGATTTAAAAATTTTAATATCTTAATGAGCGTGGTTGAGACAGAATTTAACTTAATAGATTTTGAATGGTCATATTATAAATATCATCTTGAGATAAAAATTGATATGCAAGGAACAATGCAATTAAAACTCAATTTTTAATAAGCACCATAAGAAAAAGCATAATAAGGTTTGAAGGTACATGATCTCTGTGTATTTGTAGGAGACCTGCTTGAGAAAGAACACATTTAATTAAATCCTTGGAAGCTTTGAAGTTACTTGGTGCCACTGGAATTTTGAACCAAAGAAGTTAACACAGCAGTGACAGACTCAGGGCATGCTGGAAATTGTAGTTTTGGGCAGCTCTGGCAGCATTTTGCTTTTTTACTTTCCTGGGCCTAAGTTTGTCTTTTAAACCCTTAGCCATCTTTACTTTTGTTGTTCCACTGAAGGGCAGGTGGCTGTGCCCCATGTGGCTTTTTACTTTTAGTTATTTTTTTCAGGTCATGTGGAGACCATCTCGAGCCAGCACATCCCAGGAACCTAGGGGGCAGGCTGCAGGCCGCTTGTTCCTCTTACCTGATGCCCACCCCATGCCCCGTGGGTTTTTTTTAACTTCCCAGTCCCCTGCTCCAGACCGGGTGGGAGTCCCATCCTGTGACCTGGGTGATGCTGGCCCTGTCTTTTCCAAGCTAGAATTATCAGGCTGGTGCCCCGCCATAGCTAGACATGGCCTCAGTTCTCTTGGTCTCATAGTCTAGCTGGTGTGGGGGGGATGGTATGTGGATGCGTGTGCACGGGTGCGCACATGGGTTTATTTACAATGGAAAAGGATAGAAATGGTAGTGAATAGAAAGAACTTAAAAGCAGGGTTTTTTGCAGCTGCCTGACTAAGCAGGAGGGAATCCAATTAGGTTAATGATTCCTTTGCACTGGTGGGAACCGAAGTTAAAGATTATAAAAAAGTAAAGATTGGAAGAAAGCTTATTCCCCACTAGAAACTCGGAGGATGGGGTATAGCCTACCCATTACCCTAGTCCCCTACCAGACAGGGAGGGCTTCAACATCCCCTCTCTGAATCCCTCAAAAATATTTGGAAAAGTGTGTCTCACTCGAGAGAGACACGGGGCAACGGTGTCAGACAACCATAGAATTGCATCTTACTGGAGAGAGACACAAGGAAAAGTGGTGTCTCACTAGAGAGAGACATGGGGCAAAGTGCCCAAAAACCAGAAAGTGTGTCTCACTCAAGAAAGACACGAAGCAGAGTGCCTGAGACCATGCCTGTTTCCTTCTTGTCTTCTTTTTGTTGTTGTTGTTGTTGTTCTTTTTTTTTATTATTGATGCTTTGTGCATTTCATATATCATTTTCCAATTCAGTTCAGGCATATTTCCCTTTCCCTTCCCCCAGACCCCCACCCCATCCCAGACCATGCATTCTGCCATAACTGTCCTGCATCTTTCTCTCAGTTTTTTCATTTTTTAGCTATAAGTGATAATCCATGAGTACAAGCATCCTTCATATGAAACCAATTTTCAGGCTGTTGTGCCCAAACCCCCACAGCCCCACCATCCAGTGAGGGGTGAGGGGTTGTATGTTCAGTCAAGTTGATGAATGAGTGTCCAGACTACATTGCTGTAGTTTCACCATTCACCCCAATCGCAGTCCTTACATTCTACCATGGCCCCTCTTCCGCAGATTGCTCCCTAGGCCTAGAAAAGGGGCACAGGTGGATGAGAAGCAAAACAGTCTACACTCTCTGGAGCTTTTGTCTTGGACTCTGGTCAATTCTGGCTGTTTCCTTTCATGGGCTGACAGTTTGTCCAGGAATAACCTTTCTTTTTTTTTTTTTTTTTTTATTTATGTATGTGTATGAATGTACTGTCTGCATGCAGGTCTGTGCACCCGTGTCGTGCAATGCTGCGGAGGTCAGAAGATGATGTCGGATTCCCCTGGAACTGGAGTTCTCCTGGAACTCTCGGCTGCCATGTGGGTGCTGGGGATCGAACCCGGGTCCTCTGTAAGAGTGGTCGGCGCTCTTAACCACTAGGCCATCTACCTTTCAATCTTACTAATGAAGCACAAGCAATTAGATATATAGGTATTTAAACAGCACTAATAGTTATGGTAGTTAACTTTGGTATAGACACATATGTTTGGATGATAAAGGCTTTTGCTCCATGTTGAGGCGCAAGTTGTAGCCTTTCGGTATTCTTCCCCCCTTGACTAGAGCCCACAGATTCTTGGGATTGCAGGTTCCCTGGATCGCTCTGCCCAGCCAGTTAGCCAACCAGGCCTTAGCCCTGGAAGGGAGGGGAGGGAGAAGGTACTGGCAAGCCTGGAGAGAGGGGGAAAGGAAAGAAGAAAGAACGGACTCAAGAACAAGCTGGAAGAAATTCCAAAGGGGAATAACTCCACTTTACTTTTACAACCCAGGGTATTTATACTGCACCTTCTAAGGTGCGACTGGGGATTGGCTTGTACAGGAATTTACTCCATATACTCCAGATCACTACAGGAATAATGACAATGTTTTGCCCAAAACATCAAACACAGTGGCACCAGGCAGGTTCCAAAAGTGAGCAGGAGATCAGCAGGACTCCGGCCTGAGGGCTGGGGGTTGCCAGCTGACTTCCTAAGTGCTTCTGCCAAACAGAATCCCCACAACCAGGCACCACTGAATGGACTCACTAGATATTTTTTTGCGTGTGTGTGTGTGTGTGTGTGTGTGTGTGTGTGTAATGTATCCATATGTAAAAATAATTACTAAAGAGAAGCACAAGAAATTGAGATGGAGAGGGAGTGGGACATAGGAAAAGTTGCAGTAGGAGACAAAGCAGTGGAAGTGATGTAAATGCAGTAGGCATGTATGAAATTCTCAAAAATATTTCTTCTAAATTAAAAAAATTATTAACTTGTTCTATCAGGTTCTGTGTCACATCAATGCAGTCAATGAACATACTAGATACTTTAAAAAGTCTCTTAGTTGACTAACTAGAAGTCACAATAATTATGCTTCATTGAAGAAACAGCCTTCACTTTGTCTAGTTTTCATGTCTACAGGATGTAGGACAGGAAATATGTGAGGCTGGTGAGGTGAGGAGGGGTCACAGCCACAAACAAATCAAAAACCAAGTTATTTTTACACTAATAGGAAGTTCTGGGCAGAGGGCAGGCATTGGTCATGGAACACATTCTTTTTCTTAGGAACTGCTGTGAAATTATGTCTTAGCTCTCTGTAGACTTGTTAGCAGGTCGAATAATTGCTAAAGTAATGAAAAATAAGTCTTGCTTCTGGGGAATATGACCAAATCAGAATCTTTTTCTTCCAGGAGATTCATATGGAGAGTTAGAACCCAGGTCACAATGCAGAAAGTTTCTATTTTAATGACACATTGTCAGATGTCAACGGGAGATTGGAGGCCATCCTAGTCAGTCAAGGGAAGGTTATTTACCTCCTTTGGCTTCTGACAGAGCACTCAGAGGTCACACCTTGGAAACAGAATCTCTTTCACTTTGCCACCTCATTGTAGGAAAAGGGAGGAGCAGCTGCCCACACTGATACAGGTCTGAGGCAGGCACAGAGGCTGTCAGAACTGTGGTCTGCTGTGCTAAGAGGTCCCAGGGACCCTTCAGCATGGCTGAGACTCTCTGCTTTCACAGGAGTTGTTTTCTCCAGAACTCTACATCATGACCAAGTACAATTTCCGTGTGGTCTAGCATGTGTCCGCTGGCGCATGGGGTCTGTGAACTTTAAGTGAATTAAAATGAATTTGACAACTAATCTTGACTATTAACATGATGAGATTTAAAGTCCCTGTGGAAACAAATCTCTGACATGTAACTGGAATTATCTAGATTAAGACCTACTCTAAATATGGTGGAACCATTCCATAGCCCAGGGTTCCATACTGAATAGAAAGGAGAAATGGAGCCCAGTACATGCATTCTTCTGCTCCACTTTCTGACTGTCCTTGTTTGTGACCAACCATCCTGTTCCTGCCGACACCCCTTCTCTGCCTGATGCCATGTCTCCCTCCCATTACGGAATCATGCCCTTGATTTGTACGTCAGAATAAGCTCATTCTCCCTTAAGTTGCTTTTGTCAAGGTATTTGGCCACAGCAATGAAAAAGGTGACTAAATGAAATGCAGATAAAACTTCAGTTCTGTGATCAACCTGTCACATTCCAAGTGCTGCTCAGTAACTACCAGTGCTTCATGAGTAATGTACTGAAGGGCCCAGAACAATCTCACCTCTGCAGAAAGTTCTGTAATGCAGCCAGTTAGAAAAATGGGCAGTCCCTTGTGCATTCAAGCTTGGATAGGCCCTCCCCTGGCTTCCTCCCCTGGCTTCCTCCCCTGGCTCCCTCCCCGCAGCTCCCTCCCTGCAGCTCCCTCCCTGCAGCTCCCTCTGGGTGGGTGTTTTATCACTGTTGCAAAATCCAAGAGAGGCAAGACAAGACCCAGACTTCCCAGGTAAGGGAACAGGGTGGAGAAGGGAAAGCCTGTGCTGAATTTCATGAAGAAGGGACCTTGCTTTGGTTCTGTCTTCTAATTCTCCCAGCAAACTTGCTCTCAGAAATTTTACTTTTGTGGTTTCTGTTTCCTGTCTGCTAACTTTAAGATACAATTGGTTTTGAAGGATGAGCCCTACAAATTAATATGTGTTTCAGGGGCTGCTGCTTAGAGAATACTTAATTACACGGAAATTTTCTTTCACTGATGGCAGAAACTAAAATTTGAATCTTGAAAGAATTATCTCACAAGAGCAGACAGGAAAACATCAGGATCCATAACAGGTGGAGATTGGTGTGTGTCCTGATCTATGGCAACACCCCAGACCGGGACCAGCATTGGCCATTTTACATTCTCCAGACTGTCCCCTAGGGAACCTTTCTTTTGGGGACCATACCTTATTAAGCTCACAAAGCTGAGCTCCCCCTAGGGACTGACTCTGCAGTTCTGAAGTCAGGGCTAGATGCGTGTTCAAGTTGGAAGGATGAGAACTGAGAGAATCAGGTCAGCACCGAACAGCAGAAGCACAGATAGCTGGCTTTGCCTCTGAATTAGGGTCTGGAAGGAGAGAACCTGGGGAAATACCCAAACACTTCCTGTGTTTCTATTGCCCCATCTTGTCTTCCCTCCTGACACCAGGAACCAACGTTTTATAAAGTATTGAACCCAACGTTTTATAAAGTATTGTAGTTTCTTTTTCCATTTATTGAAAAACCGTTTGGTTTTTTTGTTTTGTTTTGTTTTGTTTTGTTTTGCTTTGTTTTGTTTTGTTTTTTGGTCTTTTCGAGACAGGGTCTCCCTGTAGCCCCAACTGTCCTGGAACTCACTCTGTAGAGCAGGCTGGCCTTGAACTCACAAAGATCCGCCCGCCTCTGCCTCCCAAGTGCTAGGATTAAAGGCACGCACCACCACACCCTGCTGTTTTCTATATCCTTAGTCTCCAAAAATAAAGAGGAAAGTTGGGGAGCTGGCAAAGCCAATAAATACTCAGGCTCACATCCAAGAAGACAAAAAAAACCACAACAACCAAGAAGAAGGAATCCTTCTTTCAAAAGGCACATCTAGCTTTCAATTTCAAATTTGTAATTGAGGGCCCTCTGTGGAGATCTTGTACTTAACAAGGAGCACTTCTTATGGCAGCCCTGGTTGTAGTCAGAGTTCTCCAAAATGTTCATGGGTAAAAGGGAAAGAAAATATTCAAAAACAAATCCAGATTTTCTACACTACTACGTGCTGATTAGGAAAAGGACTGCAATTTGAGCAGGTCACAATCAGGGAGGCAAAGAACAGGTGTTATTTACCAATTTGCTCGTTTAATGAATTGAAAATCACCCATTATTCATACTGTACTTGTTCCTAGGAGGTTAGGAAGCCACCAGACAATACTGTCTTCCTGTCCTACCACGGACAGCCTAGGAAAGGACAGCAAAGCATTAGGAAAATAAGTTCCTTTTGTAACTCTTATCCTTGAAGAAATGTCAGTGTGTGGTTAGAGCAAGCACAAGTGGGCTGAAAAGAGTGTGCACTACAGGTCCATGCTGGTGCTGAGAAGGGTTGCTGGGATCTGTAAGAGCAGAGAGCTGAGCAGGAATGATCTGGGCAGTGGGACAGAGCAGGAGAGACTCAGTGAAAAGGAGCAGCTCTGCAAAAGCCCAAAGTTGGAGGGAGCCTAGAAGATTCTAGAACAGAGAATAAGCCATTAGAAGTGAAGCATTAAGACTGAGGACGTCATGCAGAGCCTTCTGGAACATTTCAATGCTTTGAATTATTTTCTAAAGGAACATGAGCTAGGCATGTGCACATACTTTAATCCCATACCTTGCAGGGCTGTATAGTGAGATCATGTCTCAAAATAAAAATACCAAAGGAAAAAAGCAAGGAGAAACTATGAAAATAAATAAAAATGAAGTGAAATTTCAGTTTTAAAAAATAAGACTTGATGGTGGTCGAAAAGGGACAGAAATTAAGATGTTCAGTGAGGATCCTGCTGCATTGTCAGCAAAGGGCAGTGGGTTAGCCCACATGAACATGAGGAGAAATGGATAATTTTGAGATTTTTTTGAAAGAATCATTAAGATTTGATGATGTGTAGGTGCAAGTCAGGGTACGTGGGCTATAGAGGACCCCAAGGTCTGACAAGAGCCACAGGTCATGTGGTGCTGCCACTCCCTGAGATGAGGAATTGTGGCTGGGGTAGAATCAAGTGTTGTGTTCTGTCTAAACTCTGTTGGAGAGGTCCACGAGCCACTGACGAAAAGTTGAACCAGAAGTTCAGAACTCTGAGGAAGGTGCAAAGTGTACATGTCACTACTGGCCAGAGAAGAGAGACCCAGAGCTGTTGCAAGAAGCACCAGAAATTAAAGTGGAAATGAAATGAAGTGAGTTTTTGAACTGGAGCATGAGATAGCAAAGTAGCAAGATTATACTCAGCATGACTGCAGGCCTTTAATCTAGGAGGCAGTGGCAGGTCAGTCTGTAGGAGATCCAGACCTGGCTGGTATATATAGCAAGTTCCAGACCAACTGAGCCTACAGGGGGACACTGTCTCAAAACAAAAAACTAAATCAGTCAATCAATCCTCAATCAGTGAAAAGTTTATGGCAAAAAGTTAAGTGTTGGTTATAAGAAGTAGAGGCTCTATTTATTCTCTGTCTTCCTAAAGTATGTGGTCACATTTCTTTCTCTCCAGGGATTCCAGCAGCAATGGCAGCCCAGGATGGTGGTGTCTACTCCTACCTTAGTCAGTCAAGGACCATCTATGGTGAGAGGTGCTGGGGTTGGGGAAGGGACTGGTGTCAGCAGCCAGACTGCAGCCAGCTGGGAAGCAGGTAGGGGAGGGTATAGTCCCTCCTGCCTGCCAGCCATTGCCCACTTCAACTGGAGAAAAACGTTTCTAGCTGCTGTTGTTTCTCTTCATTCTCCTGCTTGGTCAGTTCTCTTGTTGTATGGTGTGAACAGGGCAAACTGCTCATAGTGTACAGTCAGGACCAAAGCTAGAGTTTCACGATACAACAAACACAAGTGCTGCCAGAAAGTTCACAGATTCATCAGACACTTGACTTGTGAAATATGTGTTCACTGTGCATTCAGGAATTGTTTACTGCTGCAAGTTTTTCACAGCTGCCATATTCCTGCACATGACCCCATATTGTATCACAACACTCCAATTAAGAAGCTTTGGTGTAATTACCAGGATGTTGGGCAGGCCAAGGTGGCAGGGATCTGGCTGACTGTTGCCATCAAGCCAGCTGCTCTGGGCATCTTCAACTTTATGTTCAAATGGCAGTCACAGAAGAGCTGACAAGAGGGCAATACATTGTGCTTAGCCATTTTGGAAGCTGTGCTTCTTGGTCATCCACAGCATAACACAGAACACATCCAGACACAGGGGCTGCATGTTAATGGGAAGAGCTGCAAATCCACAATCTGAAAAATGCTTGGAATCAAAATGGGAATGATTTGGAGATGTACAGGTCATGGATAGTGATGACAGGGGTGACACATGCATCTGTGTCCCCATGACTTTCCCACTCCTCTTTCTTATAGCCAAGAAACCAAGGGCATCAAGAACCCATCAGACAGGGTCATGCACTCTGATGCTAAGTGAATAATGGTATTAAGTCCCATCAGCTTTTCTTTATAGATAATTTTAGGATTCCCCTACCTACCAGTTTTGGAGATAGACATGTCAACCCAGGATTCTGGTTTTCAAACATGAGAAACACCAACTTAATAGTACTGATGACAGCCAGGCATGGCGGTGCACGCCTTTAATCCTAGCACTTGGGAGGTAGAGGCAGGCAGATCTTTGTGAGTTCAAGGCCAGCCTGGTCTACAGAGTGAGTTCCAGGACAGCTGGGACTACAGGGAGACCCTGTCTCGAAAAGACAAAAAAAAAAAAAAAATAGTACTGATGACTTACATATCACCCTACTGGGTTCTCAGTGGTAAGAAGAAAATGTGATGAAAATAATATGAATTGGAAAAAATCTGTCCCAACACCAAGCTTTGGGTTAGTTCCTGGATTCTTTTTTTTTTATTTCGGTATGTGTATGAATGTACTGTCTGCATGCAGGTGTGTGCACCCGTGCTGTGCAATGCCTCGGAGGTCAGAAGAGGGTGTCGGATTCCCTTGGAACTGGAGTTCTCCTGGAATTGGAGTTTCAGACGGTTCTTGGCCGCCATGTGGGTGCTGGGGATCGAACCCGGGTCCTCTGTAAGAGTGGTCAGCGCTCTTAACCGCTAGGCCATCTCTCCAGCCCTTCCTGGATTCTTAATGGGGCAGCTGTCAGCAACAGCTCAACCTTCTCTTCTGAACTCAACTGATTTCCTCCTTGTTGCTGTTCCTTCCTCTCTGTTCCCAAAAGCAGACCGTGAGTTCCTCAGTGTGGCTGCTGAGGCTCAAGAGAGAGCCAAGACAGGGAGGGGTGAGCCCAGAAGAGAGAGAAAGAGGGGGGAAGAGAGATAAAGGGAGAGAGATAGAGACAGAGAGACAGACCCAAGACAGAGCCAGGAGAAGTTCCGAGGGAATCCTCCTTTTATTGAGAAAAGTCTGGGACTTTTATACTATTCACAGGAACTTGTGAGTCAGGAATGGGGGTTGGGGAGTATATAGGAATTTACAGCCTATACAGGGTGCTAGTCAGCTGGGTCACTGAAACTGAGGTGTGTTCTCCAGATCATACAGGAATGTGACAATGTTTTGTCCAAAACATCAAAGGCAGAGCCACAGGCAGCTTTTATCCATTGGCAAGCAGGAAGCCAGCAGGACCAGGGTGAGGCCGGGGTCAGCCTCTCCCTGGAAGTTATCTGGTCTTCTGAAGCCAACTTCTTTCAATGCTCCAGCCAAATGGAATGCCCACAGACCCCCTTTTTTCTTATTAAAAAAGGGGTAGTGTTGTCACATTCCTCTGGGGGATGCTCAAGAATGGCCTGATAGTGGACTAGGATATTCTGAGTTGCAACCTCAGGAGGTTATCAATTCGGTTTTACCATCTTTAACTCCAGTTCCAGGGGAATCCAACACCCTCTTCTGACCTCCAAGGCATTGCATGACTCGGGTGCACAGACCTACATGCAGACGGTACATTCATACATATAACAAATAAACAAAAATTTAAAAAAAAGAAACCAGAAAACACAAGGTATAATTGTTAAGAGCCAAAAAAGAGAGCATCCATGTGGTTAGGGGGTTGGGGGGCCATGAGGCAGATAATAGGGGGTTTCACCATAAACCTAGGTTTACAGACATGAAAGTAGCATTTTTCCTTTTTCCTCCTCCCAAGGCATACAGGTATCACTGAGCCCCATTTAACACAGACGATGTTTTTAGTTGTACCCCCAAAGTCTCAAGTTTAGCTGAAAGGAAGGACCTATACACACAATTATGTTGATGGAATAAAGTCCAGTCTGGGATAGTTGTGAGTCCACAACTATTTCCTTGGCCTCTGGCACATTTTTTTCTTTAGTGAATAGTTCCTAGGCTTTGGAAAAGAAGTGGGAGAAGTGGATAGAAAGCAAAGCAATCCATTCTTTTCTTGAAGTGGCACCTCAGACTTTCAGGGTCCATCCCAGCTTTCCTTCCAACAAGTTGGCAGCTCATCCAGGGTATTTCCCATAATTTTACTGATGAAATATAAATAGTAAAAGCACAGGCACTTAAACAAACATTGCTTCTTATTCCAGGTTGTTCTGTGAGCACAGGATAGATGGTTAGAAGTACCAATTTCCTTTATATCAGAGTATTCTCTCTAGAAATAACACTATCATAAATACATTTTAGTAGATAAATGGATAAAATCCTTTTAAGAATAAAATATTTTAGGCCTTTAACATCAAATTTGAAAAATAAGATAATGCACCAATTTGGTATTTGTGGTTTTTACCCATGGCCTTTTAATATTTTTGTAGTCTTGATAGATTTATTGGGCCTGACTCTTGGCTGTGATAAAAACACCTGTTTGTTTTTGTTTTTGTTTTTTCTTTACTGAAACCAGTTGGCTATTGGGAGAGACCCAAGCCAGGTGGGACTGTTTTTTTTTTTTTTAGTAAGATTTTTAAAAAGGGTATTTTGTTTAATTTAGATGGTTTATATCAAATTTTGAACAGTTTTTGTTTTTTGTTATACCTTTAGTGAACTGTTTCCCAAGTTTTAAAGTCCTTTTTGAGACTTAGTATTGTACCTGGCTTTGACACTTTTTAATAGATCTTTTTGGGAAATAAAAGTATCCCTCCAAGAGATCTCATGAATTTTAGTCAATGGAAGAAGTTAAGCATGTCCAGTAAGGAGTTACTGTTACAATAATTGACTCCCATCCTGGAGAGATGGTGAGTAGAGAGATTTTTTACTTGTCTGTATCCTAGAGGGAGTTACATTAATTTCTCCCTTTTTTGTATTAGGAGAACGGATAAGACTTTTACATTTTTAAGGACAATTGTACTACATACTCATACAGGAACTAGGTTTTGAAGGTCCAATGTTGATTAAGATGTGAAACCCAGTGTTTTTAGGGCCAATCTATGTTATAGATAAAAGGAGATGTTAAATGCAACATTATACAACACCAAAAGACATAGGGAACACCTGCGTACATCAATGTCAAGGCTGTCACCAGAAATCTAGTATGAATTAGAAGTAAAAAAAATAATAACTTATATTTTCACTTGATTTAAGTGTTACTAATCTTTTATTTTAATAGTATTTGACCAATTGTTAACTAACATAAGTATTTGAGTTTTAACATCATATATTGTGTAAGTAAATTTTGGATAAAAAGTAAACATTAATTAGCTAAATCTTGACTAAACATATATTGTTTTTAAATTATCTGATTAAAAAAATAAATAAATAAATAAATTATCTGACTAAGTTCTGATCCCAGAGAAATAAAGCTTAATTTGTTATTTTTACTTACCCTTAATAAATTAATTTATTCATTAGTTGTTTAAATATATTAACAGACCTAAGTTAGGAAGAAAAAAGGTTAATTTTAGTCCTAGAGTTAGCCTTTACTGAACTTAAACAGTAAGTTTATCTAGGCAGTAAAAATCATAACAAGTTAGTCTTAAAACCAAAACCTTATAGTAACTATTTTTAACTGAGTTTTTAATAACCAATAGTTACTAAGGACCAATTTAGTGGAGTTAGAGCTTTTTGTCAGAATAGGCTGGCCTGAAAATCTCCACACAAATCTGCCTGTTTCTGCTTTTAGAGTGCTGAAATTAAAATTTTTATGTTGATTTTAAAGGCAGTTAAAGACAATCATGATCTAGGATCACTTGTTACTTAAGATGCCATATGTTCAGTTTGGTGCCAAAAATCCATCAACTTCTTTTTTTTTGGGGGGGGGTGTTAGCATTTTGCCATCATGGTTTTTAAAGTGGATTGTTATTTTATTTTTTGAGCTCTGTGCACTCGCACAGACATAGTGGCCAGAGGAGCCCCATGCAACCTACGGCATGTCACTCCAGCATGGTGGCTATGACCTCATCTGGAATTGCCAGGGCAGTGAGCAGAGGGCCAGGCTGTGAGCTCCCTACTGCCCTGGCAGGTCATAATCCATGTGATCTGGAAACCTGTAAACACTGTCTTTTGGATTAAGTAGAGTTTAAAAGGTGAAATCACGTTTGAAAGAATCCAAATTGCCTAGGACTTTTTTGAATTAATTAATTAATTGTGCACATTTTTACTTAAAGATGCTTCAAGGTACCCATGTATTAGATTTAAAATTTTTATATCATAATTAAGCATGTTTGAGATAGAATTTAACTCAATAGATTTTGAATGGCCATATTATTAAAAAATGATCTCAGATAAAAATTGATATTGGAACAGTACAATTAAAAACCAATTTTGAGTAATCACAATAAGTTATGAAAGTAGTTATTTTGAACACATGATATCTGTGTATTTTTAGGAAGGCTGTTTGAGAAAGAAAACATTAAATTAAATCCTTGGAAGCTTGAAGAGTAGTTAGAAGTGACCTGAAAAAAAGAATACATATATTCAAAGGAATTTCTTAGCATTGAGATACAAGAGAAGGGAGTTTTTTCTTGGGGTGGCTGGAATCTTGAACAAAAGAAAGTCAAATTTGAGGTTTTTAGGAAAAGATTTACAAAGCAGTGAGTTCAGGATTTGAACACACTGTGGTGGAGGGGCTCAGGGTATCCTGGGAGTTGTTTTTGGCACCTGAAGGCATGGCTGGGCTGTGGAGCCACACA
Source organism: Rhizomys pruinosus (assembly GCA_009823505.1). Lineage (NCBI taxonomy): Eukaryota > Metazoa > Chordata > Mammalia > Rodentia > Spalacidae > Rhizomys > Rhizomys pruinosus. The sequence continues at coordinate 293,286 of VZQC01014453.1, forward strand.
GCCCATGCCCTGCAGTCTTTCCCGCCCCCTGCTCCAGACTTGGTGGGTCGGGGTCTGTCCCATGACAGGGTCTCTTGCTGGCCCTGTCACTCCCCCAGGACTGTGGGGCCCAGTGAGGGTGGGGTGGAAAAAGAGACTCTCCCAAGCCATAATTAACAGGCTGGCATCCCACCATAGCTGAGCATGAACTCAGTTCCCTTGGTCTAGGAGTCTAGCTGGGGGGGGGGGATTACTTATGATGGAAAAGGGAAGAAACACCAGTGAATAAAAATAACCTAAAGGCCAAGCAGGCAGGAATCCAATTAGCTTAATGGGTCCCTCCCATTAACAGGAACTTAAATTAAAGGTTAGAAAAAAGAGAGTTTGTCCCCCCTCTTGAGACTCAGAGGAATGGGGGGCACAGCTGCCCATTACCCCAGTCCACCCAGGATGGGGAGAGCTCACCTTTTTACTTTTTGTCCCCCAAAAGGCCTTGTAGCCCCACATTGTGAGCGCCATCTGTTGCTGATTCCTCCGTGTTCTGCGAGGGGCTGCTAGTTGTCCAGCAGCCTGGAAGGCAGAGGCAGGGAGGGGGAGGGAGAAGGTTCTGGGAGCCCTGGAAAAGTAGAGAGACGGACCCAATGAAGAGCCAGGAGAAATTTCAAGAGAGGAAATAACTTCATTTATTTGTGGAAGCCAGGGGTCTTTTATACTAACTCTACTGGGCTCCTAAAGTAGAAATAGGTATTGTGGGTGGGGGAGTCAGTTGGAAGATGTGAACCATCATGGCTCCTACTGGGATAGTGAAACTTGGGGTGTTTTGACAGTGTGGAGGTGTGACACATTCTCTGCCTGGTACTTCAAAGGAGAGCCTCTATAGAGTATGAGTTCCCACTTTGGCAAACAGGGGGTCAGCCTGTCCCAGTCTTATCAAAGATGAATTTTCAAAGGTTGTCAGGATGGTGGGTGCTGGATCCCTATGGTACTCAAGACAAGTAGAGCCTCACCATCACCTCCTCTGTGGGCAATATGCTATAAAGCATCAGAGTAAGGAGTTGGAAACAGTCCTGGACAGAATCAGTGAAGGCAGGACATCAAGGGATGCATGAGTTGTCTAAGCCCTTCAAGAGGGACTGGACCCAGTGGCTGTTTGTAGACTGTGAAGGCAGGAGAGACAGAAATTAAAAAAAAAAAAAAATAGGTCTCTAAGCAGACACAGATGCCGGTAGGCACAGGGTGGGCAGACTCAGCATGGGACACTACAGACAGTTGAGTCTAACACTTGGCTTTTGTTTCCTTGATATTCCAGAAAACCTAGATCAGGGAAATTCCCAACTGAGAATTGTCTTACTGGGTAAAACTGGAGCTGGAAAAAGTGCAACAGGGAACAGCATCCTGGGAGAGAAAGTGTTTCACTCGGGACTTGCAGCAAAGTCCATCACTAAGTTCTGTGAGCAAAGGAGAAGCATGTGGAATGGGAGGGAGCTTGTGGTCGTGGATACGCCTGGTGTGTTCGACACTGAGGTACAAGATGCTGACACATGCAAGGAGATAGCTCGCTGTGTCGCCCTGACCTCCCCGGGGCCTCATGCGCTGCTCCTGGTGGTCCCCCTGGGCCGTTACAGTCTGGAAGAACATAAGGCCACACAGAAGATCCTGAAAATGTTTGGAAACAAGGCTAAGAGCTTTATGATTGTCTTATTCACCAGGAAAGATGACTTGGAAGGCACTGATTTCCGTGATTACTTACAGACGGCTCCATCGTTCATTCGGGAGTTGTTGGCCACGTTTCATGGTCGCTACTGCCTGTTCAACAACAGGGCAACAGGAGCAGAGCAGGAGGCCCAGAGGACACAGCTGCTGACGCTGGTGCAGCTCATGGTGAGGGAGAACGGGGGAGGATGCTACACCAACAAGATGTATGAGAAGGCCGAGGAAGTGATTCAGAAAGAAACACATGATTTGCAAGAACGTTACAGAGCAGAGCTGGAGAGAGAGAAAGCACGGATAAGAAAGGAGTATGAAGAGGAAATTAGAGATCTGAAAGATCAGCTGGAGCAGGAAAGGAGGAGGTCAGTTATGGAGAAGGAAGTCTCAAGAAGGGAAGCAGTTTATGCAGAGAGACAGCAAGGTGCCAGGAGGGAAGCTGAGAACCAGAATAAGATACTTGACTTAATCGTAAAAGCATGGGAGTTTGCTTCTCTTTTCATTGACCGGTTCATGAAAGATTAGACCTACTGTATAACTTATCTGTGCACTCTGGACTTTTCTGATAACCCTGCCTACACTGCAAAGTGTAATGCTTTTCTTCCCATCTTTTAGGACTAAGGAGAGTCATAAAATTCACCATTGGCAGCTGGTAGATGTTTGACAGATTTTTCAAGAGACTGACAAATTCTCACTTTGTTAAACCCAACAGGAAGTTTTAATACTGACAAAGACAAGATCACTCTGGAAACCCCAGAAGGTAGCTCTAAGATGTATCTGGTAGTTCTCACCTTGTTGGTTGGCAGATAAACTTAACCTGAAGTTTCTACTCACCTATATTTGTCTTGGTAATAAGAGTCACCTGTGTTTTATTAGAAAGCTCAATTATTTGCATGAGGTAATCTTTAGAGGTAGATGGCTGTTTAATTTTCAATGAATATCAATTTACTTAATTACATTTTCACAAAAGTGTGGGAAGCCAAGGAGTTCCTTTCCTTAGGCCCTCGAGCCTGACTAGAGTTTCAGGACCTGTCTTCAGAGTCACTTCTGCATTTGAGTGACTCAGCAAACCTAGGGCAAAATGGGACTCTGCCTAGAGACTCGTAATGTGGCAAAAACCCATTGGCTACACCAGAAGTCGCCCCATCTCACACAAGCTGCCTCCTCCTCCTTTGACCCTACCCCCGTCCAAATCCTATATAAACCCTGCTCAAAAATAAAACGTGGTCAGCTTGATCAGAAATCCTGTCTTGCTGTCTGTTCTTTGTCCCCTCATCCTCTCCTCTAGGCCATCGACCTCCGTTGTATGTCCCGCAGGTTGGGGCGCAAAAAAGACTCAAAATTTTCCAGTCTGAAAAGCAAATCTTATATCTCAACTAAGTATGTAGGAGCAGCTCAACAATCTCAACAGACAACACAACAATTTTTGGTGCATTCAGGTATGTCTGGAGAAAAATCACTGTCCAACTTAATAGCCAGTTTGATAAACAATCCATTCTCTCCTTTCTTAAGAAATTATCTGACTGTTCCACACCACTCCAATCACCCCACACTCTCCGTATGCCTTGCCTCTACCCCACTAAGTAAGTTTACTTATTGTCATTATAATAAAATTTTACTCATGTTTTACAGAATTGTTTTTGTCTTAAAAGGTTTTGTTACAGAGTTTGAAAATACCCGGGAAGTCCCCAGAGGCAAAGTCAAATGTTAATCATCCAAATTTATTAAAAAGAAACAAAAAAAATGCATTCATACACACATAAGTTCTGAGGGGCCAGCCTGCCAAGCTGGTGAGTCAGCAATTCAAGCCCAGGGCTACCTCAGGCTTCACATGAGGAAGAAGGGAGGTGAAAAAAACTTCAGATGAAACAGACACAAAATCACATGATTGCCCAGTGTCTAAGAAGGCACACTGCAACACAACATAGCTGTCCCAGGCTGCTCCCCATCAACTCCTGGAGGCAAGAGACCAGACTGCCCAGGCCATCCCAGGAATCAGCTCCTGTAATACACTCCAGAAGAAGCCATTAGTCACTGTGTCTAAGACAAGTGTCAAAATGATGGTTAAAAGCAAAAGTTGTTCCAGGGAAGATACATCCAAGCCAGCAGGATCTCTCAGGAAGAAAATGCCCAAACCCCATCCCAAACAAACCACATCTGTCTGCTTAGAGTCTCCCTGCAGAAACAGAACTTAGGACAAGGCCAGATAAGATGAGACAGAAAGGCCAGTCGCAAAATTCATTCCCAGCTCAGAAGATGAGTTAACATGTTAAATCAAACCTACAACCAGCTGTACTTTAGTTCTTCTAAACTACTTTTAGGCTTTTTTTTTTTTTTTTTTTTTGGTGTTTTCGAGACAGGGTCTCCCTGTAGCCCCAACTGTCCTGGAACTCACTCTGTAGACCAGGCTGACCCTGAACTCACAAAGATCCACCTGCCTCTGGCTCCCAAGTGCTAAAATTAAAGGCGTGCACCACCACACCCAGCTATATATTTTTAGGCTTTTAAAGACCTGAAAGTAACACAAACTAGACTGAAAATTGAAACTAAAATACTTCCAAAAACAAACAAAAAAGATACGACCTAATTACATGAAAGCTAGGTGCACCCAAAACACAATAATCAAGGCTCTGTCTTGTGGGAACTTCTCTTGCTATGAGCAGGTACAGCACAGTCCTGCTAAGGGAAGGGGAGTACAGTGCCTACCTGCAGCCACTGTAGGGAACTGACCCCTCAGCACAGAGGTCAGTTGGTTACTTCCGTAACCCGACCTGAGTGGTAACTTCCAACTCAGGTCCTTAGCCTGGGAGATGGAATGTTTCCTGTCTTGGCCTTGCTTTCCCACCTGCCCAAAGGCTGCTGGTTTCTAGACCGGAATTTCAGGATGATGGCTGATGGCCTATCTTCAGCCTACACTCACTCACAATTCACTTCACAGCTGGTCACCTGATAGATCTCCATCCAGCCCCACACCAGATTACCAGGTTGGTGGTCTGAAGGACCACCGTCCAACCCACTGGCCACTTCACTCGAAATTCAGGCCTGCTTCGGCCTGTATGCACACAGAAATGACAGCCAGGAAATCTGTGTAATGATGGTTATGGAGAATTCACGTTATTGCCTGCTACAGCTTGCTTTTATAAGCAAAATGACATCAGCTCCCAGAGACTCAGTTCTGCACCACTGCATACTGCTGTTCCGCCTAGCATCATGTGCCTGAGCCATGTTGCTTGCTCCTTCTTGGGGCAAGGTCAGAGAAATCCCATGACTCCCACATGGTGCCCTGAGGGGTACTAGCTGAGAACTATCCCCTAATTCAAACTAGATCTTCCTACACTGTCTGGACTCAGAGATTCTTCCCCAGCATGGCCAGACATGAAGTCATTTCACTTTCCAGAAAGTTTTCAATTTAAAGGGTTTTATCTCAGTGCCATAATATCCTGCATAGCCTAGTTCTTGCTCTGCCTAGATAGGGCCAGCGCTTCGGAATCATGTAGTCCCCTTTCCCTCCTGACTGGATCCCAGTGCCATCTTGGGATCACATCAAGACTTTGTATGCAGCCCCTAGAGGGGGCTCATCCCATGCTGGCTTTCACCTGTCTGTCTAACCTGGGAGGGCCCTTACCTGGTCTGGACATCCACCTGGGTCTCCATCATGCTTCACATGGCAAGAATCTCTGGTTTGGGGCTCCACAGCTCTCTCACACTCCAGAAAATACAAATCCACAGGACAAAAAACGAGAAACATGCAGGAAAAAAAAAAGCACTCAGGCAGACAGAGAGGACCAGACAAACAGACATGCATGGCCACATTTTATTCACAGACCTAAAACCTGGGGTACAAGAAAATGTCTTCTCTGTCCCTGCAGGTAGGGTTAACAATGTCATCAGATCTCTGCTAGAGTCTCCCTAGATGTCTGGACTTCCCAAGCCAACTCACTGATTGGTCCTGTCACAAGCTCTTGTCAGCTGGCAGGTTTTACTTTTAATTTCTTCATAATTTGAAGAATTTGCATTGGTCACAGCCTCAGGTTCCTGTGGGACTCCAAGTGTAAACCTCTCCCCCCTAACCTAGCCTACTGGGCTCTCCCCTGGGCCTTCAAGTTTAAAGCTCGCCCCAACATCAGACCTGACCTAAACTAGTGACCCTAGTTTATGACAGCTGTGGTATGGGGTTCCTGTGGACCTTCAAGTCCACTAACAGGCTCACCTCATATCAAGCCTGCTCTGAACCAACAACCCTGGGTCAAGGGTCTCCCAGTTACCTTGCTGTGGCCTCCAAATGTTACAGAGTTTGAAAACACCAGGAAAGACCCCAGAGCCAAATCAAATGTTAATCATCCAAATTTATTCAAAAGAAAAAAATAACATGCTGCTGACAAACAGTCTTGGTGCCCAATTATGACTGTCTATCTACAGTCTTACCAATCTGACTGCAGCCCCAAATGAGTCTAAGAGAGAACCTTTTAAAGGGGAGGCCAGTGGAGCAAAGCTGCCTTACATTTTTGGCCCACTTAGAAAATGTCACAGTGAGACGGGTGTGGTGGCTCACGCCTTTAATCCCAGCACTTGGGAGGCAGAGACAGAAGGATCTCTGTGAGTTCAAGGCCACCCTGGTCTACAGAGCGAGCTCCAGGCCAGCTGAGACTAAAGGGAGACCCTGTCTCAAAAAGACCAAAAAAAAAAAAAAAAGAAGAAGAAAGAAAATGTCAGGGTGCCCTTAAGCAGGATAAGCAAGTTACAGAAGCAAAAAAAACAGCAGTTGGTTATGTCTATGTTCCAAGATGTGGATGTGCAGCTGGGCAGTAAGGAACTGGGGGTGTGGAGAGATCTGGCCTGCCTGGAATCTGTTGTGCAGCCTTGAGCTAAGAGTGAAGGTTTTTCTGTTTAAAACGGAGTTTTTCTGATCATTACAGTATCACAGCTGCTTATAATAGTACAGACATGAGCTGGCCTGGAGCTCACCATTAGGCTGACTAGCTGGCCAAAAAGCCTCAAGGAAAATCTTACTCCCACATCCCCAACCCTAGGGTTACAAGTTCAGGCCACCACAACATTTCATATGGGTTCTGGGAATCAAACTCGGGTCCTCATAATTGCAAGACAAGCAGTTTACTGACTGATCCAGTCCCCCAGCCACACTGCCTTCTTGTCTCTGAAAAGTGTGAGCCATAGTCTCAATCCTTCACTGCCCAAAAACCACAATCTATTTGGCTCTTCAGTGTGTGGTTTAGAAATTGTGTGACTGAGGCCAAAGACATGGTTCAGTGGTTAAGAGCACTGGGTGCTCTTCAGAAGTCCCAGTTTCAATTCCCAACACCCACGTAGAGGCTTACAAACATCCATAATTCCAGTTCCAGGGGAATTTAATGCTTTCTTCTGACCTCCACAGGCATTGCATGACACAGGTACACTTACATACAGGCAAGTAATACATTCATACACGTAAAATAAAAATAAGAAATACAATTTTTTTTGTCCCTGTAGCCCCAGATGTCCTGGAACTCACTCTGTAGACCAGACTGGCCTTGAACTCACAAAGATCCGCCTGCCTCTGCCTCCCAAGTGCTAGGATTAAAGGCGTGCGCCACCACACCCGGCTGAAATACAATATTTTTAAAAAGAAATTATGTTACTAAGGTTTCTAGGACATGAGCCTTTCTTGGTACAAAGGTTCCCTTTAATATACAGACAATGATTATTTCCCTATTTCTTTTCTGCTTTTCTTCTATGTTATCCTCACATAGTAGTTTCTAGGGATTTCCAGAGTGTGTTTTCATATTCTATCAACAAGTTCTAGTGGTCACCTGTTAAAACCATCTTTTGCTCCTCCTTGCCTTGAAATTGATTTCTCCATGTCCTGAACTCGTTTGTCTCAAGGAGACAAGGCACAGGGATGTCTAGGCTACATATTTAATAAAAGTAGACAAGGTTCAGTGGTAAGAGAAACACTACAAGAAAAAGCATGTGTCCTTTACAAATGGTCACTCAAGGGATGCATCTTCTGCCTAACTCTATAGAATGTGGGTTTATGTCATATTTATTTTCATTGCTGACACTTTAACCAAAATTGTAAGAAATATAAGTAATTGCAAGAAACTCATTGGTTTACCAAGTTGGACTTCAAACTACAGTCATTGTTCTCCAGTTTTCACCCTTTGTGGAATCAATAGATACTTGTTCATGTCAGAATTACACATTGTGGTTAACATGGGAAAAGAATGAGGTTGAAACATGTCTACAAGGAAGAGTTTTGGTGCTCTATACTAGTTCGTTCATTCAGTAACACTGATTGGTTGTTTTCATGGTAGTTGTAGAGGATATAGGAACGTAGAGAAGAGTCAAGACCATCCATTCACCTCAGCATAGTACTTTTGAGACTCAACCAAGTTAGACATCTCAGTATCTGATTCCCTTTATTGCTGAGGAGTATCCTGTTTCAGATATGGATCTGAAACTGGGGTTCAGGTGATAGAGTTTCTAGAGTCTTCTCTTTTCATTTTTTGTTGGTGTTTTTTTTTTTTTTTTGGTCTTTCTGATACAGGGTCTTCTTGTAGCCCTGCTATATCCAGGATGGAATATTCTGGCTTGCAGCCCTGCTCATACAGGGACATAAGCATATAAAAAAAAAGGAGCTCATTTCACGCCCTGTTCACTGGAATGCCAGGTGAGTACTCTGCTGGCCCTAGAATTCCTTCGATCTGTGGATTAAGCATCCTGGAAGAAGCCTCCACCTGTCACAAGTTACTGTCAAGGTTGTTTTATTTGTTTTTATTGCTTTTCACGTGTTATTGTTAAGTGATTTTAGACACGCTCTGCAAAGTTTTACAAACTTGTGTTTCTCCTAAAAGCTTGTTCTCCCTTCACTCCTTTGACATGAACACAATCTATTAATCTTTACCACCTGCCTTTCCTCTACATATGTGTATATATGCCTGTAAAAGAATGACAGCAGCTTCTATCTATATATCTATCTATCTCTCTATCTATCTATCCCATTCCCTTTTAATAAAGAAGACTTTACTAAGAGAACCTGTGTGATGTGTGCCTAGAGAAATCCTTTATGGCAAGCAAATGCTCAGTGGCTTGAACCTCTCCAGGGAACTCTGCTGGAGATAGTTCCCACCAACCCTCCATCTCCCCAGCCATTCATGGAAATCAGGAGTAGAGAATGGGGCTCCAGCATAGCCCCAGCTGACCTGAAACTCACTATGTAGACCAGGCTGTCCTTGAACTCACAGAGATCCACCTGCCTCTGCTTCCTGAGTCCTGGTATTAAAAGCATGCACCACCACACCCCATTTAGGTTTCCAGGTTCTTTACAATGAATTGTTCCAAGTACACAGGATATTTACAGGAAAGGAAACAGTTTATTACTGGGGCAGCACAGAGAATGCTGGGGGCGGGCCATAACATGGCTGAAGAACTACTTATTGGCAGTGGACAGCTACTGGGAGGACAGTCCATTTTCTTTTTATGAGTATTTTATTGAATTTCCGTGGATTTCATACATCTTAATTTTTAGAGCCATCCCCTGTCTGCACCCCTGTCCCCCATCCACCAGATTTCATACATTCCGTCTGTGCTGGATAGCTTTAGTGTCAACTTGATACACCTGGGTTGAGGGAGCCTCAATTAGGGAATTGGCTCCATTGGATTGGCCTGTGGCCACATCTGTGGAGTATTGTCTTGATGGTCAAGCAGTGTGGGAGGGCCCAGCCCACAATGAGTGGTACCACCCCGGGCAGGTGGTTGTGTACAGTATAAGAGGGCAGGCTGGGCATGATCCAGGGGAGCAAGCCAGTGAACAGCATTCCTCCATGGCTTGTGCTTCAGCTCCTGCCTCCAGGTTCCTGTCCTGAGTTCCTGCCTTGGGTTCCCTAAGTGATGAACTGTGACCCAGGAGATGTGAGCTGAATAAACCCTTTCCTCCCCAAGTTGGTGTTGGTCAGAGTGATTTGTCACAACAATGGAAGACAAACTACAACAGAAATTGGTACCAGCAGAGTGGGGTATTGCTGTAACAGACCTGACCTTGATGTTTTGGGGAAGGATTGTGGAGGCGTTTGGAACTTTGGGCTGGGAAGATCATTGAATGCCTAAAGATTGTTGCTGTGGAGCTTGGAGCAGTTTTGCTGAGTTGTAGAAGATGGAGGCCTGGTTTGTGAAGTTTCTAGTTTCAAAAGGAAGCAGAGATCATCAGGACTGTTTAATCTGTGGGTTCTGGTCAGCTGGGGCTGAAGAATCAGCTGTAAGTAACAAGAGACCAGAACCTGAAGTGAAATCTTTGTTGTGCTGGGACAAATGATGCTGGTTAGCTGGGGCTGAAAAATCAGCTATAAGTAACAAGAGACCAGCATCAATGTGGTGAAATCTTCTGGGAAGAATTTCTTCAGGGTCATCACACAGCTGTGATCCAGAAGGGGTCTGAGCCTCCATCTCAAGCCAGAAGCAGGACTTGGTAGTATGTAAGAGTCTCCTATATGGTTCTGGTGTTGAAATTTGAGGGGGGTCACAGAAAGCAGCCAAGGCTTGGCACTGTGAGAGGTCAGGAAAAACCATTGGTGGAAGTGCACCTCGGTTGCAGTGAAGACCCCAGGATTTCAGGGATCATGGAAAGAAGCTGAGGCTTTGCACCAGGAGAGGTCAGAAGAGACAATTGGTGAAGGTGCTGCCTCAGTTTCAGTGGTGACCCCAGCTTTTTGGAGATGCCGGGACCTTGGGATGACCATCAAGAGCAGTGGCAGGTGTAGAATGGAGTCGGCCTGGGCCTGCAAGATGAGCTGTATGTGCTGTGGATGGCAGAGCAGAGAAGAGGAGCTGCTGAAACCCTTTGGAGTCCAGAAGATCATGAGTGAGTCCCAGGTGTCCAGCCTTGAGCTACTTGCTGGACTTAGGTTTTGTTTGAGTGTGCCTGATTCTTCCCTTTGAAATAAGACAGTACTTGTTTTGGATTTTACAGCAGCCCACAGTTAAGAGACTTTTAATAGACTGTACTTTTAAGTGTTTGGACATTTTAAGGACTGTGGGGCTTTTAAGGTTGTACTGTCTTAGGTTGTGATTAATGTTAACATCATACTTTGGGGATAAGAACTGGAAAGGTGGTGGTTTAATAGTGATGTGTTTTGTGTGTCAAGTTGACAAGGGGTCAATTGTGCTGGATAGCTTTAGTGTCAACTTGACACACCTGGGTTGAGGGAGCCTCAATTGGGGAATTGGCTCCATTGGATTGGCCTGTGGCCACATCTGTGGAGTATTGTCTTGATGGTCGAGCAGTGTGGGAGGGCCCAGCCCACAATGAGTGGTGCCACCCTGGGCAGGTTGTTGTGTACCGTATAAGAAGGCGGGCTGGGCATGAGCCAGGGGAGCAAGCCAGTGAACAGCATTCCTCCATGGCCTGTGCTTCAGCTCCTGCCTCCAGGTTCCTGCCCTGAGTTCCTGCCTTGGGCTCCCTAAGTGATGAACTGTGACCCAGGAGATGTAAGCTGAATAAACCCTTTCCTCCCCAAGTTGGTGTCGGTCAGAGTGTTTTGTCACAGCAATGGAAGACAAACTACAACACCATCATATGTTAAGGTATACTGAGTCAACTTTGTGTCCTCAGATGCCCCTCAGTGTAAGTTCACCCACTGGAGCGTGTTCAGCCTGTCTAGAGTCACTCTCTTAAAAAAGATCCACTCTCCCTCACCCAGCAGTAATTGGCTGCTTGGTTAAAGTTGGGGCTTCCTGCCTATTTCCCCAGTTCTATACTGGTTTTTGCCTGACTGAGTTTGCATGGGTTTTGTGCATGTTCTCACCATTGCTGTAAGTTCATATGAGCATGTTCCCAAGAAGCCTGGAAGGCTCTGTTGCCTTATGGCCATGCACCACCCCTGGCTCTTACAGTCTCTTCTCGATCATCTGTAATGGCCCCTGAGCCCTGGATGGGTGAAGTTTAATACAGGAGCCCTATCCAGGGACACTGCTCTGCAGTCTCTTATTCTCTACACTTTAACCACTTAGGGCCTTTTGTGTTCACTGCCCTCTGTTGCATGAGGAAGATTTTGCTGGTGAGAGCTAAGAGATGCATTAGTATTCTCTCTATACCCTGTTACACTATGTTCTATGAGCCTTAGGTGGAGAGGTTCCATTGTAGATGTGTCACTTAGGACTGGGCATCTCACAGCTATTATTCTTTGTGTGTGACCAGTTGTGGAACTGTATAATAGTCTCCACCTCTTGCTTCTTTGATGAGTGGTGACTGGTATACATGTCTATAAATATAAAGATCCATATTTAACATATAGTAAGAAATTACATTTGTCTAGGGATGTGACAGGCATAGGATTTTCTCTAGGGTCCATGACACCTACGACCATGTGCATTTGGCTATATTTACAGTGCCACACATGAGTGCCCTCTCATTGAGCAAACTTTAAGTCCAATAGATACCTATTGATTTGCCCCCATGATAGGAAATCACCAAGGAAGTGAAGAGGAAACCCACAGATTGGGAGAAAAATCTTCACCTGCTACACATCTGACAGAGGATTAATATCCAGAATATACAAAGAACTCAAAAAAACAAAGAATCCAAAAAAGCCCAATTAAAAGATTGACTATGGATCTGAGCAGAGTTCTCAGTAGAAGGAATAAAAATGGCTAAGAAACACCTTAAGAAGTGTCCAACATCCTTAGTAATTAGGGAAACGCTAATCAAAGCTACTATAAGATTTCATCTTACTCAAGTCAGACTGGCTAAGATCAAGAGAACAAAAGATAAGAAATTCTGGAGAGGATGTGGGGACAGGAGAAGACTCATCCACTGGTGGTGGGAATGAAAATTTATGCAACTACTAAGGAAAGCAGTGTGGAGAACTCTTGAAAAGCTAAAACTCAATCTACTCCTTGGCATATGGACTCATTCCTGTACATCCATGTTTGTTGCTATTCTTTTCACAATAGCTGAGAAATTGAAACAGCTTAAATGTCCCCCAGTAGTTTTGCTTTTCAAAAGCAGGGACCAGATTGTTCTTCCTTTGGGCTTGTGGTGACTAGACATGACCTTCAGTTCTACTTTCTCTTTCCACTCAAATGTCCCCAGTGAAGGCTTCCTTCAGGTGGGTGCGGAGCGTCTTCCTTTGCTGGTCTCTTCACTGGGCCCTTTCTGTGGAACTGCCTCTTTCCACACAGGTTAAAAAAAAGACAGACATTTAAGCACAATTTGGCCACTGGTTGCTGCTGTGAACTTTCATTCATGACCAGGGAATTGTGTGTGTTCTAGTTTGCTTTCAATTGCTGTGACAAAACATTCTGACCAATACCAGCTTGGGTTGCTCAGGGTTTATCAATCTTATATCCTCCAGGTCTCAATTCATCACTAGGGAGCCCAAGGTAGGAACTCAGGGAAGGAACCTAGAGGCAGGAGCTGAAGCACAAGCCATGGAGGAATGTTTCTTACTGGCTTACTCCCCTGGCCCATGTCAGCCTGCTTTCTTATATAATACACAACAACCTGCCCAGGGGTGGCACTGCTGACAGTAGGCTGGGGCCTCCCACATCACTCAACAATCAAGAAAATGCCTCACAGACATGGCCACAGGCCAGTCTAATGGAGGCAATTCCCCAATTGAGGCTCCCTCAACCCAGGTGTGTCAAGTTGACACTAAAGCTGTCCAGCACAGTATGTTAGTGAAATCAATACAATAAGTCAATATTTGCCTCATCTGTTTTAATTGTCACAGACTCCCCTGGGGAAAGGGTCTTTGACATCATGCTGTTCTCTAGCAACATTTGAAATGGTAAATGCTTTGATCCACATTGAAGTGTTCTTCCTTCCCTTTGTCCAGAACAGGATCTTGACCCAAGGGCAGCTGTTCAAGTATGTGGTCCTAGAACTGCAACATCAGCCACATGTGAAACATGTTCTATGTTCAGTAGATTCTCAGCCCTCAACCCATGCTTATATTTCCAAAAATATTCCATGTAGTTCTTTAAATGTACATGACAAATACTGGACCCTCAAATCCAATATTTACTTCATAAAATGTAGAGAAAAAGGTACACTTCTAACACATAAAAGTATTAATGGAAGTTTATCAAAGTGCAACAGCCTTCTTAGTATGGGTATTTTTTTTTATTTCCGTATGTGTATGAATGTATTGTCTGCATGCAAGTCTGTGCACCCGTGACGTGCAATGCCGCGGAGGTCAGAAGAGGGCGTTGGACTCCCCTGGAACTGGAGTTCTCCTGGAATTGGAGTTTCAGACGGCTCTTGGCCACCATGTGGGTGCTGGGGATCGAACCCAGGTCCTCTGCAAGAGCTGTCGGTGCTCTTAACCGCTAGGCCATCGCTCCAGCCCAGTATGGGTATTTTTTAAGTGCAGATTGTCTCTGTTATTACCAACAATGCCCAAATTCCCTCACTAAACAATAAGGTCTTATACAGAAGAATTATAGCTTAGAGGTATCAAAATAGACCCTCTTCTCACAAGGAAATTTTTCATCTGTCCAGGTGTTGCTCCAGGAAATGAGAAGCTCACAACAGAGTTCAGTCTTTCTCTTTCCTTCAGCCTTGTCTAGAACACTGCATTCTGAAGATACGTTTCCTTATTTCAAGGATCCAGACACCTTCCATTTCTCTCTAATTTGGTTCTTTCTCTTTATCCAGAATTCCCCTATAGGAATCTAACCAGATACACATTCCTATAGGATTGGCAATCAAATTTGAGCTTCCATGGTCTACCTTCTTTTCCTTACCAATCTATGGCTCTTATGTAGAATTGACAAGACATTGATCTGATAACAGCTAACTAGTTCTCTGCCTGCTTTTTCTTCCTTATAGGCCCAACTACCTCATTTCTTAGAAAGCAAAGTGCCCTCATGAGACTGAATTCCCACAGCATTTCCTGTGGGGAGTGGCAGCCATATGCACAGGAAACAGAAGCAGAAGTATTGTGGAGATTTCTGCATCTGCCTTGTTTGGGAACAAAAGGTCATGTTCTCCTGCATGTTGTTAATATCTTCCTCTTTTCTTCTGTAATTCAGAGGACAGGTGTTTCTGTCAAAGAGTGTTGGATAGGAAGGGAAGCAGGTGGCTCACTGAGTGGTTATGTTAACCCTAGACTCAACTCAGAGCCCCACTTTTCCACAACAAAGTCAACCCATTTGATTAAAAACAAACTATAGTGAAGTTTCTCTAACGTGCAGCCAACACTGTCTCAACATGATGTTCCTGGGCCGATGGAGACCCACTCCCACCAGCCATCAGAATTTTACACCAGTTATAGCAGAAATTGGAGAAGTTGGCCAAGACACCCCAGAGGATCCTGCCAGAGTTGAGAAGTCAACCCTGAGTTACCTCAGCTGAAAATTCCTTGTTGACTTCACAGACCCTGCAGTCAAGTTAACACATCTGGGTTGAGGGAGCCTCAACTGGGGAGGCGCTTCCATTGGACTGGCCTGCGGCCATGTCTGTGGACTACATTCTTGATTGTTGAGTGATATGGGAGGGCCTAGCCCACTATGAGTGGTGCCACCCCAGGCAGGTTGTTGTGTTTGTATAAGAAAGCAGTCTGGGCATGAGCCAGGAGAGCAAGCCAGTGAGCAGTGTTCTTCCATGGCCTGCGTCCACATTCCTGCCCTGAGTTTTTACCTTGGGCTCCCTCGGTGATGAGCTGGGACCTGGAGGATGTAAGACTGATAAACCCTGTCCTACCCAAGCTGGTATTTTCCAGAGTGTTTTGTCACAGCCATTGAAGAGAAACTAGACATGGAACAACACTGTAGAGGAACAGTAAAAGAGGACTAGAGGCAATCTCACACCAGAACTCACATGGAGAGTGGAAAGATGGCTGGAGGTGGCTGTCTTAAAAATCCCACATGGAGTGCCCACCACCATCAAATAGGACAACTTAACAGATCAAACTACACATATTTAAACATCATTAAACAAGTATAATGTTCCCCTACATAAGATGGATGACCGCTTAGATTAGACAAAAATTTAAAGAACTTTTGTTTTCAAATTTTCCTTATATCTTTAATATAGTTAGAGTTTAAATTTGTCCTTCAGGCCACTGACAGTGAAGCCAAATTATTCCACGGGAACATATGTATTGAGTCTCAGGCAACCCCTTTGTTCAACTTCTTTGAAGTACATGTCCAACAAAGGTAAGAATTATATAATGACTTAAGCATATAGATAAAAAAAATTCCACATCTTGATATTGACTTGAAATTAAATCTCCTCTAAGCATCATTGTGTGAATGAATACTGTGATGCTTCTGAGAATTTTGGAGCCTGATATTCTTCCATAGAGTACATGTTCCCTCCTAGCTTAGAAATAGAAGACATTGAGGACGCCATAACTCGCTCGGGCAGGGCAGGTACAGCTGGGGGTGGTCTGGCACAGGGGCGGCTAGAAGAGGGGCTAGACTCTGAGCCCTCTTTCGGGGGTCCCCGTCTCAGAGGGACCATGCTTTGTCTTTGCAGAGTGAACAGAGGGGCGTGTTTACATCTGCTCTAGTCCCGGCGCGCGGGATTGTGGGTGGGCTCCTGAGGAACAAGCAGGATGCCATAACTCGCTCAGGCAGGGCAGGTACAGCTGTGGGTGGTCTGGCACAGGGGCGGCTGGAAGAGGGTCTCGTCTCTGACCCCTCTTTAGGGAGTCCCCTTCTCAGAGGGACCACGCTTTGTCTTTGCAGAGTGAACAGAGGGGCATGTTTACGTCTGCTCTGGTCCCAGTGCATGGCCTTTTGGGTGGGCTCCTGAGGCACAGGCAGGATGCCATAACTCGCTCGGGCAGGACAGGTACAGCTGGGGGTGGTCTGGCACAGGTGCAGCTAGAAGAGTGTCTCGACTCTGAGCCCTCTTTCGGGGGTCCCCGTCTCAGTGGTACCGGGGCTCGCCTTTGCAGAGTGAACAGAGGGGCATGTTTACGTCTGCTCTGGTCCCAGTGCATGGCCTTTTGGGTGGGCTCCTGAGGCACAGGCAGGATGCCATAACTCGCGCAGGCAGGGCACGTACACAGGTACAGCTGGGGTGGTCTGTCACAGGGACGGTTAGAAGAGGGTCTAGACTCTGAGCCCTCTTTCCAGGGTCCCCATCTTGGAGGTAGGTCAGGCACGCCCCCGCCCCCTCCAACAGGAATTGGTGAGAATCCAAGTGGACTTCCTTTTGAAGATCCTTCAGAACAGAAAAAGAAGACTGATTTAGGCTTCCAATATCCAGTATATAAACAAAATTGAAAACCTGAAATCTAGACAAGTCAATACTCCATAAAAAAGGGAGGAGGAAAGGAAAAAAATAAAAGCATGGGAATGAGGCAAGCAAAACCATCCACTACCATAGTGAAAAGTCATTTGTGATTTGAACCACAAAAGGGAAACCCACATGTCAGGGACACGACGAAGGGACAACATGGGAAAGGCACAGGATAATCCCACACCAGGCTCTACCAAACCTGGAGGAGTTAGCTACAATAGGATCCCCTTGGAGGAGACCCAAGGAACAGAGCTTAGAGGAATAATTGCAGACCTACACAGAGAAATTAAAGAAAATAAAGAAGTCAGAGAACTAAAGACAGAGAATGAAAAACTCAAAAAGGACCTAGAAAGATACAATGACAAACGTTGGAAAGAACAAAAGGAACAGATTGACAAACTCCAGAAAACAAGAGGGAAAAAAAATAAACAAGAATTCAGAGAACTAAAGAGAGAGAATGAAAAAAATCAAAAAGGACCTACAGGGATACAATGACAAACTTCGGAAAGAACGAAAGGAACAGAATGACAAACTCCAGAAAGAACTAGAAGAAGAAAAAAACAAACTCCAAAAGGAAGTAGAAACACTGAAAAATGAAGCCAACCAACGAAGTAAGTTGCACCAAGAAGAGATTGAGGAGCACCAAGAAGAGATTGAGAAGCTCAAAAGGAAATGGAAGTACTAAACAAAACACAGGATGAAACGAAAAAGGAATTAGAAAACTCATTCAATCAAGAAGAAAGGAAAGGAAAAAGCCTCAGAAGTAGAATGGAGGATGCAGAACAAAGAATATCAGATCTGGAAGATAACATAGAGCAATTAAAAAGCTCAAATAAGATTATGAAAATAATAAATTTAGAAAAATCAGTAGCCTTTCTTTACACCAACAACAAGCAACTGAAGAAGCACTACTAACCAAAGATACCAAGGATCTCTACAACAAAAACTTTAAACCCCTGAAAAAGGAAATTGAGGAAGACCTCACAAGATGGGCAAACCTCCCATGCTCATGGAGTGGGAAAATAAATATACTAAAAATGTCCATCCTACCCAAACTAGTGTACAGATTTAATGCAATCCCAATCAAAATCCCCAAGAGTTTCTTCACAGGCCTGGAAAAAAAAATCCTCAATTTCATTTGGAAAAACAAAAGACCCCGAAAAGCCAAAGCAACCCTGAACGAAAAGAGCAATACAGGGAGGATTGCTATACCAGATATCAAACGATACTACCGGGCTATAGTCATAAAAACAGCCTGGTACTGGCACAAAAACAGACCAGTTGACTAATGGAATAAAACCGAAGATCCAAACCTGAGCTCATACAATTTCAGCCACCTCTTATTTGACAAGGGGGACAAGAAGACACAGTGGAGGAAAGACAGCATCTTCAGTAAGTGGTGTTGGCAAAACTGGATCACCACTTGCAGAAGAATGAAATTAAACCCCTACCTCTCACCCTGTACAAAAGTCAACTCCAGATGGATCAAAGACCTCAACGTGAAGCCCCAAACTCTGGAGATGATAGAAGAGAAACTTGGCAGCAGACTACAAGACATAGGCGTAGGAAAAGACTTCCTAAGTCAGACAGCAGCTGCACAAGAAATAAGATCGAGGGGCTGAAGAGATGGCCTAGTGGTTAAGAGCGCCGACCGCTCTTACAGAGGACCCGGGTTCGATCCCCAGCACCCACATGGCGGCTAAGAACCGTCTGACCCTCCAATTCCAGGAGAACTCCAGTTCCAGGGGAATCCGAGACCCTCTTCTGACCTCCGCGGCGTTGCACGACATGGGTGCGTGCCATTTACACAGACCGTCCTTTGCCTTGGGATCTCTTTCCTACAAACAAGGGAGAGGAGATCTAGGTTACTATGCTACAGGGTGGAAGTGTCTTTTGCTTTCTAATATCAGACGCCAGATCTAATAAAGCATGATAGGACCTTTAAAAGTGGGATAAAAGAACTGTGAGTTTGAGAATCAAAATCGGGAAGAAGTGCCGGCCTCTTCAGCACAGGCTCACCTGGAAGCTCTACAGACTTTCCCATTCTGTAGCCCAAGGCCAAGTCTGCTTTGTTCAGGTCTCAGCACACCATCCTGACTTTAGCACACCATCCTTACCACTCATCCTGACCCCTAGTAATGGCCCAAGGAACCTATTTGTTGTGGCTCAAGAGCTCTGCTGCTCGCTCTCTCTCCTCTCTTCCTACTCATGCTCCTCTCCACCCCACTGTCCTTCCTGCCACAGGTGGCACCACTGTGGCGAGCAATCTGCCCCCAGGTTCTTCTGGTCAGTCTTTAAAAAGTATGATAGAATAAAACTAAACAGCAAGCCAGGTTTCTTACTAGTTGAAAGGGAGGATCACAAGGATCTGGAAGATTAAAGAATATTCAGGCAGCTGCTGGATGAGAGCCTGCACCAATATGCCCAACTAGAGCAGACCTGGAAGACCAGAAGCCTCATACTAAATTGACGATGCACTGGTGCCTTCCCAGTGAACAGGCAGTGTTGATGCTGAAGCTGACTGTACTTTGGTCCATAAAAACCTGAATCGGTTTCCTGAGTCAGCCTCAGACATAGAGGGCCACTGCAGCCACATGATCAAGGTCAAGCAGTAACTCTTAACTTTGGGCACTTTCCACTTGGCTTCCTGAGCATATACAATATATGTTTCTCTGGTAACTAAGTATTTCCTAGAGATGGATATCCTGTGTGGATGGGCAACCTTCCAAACAACTTCTGCCACGTCAACATGCTAATAAGGACTTTGCAGCTGCTACAAAAACCACCAACCCCAAATGGATGCTCATGTACACCAATCCTGGTTACTAAGGAGCATGTCTGTGTAGGATGGACGACTCATAAACCCTGCGCCACCTCCGTAGGGCCACTGCACAAGCCAGTGAACATGAAAAATGAAATAATGGAAGACACGAACTAAAAAACCAAAAAAAAATCACTCCTCAAATACATGCCACAGTGCCATCCAGCATGGACTTCATAGAACAATGGAATCTAACGTTGGGTTCATATCACAATATAATGAACCAAGAATCATTTACCTTCACCTGGGAGGCTCTACAATGGACATTTGTCATATCCTGTAGCTCCGGGGATAATTGCATGGCCCCACTCTTCATGATGGTTTGATTACTGGGGACTTGGAGGCCTGGCAATGACTCAGGATGTTCGGTTTGTATCAGTATGTTGAGGGTATTTTGCTAACCTCTAATTCTTGGAGATTTGGAATCAACAAAAGTATCATATTTGCCAATGGCACCATAAATCTTCTTTAATCTCAACTCTGCATTCCTAGGTGCCACCCCCCCCCCAAAGAAACCACAGACTCCACAGTATGGTACAACATTCCTGTAATTCCAACACTCTGGAGAAAGGGCAGGAGATCTCTGTGAGTCTCAACTCAACCTGATCCACACAGCAAATTCCATGTTTAGGATCCTGTCTCAAAAAAAAACACTTTTTTATAATACCAAGGACTGATTGAAAATCTTGGAATGTGCAGGGACTTTTCTTTGAAGCTATATAAGCAGCGTGATAAGAGGGAGAAACTCCGGGTGGAAACATTTCATAAAGGACCTCCTCAGGAAGGGCAGAGCACAGGACCTGCTGTGGAATGTTGGACAAGCTTGGTAACCATTGTATACACTTCCTGCCATATTTTTCATGTCAAACGAAGATGCCAGATTGCTCCCCACTTGGCCTGCAGTAACCCTACATGACCTAGCATTTTACTTTCTCTTTCTACTCTAACGGGCCCCAGGGAAGGCCTCCTTCAGGCCAGTGCATGGAACCTTTCCTTGGCTAGTCTCATTGTGTGGCCCTTTGTGTGGAACTGCCTCTGTCCCTGTAGATTAAAAGACTGAGATGCTTAATCACAAATAACACCTAGGATATGGGTCCCTGTTGTGGACTGTCATTAATGACCAGTGGGTCACTGCTAGGGAGTCAAAACAGAAGTAAAAATGATATTTATTTATAGAGGTAATCTCTTATAAAACCAGTAAAACTGCCTTCTTTAATTGACTAATAGACATAGGAACTGTGAAAAGGATTATTCTCTATTCAGAACCAAATATAATACTAAAGTCTCCTTAAGCTATGCACTTAAGCAAAATATATTAATGCAGGAGCTCTGACATCAGCAATGGATTATTCTACCAAGGAGATGTTGGCCAGGGGATCCAAGCCCCCACAAAAGGTAAAGGCTCCTTGCCTCTAAACTGGGATACCTGCAAGAAGAGAGGCGATAAGGCCCTGCTGTTGAAGACCTGATGTTAACATGGGAAAGGTGTATTGAGACCATACATGCAAGTGTACAGATGGTCTCTGGAATACCAGAGAGTGTTACCAAAGGCCACTAAACAAATAAAGCAAATATGGGTCTCCTTGAGTCAAGCAAGACTCCTCCGTCAGCACCAGCTACACCTCACCTGCCTGGAAATGCTGTACAGCAGAGGCAGCCATATGCCTGTATATCCCAAATCTAATTGGCTATTGGTTCTCTCCTTGGAGGAATAACCCACGGCTGATGCCACAAGCTTACATCCTCTAATGGTTAGGAGTTGCTATAAGCCACAGTAAGACCCTATCGTATTTAACAGAAAAAAAAATGTAATTCATGGATTAACATACCATCCAAACATCTGTGTCTATACCAAAGTAACTTACAATAACAATACTGTTTAAATACCTATATCTCTAATTGCTTGTGCTTCATTAGTAGGATCGAAAGATTATTCCTGGACAAACTGTCAGCCCATGAAAGAAAACAGCCAGAATTGACCAGAGACCAAGACAGCAGCTCCAGAGAAAGTAGACTGTTTTGCTTTTCATCCACCTGTGCCCCTTTTCTAAGCCTAAGGAACAATCTGCAGAAGAGGGGGCATGGTAGAATGTAAGGGCTGCGATTGGGGTGAATGGTGAAACTGCAGCAATGTAACCTGGACACTCATTTGATCAACTTGATTGAACATACAAGCCCCCCCTGCTGGATGGTGGGACCAAGGGGCTGTGTGGATTTGGACACAAACTGCTTGCAAGTTGGTTTTGCATGAAGGATGTTTGTACTCATAAATTATCACTTATTGCTAAAAAATAGATAAAAACTGAAAGATGCAGGACAGTTATGGCAGAATGCATGATCTGGGATGGGGTGCGGTGGGATGTGGGGAAGGGAAGACGAAATATGCCTGAACTGAATTGGAAAATGATGTATGAAATACACAAAGCATCAATAAAAAAAATAAATTAAAAAAAAAAAAGATATTTCGCATCACCCAAGCCTGCAACCATGCACTGCATAGTTATACTAGTATCTCAGAGTGCAAGGTTGAATTTCAACAACAACAATTTGGTTTCAGACAGGACAGTTAGGCTGAACCATCACCACAAGGTGGTCTAGATGTGCCTACCATGCTACATTAGACCTCACAAAGGAGCCCTTCCTGTGGGCCCTCTGAGGGATGAGAAAGCAAATGTGCATGTCCTATGTGATCACAATAGGTCAATGGAAAGAGAACATTTTTCTCCTGTCACAGAAAAGCCAAAATAATAGCGAGAAGTGCTGCAGCCTTGTGAGGCTCACCACAGCAGCCTTGTGAAGCTCACCACAGCATTCTGAAACAGATCCATCACTGCCTTACCTGAGGAAGAATGACATCGTGTTTTTCAGCCAAAGTCTCCTTCTTCTGGGAGTGGAAAGATAGCAAAAGGTTCTCTGTCCTGGCAGATGGAAGAGAGTAGACTCAGGACAAGCATTGCAATAGTTGCTTGTGAGGCCTTCCCTAAGACTCTGACACTCTAGTGCGTATCAAAATGCTGAGCACAGGTCCTGATGATAGAAACCAGAGAGAGATCTGTCGTGGGAGAAGGATGTCTAGAAAAGACAGGTGGCTTGCAAGACAGAATGGCGCAGGAGTGCAAGTCTGTTATCTGAGTGTCAAGGATCTTTGACCAGCCTGTGAGCAAGTAGGCAGACCTGAGCCAATTCCTATGAAACCTGAAATTCCCCACACTACTACCACCACCTCTACCCACTCTCTACCCCGCCCCAGCAGCTGTGCTGGGGGAAAGCATCTAGAAACCCTGTACTGCGCAGCTTGAAGAAGGGAGAAGAGGGAAATGAGAATCTCTCTCCTAGTCACCTCCCAGGAGCTAGGCATTCTCCCAGGAGCTTTCTGAACCCTAAAGAAGTTCAGATGCACATGAGGTGCAGCAGCTAGAAAAGGAAGCTATTCAGACAGTCTCTGTAAAGACCAGAGAAAGGTGAATATACTGTCCTTTGCTTTCCTTGGCCCTGTGTGTTAGAAATCCTTTCAGGAATGAAGATCTTGTGGTACACAGTTTCCCATGAACCAGACCCAGAACATCACCGGATGTTCAGAACAGCATTAATCTGTTGCTTTCCCAGTTGCCCTTCCTGCCTTGTCTCCTCCCATCCACCCACCCATTCACTCCCACAAATACTTTCTAGGGTGCCATTTACACAGACCGTCCTTTGCCTTGGGATCTCTTTCCTACAAACAAGGGAGAGGAGATCTAGGTTACTATGCTACAGGGTGGAAGTGTCTTTTGCTTTCTAATATCAGACGCCAGATCTAATAAAGCATGATAGGACCTTTAAAAGTGGGATAAAAGAACTGTGAGTTTGAGAATCAAAATCGGGAAGAAGTGCCGGCCTCTTCAGCACAGGCTCACCTGGAAGCTCTACAGACTTTCCCATTCTGTAGCCCAAGGCCAAGTCTGCTTTGTTCAGGTCTCAGCACACCATCCTGACTTTAGCACACCATCCTTACCACTCATCCTGACCCCTAGTAATGGCCCAAGGAACCTATTTGTTGTGGCTCAAGAGCTCTGCTGCTCGCTCTCTCTCCTCTCTTCCTACTCATGCTCCTCTCCACCCCACTGTCCTTCCTGCCACAGGTGGCACCACTGTGGCGAGCAATCTGCCCCCAGGTTCTTCTGGTCAGTCTTTAAAAAGTATGATAGAATAAAACTAAACAGCAAGCCAGGTTTCTTACTAGTTGAAAGGGAGGATCACAAGGATCTGGAAGATTAAAGAATATTCAGGCAGCTGCTGGATGAGAGCCTGCACCAATATGCCCAACTAGAGCAGACCTGGAAGACCAGAAGCCTCATACTAAATTGACGATGCACTGGTGCCTTCCCAGTGAACAGGCAGTGTTGATGCTGAAGCTGACTGTACTTTGGTCCATAAAAACCTGAATCGGTTTCCTGAGTCAGCCTCAGACATAGAGGGCCACTGCAGCCACATGATCAAGGTCAAGCAGTAACTCTTAACTTTGGGCACTTTCCACTTGGCTTCCTGAGCATATACAATATATGTTTCTCTGGTAACTAAGTATTTCCTAGAGATGGATATCCTGTGTGGATGGGCAACCTTCCAAACAACTTCTGCCACGTCAACATGCTAATAAGGACTTTGCAGCTGCTACAAAAACCACCAACCCCAAATGGATGCTCATGTACACCAATCCTGGTTACTAAGGAGCATGTCTGTGTAGGATGGACGACTCATAAACCCTGCGCCACCTCCGTAGGGCCACTGCACAAGCCAGTGAACATGAAAAATGATAATGGAAGATCACGAAACTAAAAAAAAAAAAAAAATCACTCCTCAAATACATGCCACAGTGCCATCCAGCATGGACTTCATAGAACAATGGAATCTAACGTTGGGTTCATATCACAATATAATGAACCAAGAATCATTTACCTTCACCTGGGAGGCTCTACAATGGACATTTGTCATATCCTGTAGCTCCGGGGATAATTGCATGGCCCCACTCTTCATGATGGTTTGATTACTGGGGACTTGGAGGCCTGGCAATGACTCAGGATGTTCGGTTTGTATCAGTATGTTGAGGGTATTTTGCTAACCTCTAATTCTTGGAGATTTGGAATCAACAAAAGTATCATATTTGCCAATGGCACCATAAATCTTCTTTAATCTCAACTCTGCATTCCTAGGTGCCACCCCCCCCCCCAAAGAAACACAGACTCCACAGTATGGTACAACATTCCTGTAATTCCAACACTCTGGAGACAGAGGCAGAGAGATCTCTGTGAGTCTCAACTCAACCTGATCCACACAGCAAATTCGCATGTTAGGATCCTGTCTCAAGAAACAAAACACTATTTTTATAATACCAAGGACTGATTGAAAATCTTGGAATGTGCAGGGACTTTTCTTTGAAGCTATATAAGCAGCGTGATAAGAGGGAGAAACTCCGGGTGGAAACATTTCATAAAGGACCTCCTCAGGAAGGGCAGAGCACAGGACCTGCTGTGGAATGTTGGACAAGCTTGGTAACCATTGTATACACTTCCTGCCATATTTTTCATGTCAAACGAAGATGCCAGATTGCTCCCCACTTGGCCTGCAGTAACCCTACATGACCTAGCATTTTACTTTCTCTTTCTACTCTAACGGGCCCCAGGGAAGGCCTCCTTCAGGCCAGTGCATGGAACCTTTCCTTGGCTAGTCTCATTGTGTGGCCCTTTGTGTGGAACTGCCTCTGTCCCTGTAGATTAAAAGACTGAGATGCTTAATCACAAATAACACCTAGGATATGGGTCCCTGTTGTGGACTGTCATTAATGACCAGTGGGTCACTGCTAGGGAGTCAAACAGAAGGTAAAGATGATATTTTGGGGCTGGGGAGATAGCCTAGCGGTTAAGAGCACCGACTGCTCTTGCAGAGGACCCATGTGGGTTTGATCCCCAGCACCCACATGGTGGCTAAGAACCATCTGTAACTCCAATTCCAGAACTCCAGTTCCAGGGGAATCCGAGACCCTCTTCTGACCTCCACAGCATTGCATGACACGGGTGCACAAACCTACATTCAGACAGTACACTCATACACATACAAAAATAAAAAAAAATAAATTTTTTTAAATAAAATAAAATAGCAACTCCTAAAAAAAAAAATGATATTTTGCCTTATGCAGTTCTGTTGTTTGTTGTGTTCCATGTCTTACAATTTCTCTGGAGAGAGGGTCTGACATCCTGTTGTGTGTTACCAACACTTGAAACAGGGAAATAAATGTCTTGATTCATATTGAACTGTTCTTTCCCCCCCTTTTCCAGCACAGAGCCACACACCCAATGTGGATGTGTTTGGACTGTCCACTCATAGGCCCCAGAACACACTTTATAGTTTAACAAACTGAACTCTTTTGTGATATACATTATTTCTGTCATAAAAATACAGAGAAAATATTTAGGAACAATGATCCTCTGGCATAGAAAAATGTCAATAGAAATTTGTAAGAAGTTGGCAGCCTCCGGAGTATATGGACATTTTGTTGAGAATGAATCTCTCTCTAAGAATAGTATTGTCTCCAATTGTCATGTCACTGAGCATGCCTAGATTCATTCACTAGACAATAACACTTTGGATAGTACTGTTGTAGCTGATGGGATAGATGTAGGATAAGCTCCCTGATTACAGGGCAGAAAGATCCAGAGGGAAGGCAGAATAATAAATCAAACAAATAGGCATCCCAAACTCCATCTGTCCTGGATGCTAGCCAGAGCTCAGCGTGCTTTCTCTGGTACTTTAAGTTTTTTCACCTTTTCCCTAAACTTACCTCCTTTTTATCCCCTGGCTGCCTGTCAACCCTTCTTGCCTAAATCAGAAAAGGCTTTGTGTCAACTTGACACACCTGGGTTGAGGTAGCCCAATCTGAGGATCCTTTTTCTCTTATTTCTTCTTTAGTCCAGTCAAGTTGACACCCAGGATTAACCATCACAAGTCCACCCCTTGTCAACTTGACACCCAGTAAATAGCCTCTCCTTATGCTATGCTTAAATGTCAATTGCGAACAATGGTGAGGTCATAATTCCACCTAACATGTTAAAAGTGTCTCATGTGCGATCGCAAAGCATTATATCTTAGAGTAGGTGGTAATGTCCTTGAGGAACACTTAGTCCTTCAGTATCTAATAACCTAAATATGACAACACTTAACACTTATCTCAGTTGCACATTCAAAAGGGAACAACACAAGTATCTGCTTAATATACGTATATATATATGAACAAGCACATTCTTAACCAAATAGGACAAAAGTTAATATCTATTATAATCCACGTTTCTGCAACTGGTCCCGTGGCCTCAGCTGATATTTATGACTACCTTCTTCTACTACCCATTCTGTATTTCCTCCACCATCAGCAAGCACCTCTGCAGGTCTTGGCTCTTTCCCTGGAGGAGTGACCCATACCTTCATCCCTGAAGGGTCTGGGCCATTTATTGTCCTGTCTGGTTTGGGTTGTTGGAGTTTCCCATTGACCTTAATCATAGGACATGGTAGCACCAGAAGGCGCCCTACAGCATCTCCTGCCTTCCAGACATAATCTTCCTTGCCCCCATTGTGGAGAAAAAGTCCAATTTCCTCCTGATAGTCTGGATCAATCACTCCTCCTACTACTGTTATTCCTTCCTTAGCCTGTTGGCTTAAGGGCAGTAGAAGCCCAAAGTGTCCAGGGTGAAGTCTTATCTTCCAGTTCAATGGAACATGTGCTGTATCTCCTGGCAAAAGCACTCCCCCCTTTAGAGCCAAAACTTCTACACCAGCAGAACACAAGGTCATAGGTACAGGAAGCCAAAATTTTCCTAGTGGGTCACTAGGGGTGATAGTGAGTGGAATCACTCCCACTTCCACCCCTTGGCTTCTGGGCCCATGAATTTTGGCTATAGGAAAAACAGTACCATATAGTGAACGCTGATTCAAAGCATATACTGCCTGCTGGAGAACCTTGCCCCAGCCCTCCAGGGTATTGCTACCTCATTGGCTCTGTAACTGTGTCTTCAAGAGGCCATTCCATCGTTCTATCAAGCCAGCTGCTTCTGGGTGGTGGGGAACATGGTAAGACCAGTGGATACCATGACCATGGGCCCACCGTTGCACTTCTTTGGCTGTAAAGTGGGTTCCTTGGTCAGCAGCAATGCTGTCAGGAATACCATGATGGTGGATAAGGCATTCTGTAAGTCCCTGGATGGTAGTTTTGGCAGAATCATTATGTACAGAAAAGGCAAACCCATGACCAGAATAAGTATCTATTCCAGTAAGGACAACGCGCTGTCCCCTCCATGATGGAACTGGTCCAATGTAGTCAACCCGCCACCAGGTTGCTGGCTGGTCACCCCAGGGAATAAATAGCACCATAAAGGGGGCTCAATGTTGGTTTCTGCTGTTGGCAAATCTGGCACTCGGCAGCAGCTGTAGCCAGATCAGCCTTGGTGAGTGGAAGTCCATGCTGTTGAGCCCATGCATAACCTCCATCTCTGCCACCAAGACCACTTTGTTCATGGGCCCATTGAGCAACAACAGGGACAGCTGGAGAAAGAAGCTAACTATCCACAGAATGAGTCATCTGATCTACTTGATTATTAAACTCATCCTTTGCTGAGATCACCTTTTGATGAGCATTTACATGAGACACAAGTATCTTCACATCCTTTGACCATTTAGAGAGCTCTATCCACATACTTCTTCCCCAAATGTCTTTCTCACCAATTTTCCAGTCATGCTCCTTCCAAGTCCCTGACCATCCAGCCAAACCATTGGCTACAGCCCATGAATCAGTATATAATCGAACCTCTGGCCATTTCTCCTTCCAGGCAAAATGCACAACCATGTGCACTGCCCGAAGTTCTGCCCACTGTGAAGACTTTCCTTCACCAGTGTCCTTTAGGGTTGTTTCAGAAATTGGCTGTAATGCTGCAGCTGTCCACCTCTGGGTGGTGCCTGCATAGCGTGCAGAACCATCAGTAAACCAGGCCCTAGTCTTCTCTTCCTCAGTCAACTGATCATAGGGCAAACCCCATGAAGCCATAGGTGCATGCTTAAGCCCAGGAGACATTGTAACAGGAGTGGGAACCATAGGCATTTGGGCAACTTCTTCATGTAGCTTGCTTGTGCCCTCAGGGCCTGCCCGGGCCCTGTCCCGTATGTACCACTTCCATTTGACAATGGACTGTTGCTGTGCACGTCCTACTTTATGGTCTGGTGGGTCAGATAACACCCAGCTCATGATGGGCAGCTCAGGTCGCATGGTGACTTGGTGGCCCATTGTCAAACGTTCAGTTTCCACTAAGGCCCAATAGCAGGCTAAGAGCTGTCTCTCAAAAGGAGAATAGTTGTTTGCAGATGAAGGTAGAGCCTTGCTCCAAAATCCCAAGGGCCTCCGCTGTGATTCCCCTATGGGAGCCTGCCACAGACTCCAGACAGCATCTCTATCTGCCACTGATACCTCAAGCAACATTGGGTCTGCTGGATCATATGACCCTAGGGGCAGAGCAGCCTGCACTGCAGCTTGGACCTGTTGAAGAGCCTTTTCCTGTTCCAAGCCCCACTCAAAGTTTGCTGCCTTCTGAGGCACCTGATATATGGGTCGTACTAACACACCCAGATGAGGAATGTGCTGCCTCCAGAATCCAAAAAGGCCCACTAAATGTTGTGCTTCTTTCTTGGTGGAGGGAGGGGCCAGGTGCAACAACTTATTCTTTACCTTAGAAGGAATGTCTCTGCATGCTCCACACCACTGAACTCCTAGAAACTTCACTGAGGTAGATGGCCCTTGAATTTTAGTTGGATTTATTTCCCATCCTCTCATATGCATATGCTTTATCAACAAGTCTAGACTAGCTGCTACCTCCTGTTCACTGGGTCTGATCAACATAACATCATCAATATAGTGGACCAGTGTGATATTTTGTGGAAGAGTCAGGTAATCAAGATCCCTCTTAACTAAGTTATGGCACAAGGCTGGAGAGTTAACATACCCTTGAGGTAAGACAATAAAGATATACTGTTGGCCTTACCAGCTGAAAGCAAATTGCTTCTGGTGGTCCTTATGAACCGGTATTGAGAAGAAAGCATTGGCCAGATCAATAGCTGCATACTATTGAGGAGACATATTAATCTGCTCAAGTAAGAACACCACATCTGGTACAGTGACTGCAATTGGTCTCACTACTTTGTTGAGTTTTTGATAGTCAACTGTCATTCTCTATGATCCATCTGTCTTTTGCACAGGCCAAATTGGAGAGTTAAATGGAGATGTGGTAGGAATCACAACTCCTGCATCTTTCAAATCCTTGATGGTGGCACTAATTTCTGCAATTCCTCCAGGGATATGATACTGTTTTTGGTTCACTATTTTCCCTGGTAGAGTCAACACCAATGGTTTCCATTTGGCCTTTCCAACCATAATAGCTCTCACTCCACAGGTCAGAGAACCAATGTGGGGATTCTGCCAATTTCTAATTATATCTATCCCCAATTATACATTCTGGGACTGGGGAAATAACCACAGGATGAGTTCTGGGACCCACTGGGCCCACTGTGAGTCGGACTTCAGCCAAAACTCCATTTATCACCTGACCTCCATAGGCCCCTACTTTAACCGGAGGGCCACAATGCTTTTTAGGGTCTCCTGGGATCAGTGTCAACTCAGAACCAGTATCCAATAGGCCTTGAAAAGTCTGATTATTTCCTTTTCCCCAGTGTACAGTTACCCTAGTAAAAGGCCTCAGGTCCCTCTGGGGAAGGACAGGAGGAAGGCAAACAGCATAACTCTTTGGTATTGTGATAAGGTCCTTCCTCATTGGAACCCGGCCACCCCTTCACCATCTCCTTTCTCTGGGCATCTAATTGACAGTTTGCCTGCCCTGTGGTTTTTCTTTTAAACCCTAATAAATTTGTCCTGAGCTTCCTTCTACGTTCAATTATTAAATTATTTTATTAACCAGACTAAGTACCCTAAGAGAGGATATTAATTTGTGAGTAACACATGACACCGCAGAGTAGATGCCCCAAAATTTCTGGGAACATCTCATGTTCAATTTCCTCTGGTTTTGTTGCTTTCTCTTACACTCTGCCATTTGATTCATAATAATTTATCCAAAATTTCTCTGTACTTTATCCAACTGCAAACTCCTTATGTGAGTTGAAACCAACTCTGCCCTGAGATTTTCCTTTCCTGACCTGTCCTTAACTCTCATGCAGAATTAACAAGACGTTACTCTAATAGGAGGCTGCTATAAGAACTTGCCCCAGCCAGTGACACTGCAGGGGCCTCATAGTGGGGGCCAAGCTGAGTCAGGTGCCAGACAGGGATCGTGCTGCTAACCGCTTCTCTGCCTGCACAAACTACAGTAAAGTTTCTCTAACATGCAGCCAACACAGTCTCAATGTGATGTTCTTGGGCTGATGGAGACCCACTCCCACCCACCATCAGAATTTTACACCCGTTATAGCAGAGATTGAAGAAGTTGGCCAAGACACCCCAGAGGATCCTGCCAGAGTTGAGAAATCCACCCTGAGTTACCTCAGCTGGGACTTCATGTCACCTTCCTAGACCCTGCCAACAAGGAGCATCACTGGAGAGGGTCAGAGGTAGAGGCCTGGAGAGTCCATCTGACAGGAGAACTCACAAGGAGAGTGTGAAGATGGCTAGGAGTGGCTGTCGAAGCCCCCTACAGGGAATTTCCACCACCCGCAATAGGACTACTTTGGGAATCGCATTGCACTAATTTAAATACCATTAGATGTTTAATTGTAATTTCCCCCTAAATGCAATGTGTGATCGCAAGATTATAAAAATGTCAACTTTCTCATGTATCCCAATTGTAATCAGTGTTTAATTTTGCCCCTTCGGCTGCTTCCAGTGAAATCTAGAATCTTTCCCAGGTACCCACTGACTCAGTGTCAGGAGATTCCTTTCAAGCTGCTTCAAATCATTATTCCTAGAAAGGTCACCGTTCTGCAAAGCTCTCCATTTCCTTAATGTTTTGAATCAGTGTGTTCTGCGGTAGGCATTCTCTGAATGAACGCTTGCATGTCTGTAAGTCTTTAGTGCCTGTTATTTTTGCCCAGCGCTGTTTTCACCTTCTCGCTCAAGAGCAGAATACATCTGTCCGAGCTGCCTATACATGACATCACTGTGAAACACAAGATTTTTTAGCAAAGAGGTTTGTTCCAGGTAGAAGAATTAGGCTGAGGAAATCAAAATAGCAGATTAATTCTTCCCAACTCTCAATGTTGAGATATCAGAAGGAAACCTTCCTGAGCAGAAATAAAGAGGTAAAAGTGTAGGACACATCTGGTTGCTGGGAGCCAAGGGCAAAAAATGTCTGTATCCTGTTTAGGGAAAGCTAAAACAATTCAAGGAAATTAGGCGTCCTTTATCAGGTATTCCCAGCATTCCAACCAAGAGCCATTCCCATAAAGAGGGCATTTATGATGTTTTACTCTCAGAGGCTTTCCGTCTGTGTAAGGAGAATTAGGAGTTTCTCTTGTCAGGCAGACAGAAGAGGCTGAGTTCCAACCTGCAGGACAGCAGCCAGCAGGACCTCAGTCACGTCCTCTGAGTCCTGGCGGTTCCCATGCAATCCCTACCATCCTGCTTTCCAGCCCTCTGTGAGGAGGGAGCTAGAGACTCTGGCCCACAGCCTGGAGAACAGAGAAGAGGGATTGGCAGTACCCCCCCTCCTTCCCCTATCAGCACTTCAGGGGCTTCTTAGTCCTCTCAGAAGGTCAGGTGCATCTGAGGCACTGCGGCCTGTAGAGGTGGTTACACTGCTTCCTGTCAGAAGTCTGAGCCAATATCCTATTTCCTTCTTTTGTTTTCCACACCCTCTCTGTGGGAAGATCTTTGCAGGATGACGCCCTTGTGTTACACAGTTCCATAAACCAGATCCCACCCTACAGGATGTCTGAATACTCAACTGCTCCCTTTGCAGGTTCCCTTCCCTGCCTGTCTCCCTCCACTCCACCCTTCCATAGTGATCCCAGGAGAGAGCCATTTATACACACAGACCCTCACACCATCCACAAGCCCCTCTACTGTCAAGGGAAGGGAGGTTTGGGTAAGTGTGAGGAGCTTTGAAAACATCTCTTGCCCAATATGGGGTGTGGGGGGGACATGGAGGGAAATGCTGGGACACAAGGAAAAAAGATAGGTAAGGAATATGACCTCCCCCACCTAAGTCTCACAGGAAAAGGGGGTGCCAGCCTCCTTGCCCAAGTCTGCCTGGCAGATGCAGACACCTCATGAGTGGGGCGAGGTGCTCCTTCTAGGCCCAGGCTGGCTTCTTCAGTCTCCACCCTGACTTCCCTCTTTCTGACCTTTAGGATGTTCCCGTAGGACCTGTTCAATTGCTGCCTTTGTCTCCTCTGTTCCTACTCATGTTCCTCTCCAGCCCGGGATCCATCTTACCCCATGTGTCAGAGCCACTGTGGTTACCATTCTATCCAAGACTATTTTCCTAGATCACACAAAAATCATGAAGAAGCAAGTGGTACCAAGGAAACAAGGCTTTATTGGAGGCTTTTGCTGGAGCAGAGAAGAGAGGACACATAGGGGAGGGCTCTGGACTGGCTCCGATTTCTGCTGTTCCATGTCTGTCTTCTGCTCTCAGCACCAAGCTTTTCTCTTTCATGCTGATACGCTTGTGAACATTTGGTCCAGCTTCATTTAGCTCACAAAAGATAAGAAGGTACTGTGCACCTACACACACACACACACACACACACACACACACACCCAGGAAGAGTATATGCAGTTCAGAATTAGTCATTGTGTACATATGGGCATTACAGCAAAGCCTCACAAAAGCTTAGAAATAAGCTGGTGATTAGAACATAGAACATAACCCATGACAATGCTTTATGGAAAAGCCTAATCCGAAGTCACACCTCTTTATTCTGTCTCATTGCCATCTCTATGGATAACAGTGCAGGCACCCTGATAATCCTTAGGCTTGTCCCCTTTGTGGGCAAGAATGAAGCCCAAGAGATGTACTACCATCCAGTCCATAGCTCACACTGCGATGCATCAACTCTGACTCCCATGGGTAGGCAGCTGTACAATTTAGAAAGGAAAAAAAAAGCCTCAGTCCTGCAATCAAGAAGCTTTGGTTCTGTCAGGGAATAGACACAGAACCCAAAAATGAAATGCCACTGTGGTCCCATATGAGGGCATTGTGTTGTTGGGGTAAACAAAGGGAGGGCCCAAGAGTTAGGGAAGAGACCATGGTAGACTTGAGACATGAGCTGGGCACCTGAGCTGAGCCTCATCCTCTTGTCACACCTGACACTCTGACCTAGGGACTGGGAAGACTGTGCAGACAGAGGGAGGAAGCAACAAGGGCTGGATGTAGGATGCTGCCATTGATGGACTTTCCCACTCATGTCCAGCCTGACCTCATAGAGGCCCTCCCCATCAGAGGTTTGAAAGTCTTCTTCTGGGCATCAGGATTTGGATCAGCCCTCCCAGCCACAACATGGAGGACACCCAAGATCCTTGCTCGTGGGTTACGATGTTCCACTGGGAGCTTTGGGAAGCTGTGCAGTTATAACAGTGGCCGTCATTTTCCCACATGATCCCTTCAATTTTCTCCATAAGGTCCTGCAGCTGGACCTCCTGCTCAGGCCCCTGTGCCCTGTTGTTGAAGCCACAGTGTCGCCGGGAACACTTCACATCCAGCTCAGCCAGGCTCCTGTTGTCTGTCTCACGCACATAATCATCCAAGGAGTCCCCGTCCAGGTCTTCCTTCCGGGTGAACACCAGGATGGTGTAAGCCAGGATCCCTTCTCCAAAGATCTTCTCCAGGCATCTGACAGCCTGCTGGTCCTGCTCTGTGAACCGGCCCAGCTGTATCACCAGGAGCACTGCGTGGGGCCCCGGGGAGGACAAGGCTTGACAGATCTCCTTAGCTGCTACCTCAGGCTGGACGTGAGGTGACAAAATGTCTGGGGTGTCGATCACCTCGAGCTCCTTCCCAGCCCACTCTCGGCTCCCTCTCTGCGTGGTTGTGGTCACTGGTCTAGTGCTAAGTTTGGACTCAAATACTTGTCTTCCAAGGATGCTGTTTCCTGTTGCGCTTTTCCCAGTTCCTGTTTTCCCCACCAGAATGAGCTGCAGTTTCCTCGGGGTAAATTCTTTATCCGTGAAACCTAGAATTGAACAAAACAAAACACCAGAGGGGAACAGAGTGAGAGCCCATCCTCTCCATTTATCCTGGGTGCACTGTATTATCTGAGAGGCAGATTGTCCCAGGATGAGATGGGTAGCAGAAACAAAGACCAGCATCTGTCCCTTAGACTGACCCTGGGCTCACTTTCTTAGCCTATGTCCTTGAAGGAAGGAGGCTGAACAATCCTGCCCAGTGGGACCCAAAAGCCACTTGCAGTTGCGGCCCAAACACTGGTTGACTTAATGCCAAGATTTTCAGATATTCCTGGGGCTGGAAGCCAGGAAGGACTTGCAGTCTCCTAGCCATGCAGGTGCTAAGACCCAAAGCACATAAGAAAGTGACAAATAATGGTTTTTAAGTGTGAGTCCTCAGGGAAGACACCGGCGGTGTCAAAGCACAGAATGCTAACCCTCACGAAGGCAAGTGGGATCCTTCTTTCAAGCCTCCTTAGTACCCAGGGGTTCTGCTGCTGAGCCCCTGCACCTTGGCTCCCTTGCAAGACCATTTTGGCTCTCTCGCATCTCTCCAAGGGAGAAATGGTTTGGGGTGGATGCATGGGAGTTCAAGTAAGTGCACCTGGAAAGGAAAGATACTTTCCTCCCTTCCCAGCCAAAGCAAAGTTGGGGGAAAAGTGTTAACTTCCATCTGAGCAGATGGAGCCAGGGCCCAACACTGGACTTTAAAGCCAAATGCATCATGAGACATAGAGGGGAAGAGCTTTAAAAGGCCCAGCATATGTTGGAAATTTTCCTACGTGGTAAATTCGTGTGACATTTTTTCTGATGGCCAGACCCTTCACTTCATCAAGAAAAAATAATCATTTATATTAAAATATATCATGAATCACATATTATCTTCTGGATAGAAAAATACAGGCAGGCTTCTGGTACCCCTAACTTTTGTCTCTCCAGGTGCCCAGTCCTGAACAGTGGCCTTAAAGGATATTCTGCTTCCTCGCACAATGCCGTGAACCAATGTGACACACCAGAGCCACCCACCCAGGAACTACTGGCCTCGATGCTGTGGGCAAAGGCTGGGCTTTTCATCACACACACTCCTGACAGCTCCTTCTCCGGGGGGCTGCAAGTGCGGAGACCCTTTTCTTTTGGACTGCCATTTCTCACTGTGCCCACCAGGGTCCTTTCCTTTAAGCTGCCTGGTATAAAGAAGAGGCCTAACCTAAAGGCCAGTTTGCCTTATTTGGCTGCAGTGGGTGACTCTCTGTGGTGACGGTCTTCATTGGTCTGTCTCATATTCCATGGGTAGAGCCATGTCTACCCGCATACCAGTGCTCCCACCTGCATCTAGTTCTCATCTGCTAGGAAAGTAGCTGTACCTCCTGACAGCTCGTCCACAGGGTCCTGGAGCAGCAGCCCAGGGGGAGGCTCCCGGGGACTCTCTTCACAGTTCTCTTCTTCCAGCTACAGAAAATAATACATTTTGTAAGTTTCCAAACCTTTACTTTTTAATTTTATATTTTATATTTTATTTGTGTGTGTGTGTGTGTTAGCATGGGCACATGTTTGGGGAGGGCATGTGCCATGCTACACATGTAGAGGTTAGAGGGCAACATTCAGGAGTCGGATCTCTCCTTTCCCTGTGGATTCCGAGGGTGGCACTAAGCTGGTCAGGTTTTCACGGCAGGCACTTTACCCATGTTCCATCCCACCATCCCCATAAATTTTTAGTGATTGTATTTTAAGGGACACTTACCTTTTGCCTTTCTCTCGTCAGAGGGAAATTACTTTGCCCTGATGGGAGCTGAATTCAGAGTGCTGAATGAGGAGTAGGGAGAAGGGGTACAAGAAACTCTGCAGGCTTTAGGGACCCTCCTCCTCACCCAACTGTGGTCCTCGCCACAAGTTCAAGAGATTTTATGTTATGCAGAAAAGAGCCACTGGCCGAGACGCTGAGGAATAGATGGAGTTTGTTTAGCTAGATACTATCCAGAGCTGTGCACTGAGACGAGAAATGAGAGGAGGGTAGGGAGGAGCCAGAGGAGGCAAAGGAGGAGGACTACGCACTGGAGCACTTGAGACCCCCATCCCATGTGTATCCAACTACACAAGGTCTGCACAGCTAAGTCTGTCTGGAGGACAAGGGGCAGGAAGTGTGAGGAGGGTCTGTCCGGGGACCTGAACCCAGAGAAAACCATTCAGGCTTTTTTACCAGGGAGGCGTGGCAGGGCTGAGAGCTGGTGGCTGGGTGCAGCACTTGCCAGGACCGTGGCAGCCACAGGGAGCCTCGCAGTGCAGGGCAGAGCCCTGCTGGAAACTGGGCCCCCCAGTGTACAGCGGAGATATGGTCTGGTTAGGATGCTTGCACTCCCTGGACCTTATGGGCCTACAGGCTGACTTTCAGGTCTGAATCCGGAGAGTCATAAAGGTCCCTTCCTCTCCAGTGTCTCAACATAGTCACATTTTTAGATCAGCTCTTAGATGTCTTGCAAATTTGAGGCACCTCATCATCAGCAGGAACTCCCATCACCAATCTGATGAGAGACCAATGTGTGTTTGCCCAGGGATGCAGGGAGCTGAGGAAAGTCTAGTGGCTTCTCTGTCTAGAGAAGGCAGGCCAAGTGGACAGCCTCATTGGTCAGACCTGGTGAGCTGCATCTTGGCAAGAACTTTGTTCCAAGTGCCCCAGGTGCCTCAGTGACAGGAAGGTCACTGCCTGTCTTTGGACTGATCACCTACAAATCACAAACCTGTCGTTCTTTGTCTCTGGCTTCCTTAGATCCCAGGTGGAACTGTGGTGGCACTTCATGGCTGACCTTATTCCTTCCTTAGAGAGAACAGGTGGCTCCATAGAAAACAGTGCCCAGTAGATGAGGCTGAGGGCAGGGGAAGGGGGGGGCCAGAGCACAGGAGGCTCCTGGAAGCAAAACTGATGGACGCTGCACTGTGTCCAGCATGGTCAATACTGAATCTGCACCCTCAGAGCTTCACTGTCCCAACCCAGACCCTGAACACGCCACAGACCTTGGTCACACTGATCAGATAAGGAAGATTTCATCACCTTGGTTATTTTACTCAGGCAGAAAGTGAAATTCACAAAATATGCTTTGGCTCTGCCGAGCTTTAGCTACTGGGTAGGGGGAGCAGCTTAGCTCGGGGCTAGAACATCTGCTCAGCATGCACAAGACCCTGGGTTCAATTTCCTAGAACCAAAAGAAAATGATAAACATAGGCTCTAAGTTCACCACAGAATACAAAGTTTTCCATTCTTCTTAGTTACAGATCTTTCTCTTTTATTTCACCACAGAATACAAAGTTTTCCATTCTTCTTAGTTACAGATCTTTCTCTTTTATTTTTAGCTGAAATACTCAAATTTATCTAGACATCCATCAAGTGGGGAAAAATACTTTAATTCTTTTTTCAAATCTTATTGAATTTTTATAATTTTCATATAATAATTACAGCTCTTTCTATCACACCACATACGTACACAGAAATGTACATACACATTCAACCACATGTGTCAGTCATATGTTTGTAAACACATATAGATACAACACATACATATATACAAACAATACACACTTATGTGATGTGTGTGTAATCCAAACATGATACCTATCATGCTGCACATACCTGTAAACACAAATGTATACAAATACCACATATGGCATTTACACAGCTGAAAACACAAACATGTATACAACACATACATATACATAAACATGATGTACTCCATAAGCACAAATAGGGGACATACATCACACACACACACACACACACACACACACACACACACACTTGGACTTACCTCTGGGCTGACTGACAGCCGGGAAAAAATGCTCCTTGTCCCGCCTTCTGTGGCCACACACTCCTGTGAATTCTCCAGCTTTCCTTGCGGGACTGACACACAGTCCCTTTGAGAGAATGAATAGTCTAAAGTCTCCAAAGTGTGTGAGCTCTCGGAAGCCATTGTTTATTCATAAAAACAATTTATTTTTGCTGGTATTTTTTTCAGCAAAATATGATCAGAGCTCAAGAACTGCCTCGAAAAGAGCAGCTGTGACTGTGAGATGAGAAACAGGAAGTGGGCTGTACACAAGTCAAACACTTCCGCTTATAGCCATTAAAAAAAAATCTCTCCTTCTTCCCATTTCTCAACCTGGATGGAAGTAGCTTTCTTCTCTTTCCAGTTCAGAAAGACTGACACTTTGTAAAGTTTTATGATCAAGCAAGCAAGGGTTGCCTCTATATTTTAAGTAGAGAAAGCTGATAAAATTAACACAAATATATTCTGGGTTGGCATCTGTAGTCCCTTAACACTGGGAATGCTTTGCTCCATGTTCTTCTTGCTTTCATGGTTTGAGGCGAGAAGTCAGTTGTAATTCTGATGGGTTTCCCTTTGTATGTGACTTGTTTTTCTTTTGTAGCCCTCAGAATTTTGTCTTT
>VZQC01014453.1:333023-355669 GCA_009823505.1 Rhizomys pruinosus
AAACAAAAAAAAAAAAAAAAAAAAAAGAAAAGAAAAGAAAACAGTTGCTCACAAATGTAAATGCTGCCAAAGAACTATAATGTTAACAAGATGTGACTGGGGAGTGAGGAGTACGTGTCTCTGGAAAGCCAAGTAATGAGGCATAACCAAATTTGTCTT
Organism: Rhizomys pruinosus; assembly: GCA_009823505.1. Lineage (NCBI taxonomy): Eukaryota > Metazoa > Chordata > Mammalia > Rodentia > Spalacidae > Rhizomys > Rhizomys pruinosus. The sequence continues at coordinate 333,183 of VZQC01014453.1, forward strand.
TAAGTTGAATGTCAGATTGTAGCTCTCTATATCCCATTTGAAAATGTATTCTAATTCCATTGAAAATATTTATATTAACTGAAAATAAGAGATGCAAATATGCCAAGAATATTATTTTCCTGAAAACCTTCAAATCTATTTTTTAACCTTGTATCAGATCTAAAAGTAAAGCTACATACTTTTCTTTGATGTTCACAGTACTGTGTAGTCAGTATGTCAGTGCATAGAACTGACTTAATTTGAGCTTCTGTAATTCCATCTTCATTTGAAGAAGGTGAATGTTTAGCTCGTGCAAATGAGTAATTTAATATTCTACAGAACCTATGTCTATAAGCCAGGTTTTTATATTTTTTTATTTATGTGTATGAGTGTACTGCTTGCATGTACGCAAGTGCATCTGTGTCATGCAATGCCCAAGGAGGTAAGAAGGGGACATCATAGTCCCCTGGAATTAGAGTTACAGATGGTTGTTAGTTGCCATGTGGGTGCTGGGAATCAAACCCAGATCCTCTGCAAGAGCAGTCAGTGCTCTTAACTGCTGAACCATCTCCCCATAAGCCAGTTTTTTATCCTCAAATTTGGGACAAATTTCAGTTTCGATAGTGTAAACAACTTGATAGTGTTCTGCAGATGAAAATCTGTTCAATATTTGGCCTCAACTTAGCCACTGTCCTCTTGAAAAGTGAGTGGTCACCATAGTCAGCATCCACGCTTTGAAGGAGTTTCAGGACTTGATTTAATCCCTTAGGAAATTCACAATCTTGATGATGATTTTCATGATAACCATTTTCATGTTTTTATGTATACATTTTCTTGATGTACTCAGCAATGATGCTTTATTAAATGTGAGTTTGGGTGACAGTTGTTTCTTCTTTTATTAATTCAATAAATCTCCCTCTATTAGTTACCATAACCAGGCCCCACCAACTACTATCCTGATATATTAACAATGGACAAAGAAAATCAGTTTAACATGTTTTACTGTTTTGTATAAATCACTTATTTGCTTGTGTCTTTAAAAAATAATTACATTTATTTATATTTATTGTGCACTAATGTTCAGACAGTGTATGTGCATTTTTCATGGGGTCTTGGGGGCAGCACATCACCCTCTGGGTTCCCTAGCCAACCAAGATCTATTCATCTCTACTCTTTCTTCTCTTCCCATCTTCCTCCTCCTTCCTCAACCCCAGCACCTCCATTATCCCCACCCTCCCCCTCTTCTGAGTTCCCTCCACCCCCACGCCCCACTGCATGTCCCTCCTTCCATTCTCCACGCACACACACCCAATAACATCTATTCTTTACTATCCCTCTCTTTTGGGTTTTCTTCTCCTTTACCTCCAGGTATTCTTTCCATTTTCTTGGCCCTTGGTGTTATATCAGGACATATGTTCATGTATAGGGGATTAGTGCTACAATCCACAAATGAGGGAGAATATAGATCACTTGCTTTTCTGCCATTGGGTTACTTCACTTAGTATAACACTCTAGTTCCATCCATTTACATGCAAATTTCATAATTTCATCATTTCTTACTGCCTAGTAGTACTCCATTGTGTAGATGTACCACATTTTCATTAGCCATTCATCAGTTGTGGGACATTTAGGTTGTTCCCATTTCTTAGCTATTGTAAAAAGAGCAGCAACAAACATGGATATATAGATATCTTTATAATATGATTAGTCCTATGGGTATGTGCCAAGGAGTGGTAGAACTGGGTGGCATGGTAGATTCATTTTTAGTTTGTTTTTTTTGAGAGTTCCCCACACTGCGTTCCATAGTGGATGCATTATAGTTTGCATTCATACCAACAGTGAATGAGTGTTTCCCCTTTCTCCACATCCTCAACAATATTTGGTGTCCTTCAATCTCTTGATCTTAGCCAGTGTGACTGGGGTAAGATAGAATCTTAAAGTAGTTTTTATTTAATTAGGTTGTTGAGCAGTTTGTAAGGTGTTTATTAGCCATTTTTATTTCTTCCAGAAGAGATCAACAGCTTAAACAGACCCATTACAAATAAGGAAATTAAAACAGTAATACAAAACCTCCTGGCTAAAAAAAATCTCAGGCCCAGATGGATTCACAGCAGAATTCTACCAAACATGAAAAGAAGTTCTACAACCAATACTGCTTAAATTATTCAAAAAGATAGAAACAGAGGGAGAACTCCCAAAGTCCTTCTGTGAAGCCAACATCAATCTGATACCAAAACGAGGTAAAAATACAACAAATACAGAAAACTACAGACCATATCCTTAATGAACATAGATGTAAAGATACCCAACAAAATGCTCTCAAACTGCATATATATGCACATCATCCACCATGATCAGGCGGTAATGCAGGGATGATTCAATATATGTAAATCAATAAATATTATAAAACATGGGGCTGGAGAGATAGCCTAGTGGTTAAGAGTGCCGACTGCTCTTACAGAGGACTCGGGTTCGATCCCCAGCACCCACATGGCGGCTGAGAACCGTCTGTAACTCCAATTCTAGGAGAACTCCAGTTCCAGGGGAATCCGACACCCTCTTCTGACTTCCGCAGCATTGCACGACACGGGTGCACAAACCTACATGCAGACAGTACATTCATACACAAAAGAAAATAAATAAATAAGTTTAAAACTTTAAAAATAAATAAATAAATATTATAAAACATATAAATGGACTTGAAGACAAAAATCACATAGTCATATCAATAGATGCAGAAAAGGCCTTTGACAAAATCTAACATGAGTTAATGTGAAAAGTCCTAGAAGAAATAGGTCTGGAAGGAACATACCTCAATATCATTAAAGCTCTATATAACAAATCCACAGCCGACATCATCCCAAATGGAGAAAACCTGGATGAATTCCCATTAAAATCATGAACAGACAAGGCTGTCCACTGTCTCTACTCCTTTTCAATATAGCACTTGAAACTCTTGCAAGAGAACTAAGACAAGAAAAGGAAATTAAAGGAGCACTAATTGGAAAAGAAGAGGTCAAACTATCTCCCTTTGCAGATGATATAATATACATAAGAGATCCAAAAATTCCACCAGAAAATTTGCTAGAAATGATGAATATTTTCAGTAAAGTGGCAGGTTACAAAATCAACTTACAAAAATCAGTAGCCTTTCTATATAGCAACAACAAGCAATCAGTGAAAGCATACAAAGAAACACTCCCATTCACAAAAACCTCAAAAAAAAAACACAATAGTTTGGAGTAAACCTAACCAGAAAACATTAAAGATTTCTACAACAAAAACTTAAAATCTTTTTTTTTTTTTTGGTCTTTTTTAGACAGAGTCTCCCTGTAGTCCCAGCTGTCCTGGAACTCACTCTGTAGACCAGGCTGGCCTTGAACCCACAGAGATCTGCCTCCCCCTGCCTCCCAAGTGTTGGGATTAAAGGCGTGCACCACCACGCCTGGCTCAAAAACTTGAACTCTTTAAAGAAAGAAAGAGAGGAAGACATTAGGAAATGGAAAAATCTACCATGCTCATGGATTGGTAGAATCAATATTATGAAAATGACCATCTTACCAAAAGCAATCTATAGATTCAATGCAATGCCAATCAAAATACCCATGACATTCTTCACAGAGCTAGAAAAAGTCATTCAAAAATTCATACAGAAACACAAAAGACCCTGAATAGCCAAACAATCTTGGACAAAAAGAACAATACAGGGTACATTACCATACCAGATCTCAAGTTATATTACGGAGCTGTATTCATAAAAACAGCACGGTACTGGTACAAAAATAAATATGTAGATCAATGGAACACAATAGAAGACCTAAACATGAGTATATACAATTTCAGCCACCTGATATTTGACAAAGGCACCAAGAAGATAATAGAGGAAAGACAGCATCTGCCCCAAATGGTGCTGGCAGAACTGGATCTCCGAGTGTAGAAGAATGATATTGGACTCTAATCTTTCACCATGTACAAAAGCCAACAGCAAGCCAGGTGTGGTGGTGCACGTCTTTAATCCTAGCACTTGGGAGGCAGAGGCAGGTGGATCTCAATGCCAGCCTAGTCTACAGAGTGAGCTCCAGGCCAGCTGGGACTTAAAAGGAGACCCTATCTCAAGAATACCAAATAATAATAATAATAATAATAATAATAATGTTAAGAATATAAATAAAAAAATATTGTTAATGTAAAAAATAAATCAGAATCTATATTTTCCAGGTATCTAATCTCTCTTTGTCTCTATGTCTCTCTCCACCTCTTTCTCTCTCTCTNACTCTGTAGACCAGGGTGGCCTTGAACTCACAGAGATCTGCCTTCTTCACCCTCCCAAGGGCTGGGATTAAAGGTGTGCACCACCACACCAGGCAAGAAAAAACTTTCTTAATCGGACATCAGCTGCTCAGGCATTAAGGTCCCAGTAAGTGGGACCTTATTAAGCTACAACGCTTCTCTACAGAAAAAGAAACAACCAAGAAGGAAAGTAAAGAGGAAACCCACTGAGTGGGAGAAAATCTTTCCCAGCTACACAAGTGACAGACCATTAATATCCAGAATATACAAAGTGCTCAAAAAACAAAGGACCAAGAAAATAAACAACCCAATAAAAAGATGGGCTATGGATCTGAACAGAGAATTCTCAAATGAAGAAATAAAAATGGCTAAGAAAGTGGTGCATGGTGGCGCATGCCTTTAATCCTAGTACTTGGGAGGAGGAGGCAGGTGGATCTCTGTGAGTTCAAGGTCAGCCTGGTCTACAGAGTGAGTTCAGGACAGCTGGGGCAACAGGGAGACCCTGTCTCAAAAAGACCAAAAAAATGGCTAAGAAATACAATTTTTATTATATTTATTGAACTTTTCTGTGTTTTATATAACACACCTTTAATAATATTTACAACTCCTTCCTAACCGGCACCCTTCCTAACCCCCCCAAGAGATTTCATGCACTCTTTCATATTTGTTATTTGTGTCCCCAAATGTCACTCTGTGTGAGTCCATCCACTGGAACCCCTCTAGTTGACTAACCCTCCCTCACCCAACATTGGTGAGAGATGACAGATGCATTAATATTTTCTCTGCCTACTTGAGTTATACCACTAAGCCAATTATTGTGCTCTTTCTGATTTTTTGTGTATATTTTTATTTAATTTTTGTGAATTTCATACAAAACTATTTAATTGTCTTTTTATTCCTCCCCATTCCACACCCCCATATCCTCCTCTACCTGATTTCATACATTTTTGTCATATATGTTAAGGCCTATCAAGTTTGTGTGCCCAAATACTCATTAGTGCAAGTTCATCCTCTGGAGTCTAGTCAGCCTATCTAGAGTCTCTCCCTTAAAGAAGAGCAACTCTCCCTCACCCAGCAGTGATCCACTGCCAATAGTCCTTTAGCTAAAGTTGCAGCCTGTTGCCCATTATCCCAGTTCTATGCTGGCTTTTATCTGATAAAGTTTGCATGGATCTTATGCATGCTGTCATCATTGTTGTGATCAAGTTCCCAGAGGCTTGGAAGACTCTGTGTTTCTTTATCTTCACACACCAACCCCAGCTCTTACAATCTTTCCATTTCATCTTCCACACTGGTTCCTGAGCGGTGGTAGGTGAGATTTAATATAGGAGTTCTATTCGAGGACAGACTTTATGCAGTCTCTTATCTCTGATCGTTTTTTGGTATTTTTTTGAGACAAGGTCTCCCTTTAGTCCAAGCTGGCCTGGAGCTCGCTCTGTAGACCAGGGTGGCCTTGATCTCATAGAGATCCACCTGCCTCTGCCTTCCGAGTGCTGGGATTAAAGGCATGTACCACCACGCCCGGCTTCTTAAGAGGTTCTTATGCTGTTGATTTTGTTTGATTGCGTTGTGGTCTGATAGAAAACATGGAATTGTTAAGTCACATTTCTCTGTTTATTCTTTGTCCAGATGAACTCTCTATTGGAGAAGGTGGGGTAATGAAGTCGCCTATCATTATTGAATTGCTATTAATCTGTGCCTTGAAGTCCAGTAATACTGTTTTTATGAAACTGGGTCCACCAAAGTTTGATGCACATGTGTTCATAATTGTTATGTCTTGGTCAACTGTTTTTTTTTTAATTTACTTTTTTCATTTAATATGTTTGTTTTTTAAAAATATTTTATTGAAATTTTATGCATTTCATACAATATTTCTCAGTCCAATTTAGACTCATTCCTCTTTCCGTGACCCCACCCCACCTGAGTTCGTGCATTCTGCCATACATGTCTTGCATCTTTTTTCTCGGTCTTTTTAAAGGTTTTCTAAGCAGAGTTTCATTGTTTGGGGCAGAAGTTTACTGTTCCAGTCAGTTTTTTGACCCAGTCCTTTTGTTGTTGTTGTTCCGTCCAATTTGTATTGCTCTAAAATATGCCTATATGTACATCACACATATACCAAAATTATGACATCTGAAAATAAACTGTATGTTAATCCCAAATTATGTATAGGAATTCACATTTTTCCCTTTAATTTTATATTACTCTAAAATATACCTACATACCCTCCACCCATAAACCAAAATTACAAAGTCTTGGGGCTGGAGAGATGGCCTAGCCGTTAAGAGCGCCGACCGCTCTTACAGAGGACCTGGGTTGGATCCCCAGCACCCACATGGCGGCTGAGAACCGTCTGAAACTCCAATTCCAGGAGAACTCCAGTTCCAGGGGAATGCGAGACCCTCTTCTGAACTCCGCGGCGTTGCACAACACGGGTGCACAGACTTGCATGCAGACAGTACATTCATACACATACAGAAATAAATAAAATTAATAAAAAAAAATTTTTTAAACAAAATTACAAAGTCTGAAAATAAGTGGTAGGTTAATTCTAGATCTCATTAAGGAATTCACCTTATAACAGCTCAGTTCCTTTAAAATAAAAAGAAATATAACAATGTTGCTCAGTTTGCCTTACAACTAGGGATTTGGTGTTAGCATCCACATATGAGGGATACCATTCATCATTTATTTTTCTTGGACTATATTATTTCACTTAGCATAATGGCTTCTAGTTCCATTCATTTGCCTGTGAAGTTCATGATGTCATCTTTCTTTACTACTGCATAGAACTCCATTATGTAGGTGTACTACATTTTTTTTATCCACTCTTTGGTTGAGGAGTACTTGGGTTGCTTCCAGCTCTTCACTATTGTGAAGAGAGCTGTAATAAACATAGTTGTACATGTATCTGCAGTAGGATGAGTCTTCTGGGCATATACCCAGGAGTGGTATGACTGGGTAAAGTGTTAGGCTCATTTTGAGTCTTTTAAGGGTTGTCCACACTGCTTTCCATAGAGATTGTATGAGTTTACATTCGCACCAGCAATGGATGAGTGTTCCCGTTTCCCCACAACCTCTCCAGCATTTGGTATCCTTTGTTTTCTTGATCATAGCTAGTCTTACCAGAGTAAGATGAAATATTAAGGTGGTTTTAATTTATATTTCATTAATTATTAGCAATGTTGAACACTTTTTAGTAAGTCTCTCAGCCATCTTTACATCTTCATTTGTGAAGTCTCTGTTCAGTTCTTTACTCCATCTTTTGAGTTGGTCATTGTTTTCCTTCCTCCTGTTTTCTGAGTAGTTTATATACATTGGATGTTAATGCTCTGTCAGATGTATCACTGGTGAAGGTTTCCTCCAACTCTGTGGGTATTCTCTTTACTTATTTGTTTCTTTTGCTGTACAGAAGCACTTGAGTTTAATAACATCCCATTTCTTATTTTTTTTTTTTTTTGAGACGAGGTCTCCTATGTTCCCAGCTGGCCTGGAACTCACACTGTAGACCAGGCTGGCCTTGAACTCACAGAGATCTGCCTCCCTCTGCCTCTGGAGTGCTGGGATTAAGGGTGTGCACCACCATTCCTGGCTTAAAGACAGTTCTTGGCTGCCATGTGGGTACTGGGAATCAAACCCAGGTCCTCTACAAGAGCAGTCAGTGCTCTTAACTACTGAGCCATCTTTCCAGCCCTGGTTCTCAATTGTTGACCTTGTTTTTTGCACAGCTGCTGTCTGATTTAGAAAGTCTTTTCCTACACCTATGCCTTGTAGGTTACTACCAACGTTTTCTATCATTTTCAGAGTTTCGGGTTTCACATTGTGGTCTTTGATCCGTTTGCAGTTGATTTTTGTACATGGTGAGAAGTAGGGGTTTAGTTTTATTCTTCTTTTTTTGTTGTTTTTTAATTTATTTTTGTATGTGTATGAATGTACTGTCTGCATGCAGGTCTGTACACCCGTGTCGTGCAATGCCGCGGAGGTCAGAAGAGGGTCTCGGATTCCCCTGGAACTGGAGTTCTCCTGGAATTGGAGTTACAGACGGTTCTTAGCCGCCATGTGGGTGCTGGGGATCGAACCCGGGTCCTCTGCAAGAGCGTCGGTGCTCTTAACCGCTAGGCTATCTCTCCAGCCCCTGTTGGAACATACAAATCTTTTCCCATGGTTAGTCTTAAGATTAAATTGAAAGTTTTTGACAAAAAGTTTTAAATGTAACAGTATCTCCCACTTTTTTAATTTAATTTATTTTTTGACCCATGAGTTTCAAAAAGGCAGTTGTATTACACATACCTATAAGCAGGGATCACGGTGTAAATTTCATCAAATTTGTCCCATTTTTTTTTTTTATAGGGTGAGTATGATGTTAATTTGGGAAGCAAAATTAAATCCTTAAGTTTATTTCCTACAGGTAAAGAGGAATGTTACAAGATGATACTGCAAAAAATTATAGAGAACATTTGTATATGTTAATCCCAAAGTTTATTGTTATATAAATTTTAAGTAAAAATACCATGTAATTTTAAATTAAATATACATTAATAGAATATAAGACCCATGTCCCTTCTCCCGCCCCTCCCACCCCTCCCGGTTCACCATTTCAGTCAGTTTTCTGATGCGTCTTTCTTTGTTATTCTTTTAATACTGCATCCCTCTTCCCAAGGAAATATTAATAAACTGGTTATATTGAGCTGCATCCACATATGAGGGATACCATTCGTGATTTTGTTTTTCCTGTGATTGTTGTACTTCACTTAATATAATATCCCCAAGCTCAATCCTATTTACCTAGCAAAGTTCATGATTCATCTTTCTTTTTGGCTGCATAGAACTCCATTGTGTACATGCACCACATTTTTTTCTATCCACTCATCATTGAGGGCATTTGGGTTTGGTTCCAGCTTTGCTATTGTGGAACAGAGCTGCAATAAATAATAGCTGTCAATGTATTTTCTGCAGTAAGATGAATTACATAGCATCACATCAATAAACAACTTTCTTTTACTTGTAGGACAATTTAAAGGAACTAAAAGCTTAATTTCCTTCCCAAATAAGTACATTACAGTCAATGAGAAACAGTTTGGGTAAATTTAATGAAAGCTTATGCCTTGGCTCCTGTTTATGGTATGTGTAACTTACAACTTAGGCTCTATAGTCAAAACATAAAAACCTAAAAAATAAAAAAAAGAGGGAGAGGGAGGTGGGAGGGTGGGTACTATCCTTTCGGATACAAATGGAAAACATCCGTGTTCCAATCCTGTTGAATAAATTTTCAATTTTTTCTGAACTTGAAATAACAATGGGAGGAGAAATTTTATGTTCCTACAGGTAAAAATATCAACTCAAATGCCTGAAAACATACAACTTATGGCTGTGCGGATGGACTGGAAATGCCAGCAGAGAGGCTTGACCCATTTTCTGAACATTAAAGAAAGAGGAACCTCAGACTGCCTGAATCACAGACACTGAGCATCTCTCTGAATAATATTGGGGTTAACTGTTTATAATGGGCCCTAATGAAGTTTACCTTCCAGATACTGAGAATCCTTCCTACCTCTCCCCTTTATAGGAAAAAGAAAAACATGCATGGTAATGAAACCACTCCCTAACTGTATACTAGAGCCAATTGTTACAATGTGGTAATTTCCTATAAAACAGCATAATTATTAATTGATTGATAGGCATAGGAAACTGTGAAAGGATATTCTCTATCTAGAGCCAAATTCAATAGTAAAGTGTTTAAAGTGTGTAATTAAGCAAAATATATTACTACAGGAAAGCTCTGACATCAGCAATGAATTATTCTGCCTAGGGAGATGTTGGCTAGGGGATTCAAACCTGCCCCCCCCAAATTATAAGGGCCTTTGCCTATAAGTGGGATATATGTGGAGAAAGGCAGTAAGTCCCTGTTGTCGAAGACCTGGTGTGAGCATGAAAAATGTTATGAGACGTCACTTGCTAGTGTACAACTGACCTCTGAAATGCTAGAGAGCGTTTCTAAAGGCCACTAAAGCAATACAGCAAAATATTGGTCTCCCTGAGACAAGCAAGACTCCTCCGTCAATATCAGGTACACCTCAACAGCCTGGAGATACTGTGCAACAGTGGCAGCCAAGTGTCTATATATATCCCAAATCTATTTGGCTATTAGCTCTCTCCTTGAGGAATAACTCACAGCAGATGCCAGAAGCTTATGTCCTCTAGTGGTTAGGAGATGTTATAAGCCACAATAAGAACTTGTCACCCTTTATAGAGAAACCACAGTTTGCGGATTAGCATACCATCCAAAGCATCTGTGTCTATGCTCACAGCTTAGCTTGACAAATAATTGGTACTGCTTAAATGCCTGTACATCCAATAGCTTGTGCTTTGTTAGTATGACTAAAAAGGTATCACTGGAAAAGCTGTCAACCCTGAAGGGAAACAACGTGAACAGACTGGAGTCCAAAATGACAACTGCAAAGAAAATAGACTGTTTTCTTCTCACCCACTTGGGTGACCCTTTCCCAAACTGTTGCCCTTTCCAAAGCCCAGGGAACAAACTGACGGAAGAGGAAGGTGTGGTAGATTGTAAGGCTGCAGAGAAGATAGGGGTGAATCAAATGAAATCAGGAATATAGTCTGGACTCGTAACTGATCAACATGCCTGTAGCTGAAGCTTCTCCAACTGGACTATGGGAACCTTGGGTTGTTCAAATTTGGACCATAGATCTTGCAAAATGCACCAATTACCTAATTGTATGCATATGAGTAACGTCAATGTTATAATGCAAAACTGTGTCATTATATTGTAGAATCCCTTAAAAAAAAAGAAACAAAATCCATTTGTTGTTTATTAAAAACTCACTTTATGTCTAAGAAGAGGCACTACCTGACGTTGAAAGGATGAGAAAATTATTTCAACCAAACAGCACTAAGAAAGGAGTTGCTATTCTAATATCTGACAAAATAGACTTCAAATTAAAATTAATCAGAACAAATAATGTCAGTCCATTCTGATCAAAAGAACACTTGACCTCCAATTTCAGCCACCTCATATTTGGCAAAGGGGCCAAGAAAAAATTAATGGAGGAAAGACAGAACTCCAGCAAATGGAGTTGGCAAAACTGGATCACCACTTAAAAAGAATAAAATTAAAAAAAAAACTNGGACATGGGTCTATATTCTATTAATGTATATTTAATTTAAAATTACATGGTATTTTACTTAAAATTTATATAACAATAACTTTGGGATTAACATATACAAATGTTCTCTATAATTTTTGTGTTATGCAGTATCATCTTGTAACATCCTCTTTTACCTGTAGGATAATTTAACTTAAGGATTTAATTTTGCTTCCCAAATTAACAACATGCACTCACCCAAAAAAAAAAAATGGACAAATTTGATGAAATTTACACCGTGATCCCTGCTTATAGGTATGTGTACTACAACTGCCTTTTTGAAACTCATGGGTCAAAAAATAAAATTAAATTAAAAAAGGGGAGATACAGTTACATATTAAAACTTTTTGTCAAAAACTTTCAATTTAATCTTAAGACTAACCATGGGAAAAGATTTGTATGTTCCCACAGTTCAAAACATCACCAACTCAAAGGCTGAGAAAGAAAGGATACAGCCTTCTGTCATGTAGGTTGTACCAAGAAATACCAGCAGAGAAGTTCACTCATCTTAACACTAAAAGGAAGAAAAGCCTCAGACTGCTACAGGCATCAAACATCTCTGAGGACCATAGGTGTAACATCTGTTTACAGTGAGTCCTAATGAACTTTACCTTCTAGATGCAGTACAGTTTCAATATGAGAGACCTCCTTACCTCTTTTTCATAGAACAAAGAAAAACAGGGTGGTAATGAAGTCATCCTTTAACTGTAAATCAGAGCTGACTGGTATAGAAGTAATCTCTTATAAAACTGGAAAAACTGCTTTCTTTAATTGACTAATATACATAGGAACTGTAAAAAGGATTATTGTCTATTCAGAAACAAATATAATACTAAAGTCTCTTTAAGTAGTTCATACAATTAATACAAGAGAGCACTGATAGCAGCAATGGATTATTCTGCCAAGGAGATGCTAGCCAGCGGACCCAAGCCCCCCCAAAAAAAGGTTAAGTCTTATTGCCTGTAAACTGGGATATCTGCAAAAAAAGAGGTGGTAAGGCCTGCCCTGCTGTCAATGACCTGATGTAACCATGGGAGGATTGTATCGAGATCGCACTTACAAGTATACAGTTGGTCTCTGGAATACCAGAGAGTGTTTCCAAAGGCCACTGAACCAATGAAGCAAATGTTGGTCTCCTTGAGTCAAGCAAAACTCCTCCACCAACATCAGCTACACCTCACTTGCTTGGAGATACTGTGCAGCAGTGGCAGCCATATGTCTGTATATCCCAACTTTATTTGATTATTAGCTCTCTCCTTGGAGGAATAACTCGTGGATGTTGCCACAAGCCATAGTAATTAACAATGTTTAAATACATATATATCTAATCACTTGTGCTTCATGAGTATGATTGAAAGCTTATCCCTGGGCAATCGGTCAGCCCATGAAAGGAAACAGCCAGAACTGATCAGAGTCCAAAACGACATCTCCAGACAAAGTAGACTGTTGTGCTTCTTGTCCACCTGTGCCCCATCTCTAAGCCTAAGGAACAATCTGTGGAAGAGAGGGGGTGGTATATTGTAGGGGCTGCGATTGGGGTGAATGGTAAAACTACGACAATATAGTCTGGACACTTATTTGATCAACTTGATTGAACAAGCCCCTCCAGCTGGATGGTGGGAGCCTTGGGCTATGTGGGCTGGGGCACAACTGCTTGAAAATTGGTTTTATATGAAGGATGTTTGTGCTAAAAAAAAAAAAAAGGAGCTAGATACTGACATTTGAACTAACTGGGAATATAAAATGCTGGTTGTTTTATTTATAGTTTGTATTGGGTTGGTCTATATATTTTTCTGAATTATACAACATCACAGTGTAACGTTTTCTTTTACTTGTAGGACAATTTAAAGGAATTAAGCTTAAATTTTACTTCCCAAATAAGAAGAAGTCTTAGTCCAGTCATATAGTTAAAGAGCAAAGTGTTTATTGGGTAAAATTTATTTAGCAAGTACTCAACTTTGCCCAAGCTTTATCCACCAAGTATACGATATTTTAAGGCTTAGTGAATTGCTTAGATTAGTTAAATTTAGGTGTAGGTTTTGGTGGAAATGGTAATACAATTGAACTAATTGGGAATATAATATATTAATTGTTTTATCTATAATTTGTATTGGGTTAAGGTATACAAATGGCCTACGGATTTGTTTCTTAATCCATTCAACTAGCCTATGTCTCTTGACTGAATAGATGGAGCCATTGATATTTAGAGTTATTTCTGAAAAGCATGTATTGGTTACTGTCATTTTATTTTCCATTCCTATTCTTGATCTTATTTTGTGTTTCTATAATTATATGTTTATTTGTTTTCTTTCTGTAACTTCCTGTGTAGAGTCATTTCTTTCTTCAGTCCTTTGTACTGCTTCAAGAATTCTCTGTAGGGCTGGTTTGGTGGACGTGAATTCTTTCAGCCTATTTGTATCATGGAAGGTTTTTCTTTCCCCTTTGACTATGATAGACAGCTTTGCTTTGTAAAGAATTCTGGGTTGAGGGCTCAGGGACCATTGTGAAGGAGGGGGCAGAAAGATTGAAAGAGCAGGGGAAGAGATGCATGACCACAAGGAAACAGTCTCATAAGGTCCTGGGACCTTGCTCATATGAACTTAAAACAATGGTGACAGCATACACAAGACCAGTAAAAACTCAATCAGACAAAAAACCAGCATAGAACTGGGGAAGGGGCAGAAGGCCATAACTTTGGCAAGGAACTATTGGCAGCTGATCACTGCTGGATGAGGAAGAATTGATCTTCTTTAATGGAGTGCCACTAGACAGGTAGCTGAACAGTCTCTAGTGGATGAACTCACACCAAGGGATATCTCTATACAAATTTGACTCAATAGGTCTTAATATAAGCATGACAAAATGCATGAAGCCCTGTAGGCAGGCTATGGAGGGTGCAGATAGGGGAGAAGAGGCCAAATATGATTGATTGTATTAACACAAAATCCACAAAATCTCAATAAAACTATATTTTTAAAAGATAATTCTGGGTTGGTACCTATGGTTATCCAGAACTTGGAATACTTTGCTCTGTACCTTGAATGTTTTTGCTATGATATGCGATGGGGATTTCTGTTCTGGTCCTGTCTATTTCGTGTTCTGTTTCTTGTATCTGTTTGGGTATGTCTTTCCTTAATTTAGGAAAATTTTCTCCTATAATCCTGTTGAAGATCTCATCAAAGTCAGTGACCTGAGATTCATCTTCTTCCTCTATGTATACGATGTGTAGATTTGGTCTTTTCATGGTGTCCCACATTTCCTGCATATTCCATTCCTGGTTTTTTTTACATTTTTTATATTCTTTGCTTGATCATTCCAACTCTTCAAATTTATCCTCCAGCCTTGATATTGTTTTCCATTTCATTTTCATTCATTCTGCTTGTTAGATTTTCTCCTGTCCTTTCGAATTAGTTTGTTGACTTTTTTTCAGTTCCATCTTTATTTCAGCTTGAGTTTTCTGCAATATTTCTCTTTTGTGAATTCAATTTTCAAGTCCTCAATTGTCTTGCCATTTCACTCATACCTATATTTGCCTTTTCTTGAACTTCAGTCAGGAGTTTATGCAAATTCTCTGAGTTTTTGAGTTGCTTCTTTGAGTTGTTTTTGGGTTGTTAAAGTCATTGAATTCTTTGATCATGTTTATGGCTTTTCTTTCAAATTCTGCATCCTGGGTTCCTTGGGGGAGTTACTGGAGTAGGACTGATAGGATTTGATGGGAACATATTATCTTAGCTTTTCATATTATTTATGGTTTTGTACTGTGGCCCGAGCATACAGATTTCTTTTTTTGGTTGTACATCTGATATGACATTCTAGCCTGTCTGTGTTTAGGTGAAGTTTGCTTCTGTTTATATTGTTGACATAGCTTGGTTGTCTTCTGATCAGGTATGAATAGTTAGTTGAGCTTTAGGTTCTCACTTATGATTTTTATTGGTGGGACAGAGTGGTTCCAAGCTGGTTATTCAAGAGCTCAAGAGCTACCCAGCAGCACAAGAGGGCCTAGGTCCATTTGAGGCTGTGGAGATCCAGGGGGCTGGCTCACTAATCCAGATCTCTCAGTTGAATGAGCAGGAAGGCAATCTGGGCCCACAGAAGGGATGGGGACAGTGTGGGGAAAGTGTAACTAGCTACTCTGAGTAGATGTGAGCCCTGGAGCAGGAGAATGGAGCTGGCCTAGATGGAGGGGATTCAGCTTCGTTGGGTGGGGTCCAGTTTAGGAGGCAAGTCAATGAGTCTCAGGAAGAATGAGCAGATGGGGCCTAGGCCCAAAGCTGCGGTAGAGACAGCATGGAGAGGGTCTAACTAGCCCAGCAGAGTAGATGTGAGCCCTAGAGCAGGAGAATGGAGCTGGTCCAGGTGCAGTCGATCAATATATCATCTCTGTTTTATACAAGATGGCCTTGAGTTTCCCAGACCTTCAGCAGATCAGGTCACTGACCAGCCTGATGTTTAGTTACTGAAAATTTGGTGTCTGTTACTGAAGACTAATTGGGCTCGACCTGACTGGTACGGACACAAATCTAATGTTCTTGGGTTGGGCTTCTTGTTTTTTTTTATTCTGTTTTCCTTAGACTCCCACCTTCAGTGATTTCATTATTTTCGAGAAGTTTCAAAATCTTTGCTTATAAACAGAAATATGGAAAACATAGATACTGAAGGCAGGTAGATTTATTCAAGAGAGAGTTAGTTTGTATTTTAGCAGAACTGAGGAGCTGGTGCTGATGAACTGAGTCTACACTAGCCCCTTCTGACATCTCTGGATTTAGAGAGTTCAACTAACATCTTCAGTCATCAGCCAAGCAACTAACCTTCCCTTTGAGTTTACAGATCGTAGCTCCCATCCCAATTTTTGACTGCTTTCTTTATTTCTTTCTTTAAAAAAAATAATTTTAACATGTCAGAATATTCTATGTAGCCCAAGCTGGACTTCAGCTTGCAATCCTCCTCCACTAGCTTAAGAAATAGCTGGAATTACAAACAAACAAAAGAAAAAAACCTGGGCATGGCACATGCCTTTAATCCTAGCACTCAGGAGGCAGAGGCAGGCAGATCTCTGTGAGTTCAAGGCCAGCCTGGTCTACAGAGCGAGTTCTAGGCCAGCTGGGACTAAAGGGAGGCCCTGTCTCAAAAAATACCAAGAAAAAAGAAAGAAATTGCTGAAATTATAGACATGTACCACCATCCTCAATGATTTGTTTTTCTTTTTTTATTTGAGTGTCTGGGTATGTATGTGTGTGTGTGTGTGTTACCCAGAAGGTGCTAACCTTCACTTCCTGCAAAGCAGATTCTGTTCAGTGCTGATCTATTAAACATAGCATGCCTGCACAAAATGTGATTTACAGACTTTCTCACTTCTTTATCTTGTAAACCACATCTCTGCACCAGAGGCCAGCCACCTGTCCCCAGGCTAACCACAAAAGAGGCTGAAACACAAGAGGAATGTACAAAAGTTGGTGAGCAACACGGATGTTTGAGAAGAAAAGGCCACAGTTACAATGAAATAGCTTTAAAAGAAAACATATATGGTTTACCAAAAAAAATTTTTTTTAAAGATTGTAAAAATAATGCCTAACATTCAGGTAGCACTTGCTGTATGCCAGGTGCTTCTTTAAGGACTTTATATATTAACTCACTTCATCCTCACAGGAATCTTTATTTTTTGGGGGGGGGGCTTTTTAAGACAAGGTCTCCGTGTAACCCCACCTGTCCTGGAACTCGCTCTGTAGACTAGGCTGGCCTTGAACTCACAAAGATCTGCCTGCCCCTGCCTCCTGAGTGTTGGAATTAGAGGCATGTGCCACCATGCCTGGCCCTCACAGGAATCTTTTGAGGATGAAACTGTTCTAGCCTCACTTTTACAGATGGAGAAACAGGTATAGGAGATTTAAGTTTTCTATTGGCTACCTTGGGGTTTCTGTGACGAAGTGCCTGGTTCAGTTTGCTTTTCTGGTGCTGTGATAGGCTCTATGACCAAAAGCAACATGGAAAGGAAAGAGTTCATTTCATCTTCCAGGTTACAGTTCATTTTCTAGGGAAGCCAAGGCAGGAGCTTGAGGTGGGAACCGAGCACTGTGCACTGGCTCGCTCCCAGGCGCACACTCAGCTGCCTTTCTTATACAACCCAGGCCCAACTTGCCTAGGGACGACACCACCCACAATGGGCTGCCCCCCTACATCAATTAACATTCAAGAAAATGCCTCACAGACCAATCTGATAGAGGCAATACCCCAGCAGAAAGCCCCTCAGATATCTCTGGGTTCTATCAAGTCAGTTAACGCTGACTAAGAGAGTACCTGACAGAAATAACTTCTGGGAGGAAGTAATTTGTTTTGTAAAAATGTAATATTAGAATCCAGACCAGAGTTCGGGCCACAATTACTCCTGCCAACACACACACACACACACCCACACACACACACATACACACACACACACACACACACACACACACACACACCACATATGCACTTACTGAGGCATGCTACTGAGAGCACTGTCTGTGTAGCTGTAACTAAGTTCCAAGTGCCTGGATTTCTTCCTTGGGAAGGGAAACCAAAAGTGGTATTAGTGGCCACCCAGCCTGCTCTCCACAGAAGGAGTTTGATGACAGGCTCTCTGATTTCTGCCTGGAAATCAGAGAGCCTGTCATCAAACTCCTTCTGTGAAACCACCCCCATCCTCTGAAAGCTGCTTCTAACGCTACTTCTAACCCATGGCTTTGGTTCCTCTCCTCAGAGACCCCACCATGTTGGCTCTGTGTTATCAACACAAAAACACAACTCCCACCTCAAAGGGAATAAGAAAGAGTTTTATTCTGGAGCTAAGTATAAATGACCAGGACCTGGGAATACATTTAGGTCACCTCAAATTCCATATTCCAATACGGTAATGGTTTGGTGAAGGTTTTTTCATTATTTTTATTTTTTATATTGTTATTAAACTTTTTCCAAAAGTCATACATCATTTCTCAATTGAATCCAGAGTCGCTTCCCCTTCCATGTCCTCCACCCCACCCGATTCCTTGCACTCTGTCCTACATGTCCTGCATCTTTTTCTGAGTCCCCAGAGTTTTTTTTCTTTCAATTCTTTTGTTGTTGTTCTCTCCAACTTGTATTGCTAAAGTATATATATATATATATATATATATATATATAGTTATATATAGTTATAGTTACATAGTTATATAAAACAGCTAAGGGGATTTCAGCCTCATCAGAATATAGACTGCCATTGCTGGACTACCTGGGCCATATCATGGAGGCCAGTTCAAGTGTATCAAGATAGGACATGTGCTTACTGGACTTCATTTGGGGGATCATGGGAGAGAAAGACTCCAATGTGGAGCAAAAGCTCAGGATTGATGGTTGTTTGGGATTGCCAATAAGGAACCTTCAAGCACCTCCTTAAGGAAAACATGACATTTATTGCAGGGGGTGGGGGAGAAGTTCTCCAATTCAAATGATATGTGTATGTATTGATGAAGTTTTTTAATAACAGAATAAAGTCACAAATCAAGGCATTTTTCATACACATTGGTGGAAACATTAAGTAGGCAGTTATAAATAAACAGGGGAATCTCAGCTACAGGTTTCAGATGCTATATGATGACACTCAGGCCTTTGAATGGTAGAAAGTGAGGTTTGGTTAATACATTTAGCGTGTTTTCAGCTGTTGGTGACCATATGTTGGCCCCACACAGAGGTGAGCAAGAACTGGCTATTTAGGATACTAAAGATGGTTCAAGATAAAGATTGTAAGCCTATAATATTTCACACTCTCCATAAACATCGAAGCTCTGATCAATTTAATCAGCGTTGCAGAAGGTTCAGTTGAAGGAAAGTACAGCTTTTTGGAGGAAACTTGTGATCACATTGTCTGTGGTGTTCATAGCTCTTCTTGGAGGATAAATGTCTCAGCTTGGAAAGCCCCAGCTAAGTTGAGAAACCCCCAGCCTGGAAACTGTATGAAACCCTAACTCAAGACCCAGTGACTGTGCTGTCTGGAAAACTTGCCAGCACTCATTGTCCCAGACTTCAAACCACATGGACAGGACTGCAGAAAAATGCCTTTCCTCCCAAACTCTATAAGGATAGAGACCGAGTGGGCTTTGGTGCCTTGGCTTCAGTCCCATGGAGATAATGTGGCCCTTCAAGACAGGGTCTCCCTGTAGCTCCAGCTGTCCTGGAACTCCGTGCATAGACCAAGCTGGCCTTGACTTCACAGAGATCCGCCTGCCCCTGCCTCCCAAGTGCTGGTATTAAAGGCTTACTTACGCCCACGCCCAGCTTAATAAAGCACCATCTGCTCCTGAGGTTGCTTTTTCATTTTCACATCGCCTTGGTCAATCCAGATCTGACATTCTAGTTACCTCCCAGATGTCCATCTCGGGGTTCCTCTTGGACCTGCAGCAGTTTTGTCTCATGATTTCACTGGTTTCCGTTCATCAGGGCAGAGAAAATGCTTCCCATCGTGGCCAGCCAGGAAGCAGAAGAGGACGCCAGTGCTCCAATGTCCTCCTCCTTTTCTTTTTCTTTCCTTTCTTTGGTTGGGGCTCCCAGCCCATAGGATGGCAATGCCCCTATTCAGGGTGGGACATCCTCCTAGAAACTACCCTAACGGACACACCCAGAGGAGTCTCTCACCATGGCCTGGGTGATTCTAAATCCAGTCAGGCTGTGATGAGGTTCAACAGCACCAGTTTCTCTGCCAAGGCAGAGGCAGGAGTAACCACACTCCCACTGGGATTTGGACTATCAATCCTGAACCCACGTTTTTCTTAATTGTCTTTTTTTCTTTTTTTCCACTTTTAAAAATTTTTATTTTCAATTGTTTTTATTGAATTTTTTGTATATTTCATACAGAAATTCTCATTCAATCTTAATCATCTTCCTAACCCCCTTCTCCATTAGCACGCCCCAACACCCCACACACACTGCAATTCATGCACTCTGCATTCCTGTTAAGGCCAAATTACTCTCCCTAGGCATTCCTCAATGCAAGTTCATCCACTGAGGTCTAGTCAGCCTCACCAAAATCCCTCATTTTAAGATCAGCTCTTCCTCATGCAACAGTAATCGGCTGCCAATATTTCTTCAGCCACACTTAGATTCAATCAGAGTTTCACATATGCTGCTCAAGTGTTTCTTTGGTGACTTGCAGCTTTACTGCTCCACCCTGTTTTCTAGAAAATATCTTATTACTAAGCCACTAAGGTTGGCCTTGAACTTGCTCTGCAGCCCAGGAAGGCCTTGACATTGTGGTCCTCTCATATCTAGTCCTCCAGGAGCTGGGAGGACTGGTATGTGCAGCCATGTCCTGCTCCACCTGTGCTCTTAAGCATCAAGCACAATTGCATGAGATCCCAGTAGAAGTATTGTGTGACCCAAATGGACAGGGCAAAACAGAAAGACGGGATTCAGGATTCTCCCTCTGTCGATATCCTGGTGTCCACAGGGCTTGCTGTTGCTAAATGGAGAACCTGGGTGCTGAAAAGTTCCTATACTCTCAAACAGTTGATGTCACATGGACACTAAGGACAGAAAGCTGACTATTTTGTGTTCAAATACTCACTACTCAAATGGAAATGTGTCCTGACCAGTCTACAGGTTAACAGAAAGCAGGGCTAGCCCCGCCAATCCATGTGTTAACATCACGTGTCCTAGTAAACATCACGTGTCCTAGGCTGCAGAGGCCAGGTTTTCAGGCAAATACTAACCTAGATGCCTAGATATTGCAATGAGACTGTTGGCTTTTGTCCTTTCTTAAAACTATTTGTATTAGTTCTTTGAGAATTCCATCCATGCATTCTTACTGTACTTGTTCTCTCTCTCTCTCTCTCTCTCTCTCTCTCTCTCTCTCTCTCTCTCTCCACAGATAAAGGTAAAAATATAGATACAATTGCCCCCTTGGTCTCCATGGGGGATTTCTGAGGCTATTCAAGTCTGTTGCATAAACAACATTTGCATAGAACCCACACACACCCTGGAAATATTCCAGACCATCTCTACATTACTTGTAATGCCTAGCACAGTGTAACGACTATGTAAATAGCTTCTACACAGTGTCATTCAGAGAATAACCTCAAGGAACAATGTCCGTATGTGTTCAGTACAGATTCAAATGTAACCCTGACTACATTTCTAATCTGAAATTGTCTGACTCATGGATGTAGAGCCCTTGGACACACTGGACATTTAAAATAGATCATGTGTAAATTATATAGATGTAGATATACAGAAAGCACATACTTAGAGAATAGATATGAATAGATCTTGAGATACCATTTGTTCTGTTTCTCTGACTACATACTACAGAACCACAGTGAACTTTGTCTTTTCTTGCTGTCTGCTGTGTTGGAGTTTTGCTTCTTCTTGTTGTTTTTCCAAGAACTTTAGGTCCATTATTAAACTATTTGAGATATAGCTGATTTTTTAACATAAACTATATACTTTCCTCTTAGAATTTCCTCAGCTGCATCCCAGAAGTTCTGGCAAGTTTTGCTCTCATTTTCATTTGATTGTAACAATTTTCAAATTTCCTCTCTGATTTTCTACTGAGGCTCTGTTCATTTGACACGGATTGATCAATCTCCAAATATTTGTTTAGTTTTCAGTGGTTTCTCATATTGGTCATCTCTAGTATTATTCAAAATTTAAAGACACACAAAAAAATCTCCCAGTCAATAAGTATATTAATGACTTGAACAGACATTCTTCAAAGGAAGAAATACAAGAGGTCAATAAATATTTTGAAAATGTGTTCAACATCCTTATTTGTCGGGGAAGTGCAGATAAAAACTGCTTTGAGGTTCCATCATATCCCAGTGAGAATGACAGCCATCAAGAAAGCAGGCCTTTAATCCTGTCACTCAGGAGGCAGAGGCCAGGAGATCTTTGTGAGATCAAAACCACCCTGGTCTGTGTAACGAGCTCCAGGCCAGGTATAGCTACAGGGAAACCCTGTCTCAAAAACAAAAGAAAGAGAGAAAGAAAGAGAAAGAAAGAAAGAAAGAAAGAAAGAAAGAGAGAGAGAGAGAGAGAGAGAGAGAGAGAGAGAGA
>VZQC01014453.1:355860-392615 GCA_009823505.1 Rhizomys pruinosus
AGGAAGGAAGGAAGGAAGGAAGGAAGGAAGGAAGGAAGGAAGGAAGGAAGGAAGGAAGGAAGGAAGGAACATTTTAGGAAAAGTGACAAATTTCATATTATTAATGAAGCTTGGAAGTACAGTTTTGTCAGTAAACAATATTCAAAAATAATAGCAGAAATATAGACTTGTGAATTTATATTCCAAGATATGGTTACTTATTTCTAGTTTGAGCTTAGCTTAGTTCTTACAGTATTTTCTTTCTTTTTTTAACTTCCCAGAGCATGATTTTTATCTCTAGTTCAATTAGAGCATAGATGAAGATACACTGGAGCTGTAGAAGAGCAATAGAAAAATAACGGAAAACCTCTTGGTGCCAGGTAATGGGAGAGGTCCAACATCAAGGCCCACAGTACCCAGGACCACATATGGAGAGAGGACCACAGCTGAGGCAGGAGGTCCACTCCAGAGAGTCAGCCCTCCC
Source organism: Rhizomys pruinosus (assembly GCA_009823505.1). Classification (NCBI taxonomy): domain Eukaryota; kingdom Metazoa; phylum Chordata; class Mammalia; order Rodentia; family Spalacidae; genus Rhizomys; species Rhizomys pruinosus. The sequence continues at coordinate 356,324 of VZQC01014453.1, forward strand.
AAGACCGAACCTGCAAACAACTGAGGCCTCCCCTGTCCCCAGCATAAGAGGCAAAGCCTCTGCCATGCAGAATCTGGGTCCTCAGGGAAGGGGCTGTGTGGAATGGAGTCACTCAGAGAAGACTAAATCTGTTTCCCAGCATCAGGAAGACCTCCATGCTTCACCATCAGCCGACCAGAGAGATGTGGAACTGGGCTCATGGTAGGGTCCAAAGTTTAAGACTCATGGGATGGGATCACCGCTCCAGGCTCACAGGAGGGAACCACACATTACAGGGTAGGGATGGTCTACAGCTCATGGGAGGAGTCTGCAGCTCCAATTTACAGGAGATGATCAAGACTCCTGGTTCATAGGAAGGGACCACACCTCTAGTTCACAGGAGGAGGCCACCACTTCATATTCATGGTTCACAGTAAGGGACCATAACTCTGGCTCACTGGAAGGGACTGCAGTTCCAGCTCACAAGAGGGAACCACCTTTCCAGGTTCACAGGAGAAGACCACAGCTCCAGGTTCATGGGATAAGACCATAGTTCCTGACTCATGGGAAGGGACCGCATTCCAGGTTGATGGGAAGGGACTACACCTGTAGCTTGAGAGTGGGGCACAGCTCCAGTTCACAGGAGGGGACTACAATTTCCAGGTTCATGGGATGGAACCACAACTCTCACACTCACAGGAGGGTACAAGAGAGGGTCACTGCTTCAGGCTCCCAGGAAAGGACCTCAGGTACAGGATCACAGGATGGGAGCACAGCTCCAGGTTCATGAGAAGCAATGGCAATCTTAGACCCACAGGGGAGACCAAGGCTCTGACTCACAGGACTGGCACAGTTCTAGTTCATGAGAGGGGAACACAGCTCTAAGCTCATGGGAGACAACTATAGTTCCAGGCTGATGGCAGGGGACCACAGCTGCAGGCTCACAGGAGACAAACAATTCCAGGCTGATGAGTGGAGGAATCACAATTTCAGCTATGATGATTCCTATCACGTTCCTGTCTCTGCTGCTCTGTCCACAGGGTTAGAGTATTTTGTCTTCTGGTGTTGGGTATTGCCAAGAGCTGTCACTGCTACCATCTTGGCCCTTCGGCCATTTTATTTCTTAATTGCCAAGTATTTCTTGCCTGTGCCCAGTGTATCACCTAGATAATGACAGATGGGTGGTGCATGGTGCAGTGACTGCCTGAATGCTCAGTCCCTAGAAAGAGAAGTGTACCAGGGTACGGCACAGCAGGGTGGTCGCAACCGTCTCCTGGTTGCATCCACCACCAGGACCCTGCCTAAAGTGGAATTGCATTCGAATATAAAGATGAAGTCATGACATCTGGAGGAAAATGGGTGGAACTGGAGATCATTATGTTTCAAAAATAAGACAAACTTGCCAGGAGTATTGGTGCACACCTTTAATCCCAGCACTTGGGAGGCAGAGACAGGTGGATCTCTGTGAGTTGGAGGCCAGCCTGGTTTACATAGTGAGTTCATAGTGAGTTCCAGGACAGCTGGAGCTACAGGGGGACCCTGTATCAAAAAGACCAAAAAAGAGTAATAAATAAGACAAACTCAGAAAGACAAATACCACATTTTCAAATGTAAAACCTAGTTTTATATTTGTGCATGTATCTCTGTGTGTGTGTGTGTGTGTGTGTGTGTGTGTGTGTGTGTGTGTGTGTGTGTAACTAGAAAGGAAGCCATGAGAGAAGAAAAAAGAAATCTTAAGGGAGGACGACAGGGGAAGAAAGGGTAATGTGACATGAAAACAGGATTATCAGGAGCGCAACGAAGTTCATTACTCTGTATGCTAACTTTTTTAAATTTTATTTATTCTTGTATGTCTATGAATGTACTGTCTGCATGCAGGTTTGTGCACCCGTGTCATGCAATGCCATAGAGGTCAGAGAGGGTGTCAGATTCCCCTGGAACTGGAGTTAAAGACAGTTCTCAGCCGCCATGTGGGTGCTGGGGATCAAACCCGGGTCCTCTGCAAGAGTGGTTGGTGCTGTTAATCGCTAGGCCATCTCTCCAGCCCAAAACTAACTTTAAAAATTAATAGTAAAAAGATAACCAAATTATCCTTTCCATTTATTTTAAGGTCTATTTTTTAAGATCTAATTTCTCTTTTATTTATTAAGAATAACACTGTTAGATTCTCCAATAGTAATCTCTGTTTCTACGACTGGAGTGGCCTTCCTTGCCTACTATATTTTTTATTTTATTTATTTATTTTTATGTGTATGAATGTACTGTCTGCATGTAGGTTTGTGCACCCGTGTCATGCAATGTGCAGAGGTCAGAAGAGGGCGTCGGATTCCCCTGGAACTGGAGCTAAAGACAGTTCTCAGCTGCCATGTGGGTGCTGGGGATCAAACCCAGGTCCTCTTCAAGAGTGGTTGGCACTCATAACTGCTAGGCCATCTCTCCAGCCCCTACTATATGTTTTTAATATATTGTTGCATTTTATTTTGGGTACTTATTAATTTTCCCTCTGATAATTATAAATGAAATTGGCTGCGCTTTCTTCTACTAGTGTGTCATTTATTTTGGCTTTTGTATCAAAGCTGTAATTCTCACAGAAGGCAATATCTATATCTCTGGTTAGATGTATTCACCCTGACCTGCAGGGTTTTCAGCTAGGGTCCGGGGAGAGAATAACCTGAATTAAGAGACAAAAAACCAAACACAAGGAGAAGACCAGGTCTATATTCTGATCGAGGTCTCATTGTCTTTATTGGGTGCAGTGTTTATATGGACAAGGGAGTGGGAAATTTGTGGCGGGAAAGGGGGCAGGCACAGTTCAGGGAGAGGGTACATTTGGAGAAGTGCCAGGCACTCACAATTCTTGGCACTCGTAAATTTCTGAGATAAGCAAATTCCTGAGGTAAGTAAGCTGGCTTGTAAATTCCTGAGGTAAGTAAACTGCGTTGGTGAACTCATGAGATAAGCAGGTTAGTAATTTTCTGAGAGCATGTATGTCTGACAGCTTTGGCTCCCAGCATCTCCTCCCTTCTTTTATACAAAAAGAGGGGGAGCCCCACTTGTAAAGGTGGGTTTTAATAAATTGGGCTGTAAACTTTATTTTTTCACTAAGGCCAATTAATATTCAAGAATCCCAACCATGAAGTAAGCTGATTGTCAAGTATAAGCAATGAATGTAACATTCATGTAAAACCAATTTGCAAGTATCTATGTTTATATGTTGAACAACCCAAGGTTCCCATAGTCTAATTGGAGAAGCTTGTATGCAAGAAGCATGTTGATCAATTAAGAGTCCAGTCCATATTGTTGTAGTCTCACAATTCACCCCAGTCTCTCCGCAGCCCTTACATTCTACCACGCCTCCTCTTCCGCAAGTTGTTCCCTAGGCTTTGGGAGAGGGGAGGGGCACAGTGGGTGAGAAGCAAAGCAGTGTTTTCTCTGGGGATGTAATTTTTGACTCTAGTCAGGTTGTTTCCCTTCATGGGTTGACAGCTTATCCAGGGTACCTTTTTAGTCCTATTAACAAAGCACAAGCAATTAGATGTACAGGCATTTAAACAATATTATTATGGCAAGCTAAGCTGTGAGCATAGACACAGATGTTTGGATGGTATGTTAATCCACAAGCTGTGGTTTTTCTATAAAAGATGACAAGTTTTTATTGTGGCTCATATAATCTCCTAACCACTAGAGGACATAAGCTTATGGCATCAGCCATGAATTATTCCTCCAAGGAGAGAGCTAATAGCCAATTAGATTTGGGATATGTATAGACACATGGCTGCCACTGTTGCACAGTATCTCCAGGCAGTTGAGGTGTAGCTGATACTGACACAGGAGTCTTGCTTGATTCAAGGAGACCAATATTTTGCTTTATCACATTAGTGGCCTTTGGTAATGCTCTCTGGCATTTCAGCGGCCAACTGCACATTAGCAAGTGATGTCTCAAAATATTTTTTCATGCTTACACCAGGTCTTCGACAACAGGGACTTACCACCTTTCTCCTTGCAGATATCCCATTTTTTATAGGCAAGGGCCTTTATAATTTGGGGGGCTTGGATCCCCCAGCCAACATCTCCTTGGCAGAACAATCCATTGTTGCCATCAGGGCTTTCCTGTATTAACATATTGTGCTCAATTGTACCACTTATAAATTACATTTATATTTGGCTCTAGATAGAGTATTATCTTTGTACAGTTTTTATGTCTATCAATCAATTAAAGAAGGTAGTTATACCTGTTTTATAAGCATTTACCATTATAGCAGTTGGTTCTAATTTACAGTTGGGGAATGACTTTATTACCATCATATTTTTCTTTTTTATATAAAGGTGAGAGGTAGAAAGGTTTCTCAGCATCTGGAAGGTAAACTTCATTAGATCACATTATAAACAGTTATCCCAAATAGAATTTAGAGAGATGTTCAGTGTCTGTGACTCAGGCAATCTGAGGTTTCTTTTTCTTTAATGTTCAGATGGGTCAGCCTCTCTGCTGGCATATCTCAGTCCATCTTGCAGTCAAAGATTGTGTATTTTCAGGCATTTAGGTTGGTGTTTTTACCTGTGAGAACATACAAATCTCCTCCCATTGTTAGTTTCAAGATTTTAAAATTAAAAATTTATCAAAAAGTTTGGAATATAGAGGGAATATTATACCACCTCCCTCTTTTTTGATCAATAGATGACTAAATTGTATTACAAATACCCATAAACAGGAACCAAGGTGTAAGTTTTCATCAAATCAGTTTATCATTGACTGTATGCTTATTTGGGAAGTGAACTCAGACTTAATTTCTTTAAATTATCCTACAAGTAAAGGAAAAATGTTATAAGGTGATACTGTATAACACAGGAAAATATAGAGACCATTTGTGTGCCTTAACCCCAAAGCCATTGTTGGAAATTCAATACAGATTACAAATAAAACAATTAACATCTTATTTTTCCAATTAGTTTAAATGTATTACCATTTTAAACTGTAAACCTTACAAGGTGGATTATAATAGCTGTCTTTTTCCAAGTTCTTGGCCTTTTCTAGGCCTGGCATGAAAGCCTACTTTAAAGATTTTTTAATATCTAGTTCTTAATAAATTTTTTTTTATACCTTTTATTTTTTATTTTCAAATATCCAAAAACTTATTAACACTTTAATACACTGAAAATCTGGTTGCATCTTTGTTTTAGATGTTGAAAGAGTGTAACCAGTGTAGATTTATTATTTTAAATTTTTTGATAGATAACCCATAACCTTTGTTGAAATTGAACTATGTTTTGGCTGATTAATATAAATTTGCGTCTTAAGATGGAAGGGCCAGTTCCAGCTTAGAGGCAATGTTTTTATTTTATCATGTCTGTTAACATAATATACTTAGAACACAAAAAGTACACTCATCCATACACACGTGTGCGCGCACATACATACATACACACATACATAAGAAAGATTTGTTAGGTTGACCTGTAAGAGAAAAAAATCCATATTAAAGTAGACAGGTCAAAGTTGTTTGTAGTCTTGGAATGTTCCATGTTGTCTTACTATTAAGGACTTTGGAAGAATAATAATTATTTATAATTATAACAACTATAAGCATTATTAATTATTATTATCAATAATTACTATTAACCATTATTAGTCACAGTAATCACTAATAATTATCATTAATAATTGTCAATAATAGCCAACAATGAATAATTTGCCATTTGACTGCATTTTTATCAATTGTTATTAATAATTATATCCAATAACAATAACTGTAACCATCAATAACGATTACTAATAATAATTAACAACAATCTATCAAGCTCACCAGAATTGGTTTCACTTGGGCTGTTCTCATGTGGTCTCTAGAAATGAAACCTAATTTTTCTTAAAAATGTTAAAAGTGACGTGTCAAGTATAATAAATATATAGCAGTGTTATAGAAGCTAATGTACCAACAGGAAGTTACAATAAACATACAAGAAATTAAAGACTAGATCTGTAACACATCTAAGGAAAACAAAAGGTATGTTTTACTTTAAGTGTAAAATAGTCTTTAAAAGTGATCAGTACTTTATGTTCACACTTATACACAAGGTTTTAGAACTTAGTTTTGGTGATGGCAATTTATAAAAGTTGTACTGAACAGAGGCACAGACATACATTGTTATCATATATAGATATACACACATTGGAGAAAACATCATATACTGTCCATCAATGGTCTGATAGATTTTTAATATGTTGTTACAGAGCTGTTAACAGTATCACCCACATAGATACGCAATTTATCTATACATTTATGTAAGAGATTTTTATCCTAGTGGTTGTATTGCATAAACTCACATACTTTGTTGTAAAACAGCTTGAAAGGAAACTGAAGTTAGAATATGTGCAACTTTAAAAGTTTAATTTGGAGATTAAATCCAGTCTTAACAGATAACAAATAAAACCTTTAGAAAACCAGTTTAGAATTTTTTGTAGGAACTTAGGAACCCGGGTTCAAATTAGGCCTTTGAAAAAGTTTAAGAGGCATGCCAAAAGTAAACTTAATTTATGTGCACAATATAGAATGAAAGAACTTTGAAGTGGCCACTTTTAACAGAAACCAACACAGAAGAACGCACATGACACAAATCTCAGACACATGAGAGAACAGTTAACACACAGACAGCTAGCATGGACATATGACATTTTTTAGTTAACTCCATTAGAATACTTTTGTACTCAAAGTCACCAAATGTTGGATTGATTTACTAAATGTCTGTTTCACCTTAACTAACAGTTATGTTAAGCAGGGCCTGCTGCCTGGCATCTTAATATGATGGATTTTGTATTTTCCTCTTTTTTCCTGGCTATCGACTTACCTGGTCTTTCTGTCTGGTTCTGTCTCTCCCTTATCAGAGTTTGGAGGCATAGCCTCGTTAAAATCTTTCTCGGTGGTTTTGGAATGGGATTGGGTAACTGAAATAAGGGAACAGTGGCTTGTCTAGTCATTTTTTCTAAGTCAGATTGAGTGTTGAGCAGTGGAGAGCAAAAAGGGGGCTGACAGGCTTTGCCTGGGGCGTTTGGGGACAGAGCCAGTAGCAGTGATGTGCTCCGAACAGCCGCCTCCTCCTCCATGCAGCCAAAGCGGCGCGCGGTGGGGAGGGGGGGTTTGTCAGAGGCACAGTTGCAGAGGCGGGCTCTCCCAGATCCTGCATTGAGATGGAAATAGAATCACAAACTGAGGGGGGCCGAGACTGTTCTTTTAAAGCCTTTTTTCCCTTTAACTACTTCTTGGAGGTCTGGCCATTTGTTTGAAACCTTGAGGACATCATGAATTAAATTTCAATAGGAAAACGCCTGAACAGGTATTTTTTCTGGACCAAAGGTTTTATAGAAATCCTGTAGGCAGTCTCTCACTCGGCACCATCTTTTTTCATCAATGGTTCCTTCTCCGGGGAACCAAGGGCAAACATCAAAAATGAAGGCAAAAAATTTCTCAAGGTCCTTTTTCTTAACTCTAATTCCTCGCATCCTGAGTGACTCCTTAAGACCCCTTAAAAATAAACCATGTTTGTCCAATGTCTGTCCCATAGTTCCTTCTTTCCTGAGGGATCTTTTACTGAACTCTGTTTCTTAACCCTGTCCTTGTGTTTTGAGGGTTCACTGACCCTGTATGTAAACAATTTTCCGTTTACTGAGTTTTTTGTCCCATTTTTTTTTTTTTTTTTTTATAATCGCGTGACCTGTATTACAAGCAGGTGCCTGCAGTGGTCACTATGCGGATCTGTCTCACCTAATGGGTGGCGATCCAATGAAAAACCAACCGCGTAATTCGCCGCTCTATACTCACCTCGTGATCTGTATTACAGGCGGGTTACTCCTGCAGTGATCACCATGCGAATCTTCACTCACCGGATCGGTGGCGATTCAGTGAAGGGCCCTTTCTGTTGTGAGCGGCGTTCAGGTCAGCTCTCGTACCCCAAGCCCCACACGCTGGGCGCCATTTGTATTCACCCTGACCTGCAGGGTTTTCAGCTAGGGTCCGGGGAGAGAATAACCTGAATTAAGAGACAAAAAACCAAACACAAGGAGAAGACCAGGTCTATATTCTGATCGAGGTCTCATTGTCTTTATTGGGTGCAGTGTTTATATGGACAAGGGAGTGGGAAATTTGTGGCGGGAAAGGGGGCAGGCACAGTTCAGGGAGAGGGTACATTTGGAGAAGTGCCAGGCACTCACAATTCTTGGCACTCATAAATTTCTGAGATAAGCAAATTCCTGAGGTAAGTAAGCTGGCTTGTAAATTCCTGAGGTAAGTAAACTGCGTTGGTGAACTCATGAGATAAGCAGGTTAGTAATTTTCTGAGAGCATGTATGTCTGACAGCTTTGGCTCCCAGCAGTTAGGATGCTTACTTTGGTTTTTATTATATGGGTTTATTATACTCTTCCAGGTTTTGTAACATTTTTTAATACCAAACACAAAGTATCATGAACAGGAACCGAGCCAGTGAGGGAAACGAAGATTTTGTGTTAATCTGGCTAGAGTTGCCCTTCATTGAAGGTCCCCTACCTATGTCCTGGAGGCCGGCGGTTCCAGTTTCCTCCAGCGTATTCAGTCCATGCCCTGTAGTTCTTGGTTTCCCTAATAACTCCTACTTCCAAAGAGCACATATTGCAGTTCTTCTGGTTGCAACCTACTGCTGTCAGCACTGCTACCAGGACTCTACTCAGCACTGCCATCAGCACTCTACTCTGCTGGGAGACGGACCCTCACTCTTGCAAATAGAAGGCAAGGTGTCACAAGTCACAGGTGATGGAGGAGACTATGCTAAGCCATCTCAGGAGTCTCCAGAGCCAGGCCTGTCAAAGTACTATTGCCAAACAATAGTACAAGGAGAAAGAATGAGCTAAGGTTAAGCATCAGCCACATCACCAGGCTGTTTCCTCTGCCCTGGCTCCACCCCTCCAGCTTCTGTGCTCAGAAGTTTCAGAGCAAGCTGAAGCAGCTGCTTTGTGACAACGTGAGAGCCAGAAGTCCTTCAGGAGGTAAGCCTGCTGGGAAGAAGCCCGTGGAGCTTGTGGGAGGGTCTGGGGCATGCATGAGAGACAGGGTGCACCTCAGGCACTAGCTGCACGGGAGAGAGAGGGCCTAGGGGGTGCCGAGATTCCTTAGTGTGAGGTTCATTATCTCCTTTGCTTACATATGTTATATGCTGTTGCCTGAAAACCTATCACTTTCCCTTAAAAGGTCACTACTACCACTGAGCCAGATCTTCAGAACTAAGAGTCAGGTTAGAGGTTAGCAAGCAATGATGTGCCCTAACCTCCTTCAGTATCCCACATCAAATCCCAGTGCACCAGTGACTGTCCAAGTGCCATGCAGATAGACAAGATAAAACTAAAATCCTGTTACTGATACATGTCTAGGTGCTCTCTACACTTCCCAGAAAGGAGGCTGGGACCCTGCAAGTATGGAGAATGGAGTGGAGGGCGGCCGCTCTCGGGACGGGAGTTGCTGCTCTGAAGGACCTGTATAATCTGGCACTCTGGCTGGACTGTGAATGTTAGGGGGGCTCTTGGTCCCTCCACTGTTTTCTGTCAAAGGGTTCAGTGCTGGGAAGCAAACTGAGGGTCTTGCAGCACATGCTGGTTGGTCCTCTTACAGCCACGGACCTTCACAGCATTCATTCTTTTGCACCAATGACCTTGCATAGCAGCAGTCTCAGCACTGTAGGAGACCTTTATGGAATTGCCCCATGGAGCCCAGGATGACCCTGCCAGGTTGTTGCACCATCAGAGTGGCAAGGACTGAATAGAAAAGTTCAGAGCTTCAGTTCTCAGGAGCGCTCTAGACCCTAGAATACTTCTGCATCCTCTGAAACTCCATCTCTCAGGCTGCAGGTCCCCAGGGTCCTCCTAGAAATACTTCAGAAAGTACTGAAATGAGTATTTCTTATTGTCTCTTGCTCTTGGCTTTTCAGCATGGAAAAGAGTGAAAAGCCAATAGAAAGGTTGGTCCCCTACCCCCTCCCCCAGCATTCCTTGGGCAAAGTTGCCTCCAGCTCCACTTTCTGAAGGGAAGATAGCCCTCTCCTCTGCTGTCCCTGGTGGCATATATGACGTCATGACAACTGGCCTTTAGAATGATAGCCTGAGGAAGAGGCAGAAGAGGCTGCTTACAGTGAGGTAATTGGAGTGAGTGTGCTGAGTCAAGGAGTCCCTGCCGCCCGTCACGTGCTCCGTGCCAAATGCGAGCACAGCGGCCTGGCTGGGTGCTTGGGAATCTTGGAGCCACTGTTCCCTTGCCTGTAAAATTAGGATAAAAATCGTCCCTACATCCGTGTGCATTTATGAGGAGTGAGCACTCCTGTGAAAGGTGCACATACATCAGTGTCTGAAATATATGTTACAAATGCAAACAGAACCTTAGTCCTTTAGTAAAGAAAATGAGAGCGCAGAGGATGCCAGCTCCTGAGCATCGTTTCCTGCTTAGCTCTGCCCGCTTCTTGTCCTGCCCTCTGAACTGCTTTAAAGCCAACTGCAGACATCCATCATCTTGTTTTCTATGTGGCGATTTAGTATGTAAATCCTAAAGATTATTCTTCATCTCAGCCCCAGTGCCAAGGATACCAGGAATCTCTAACTGTCAAATAGCAGCTGCAGCGTCCACACCTCCTGCATCAGTCACTGTGCAGTTAGAGTTCATTTTGTTTGAATCAGGATGCAAAGCAGAGTAAGACCACAACTCATTTCACACATTTTTCTGTTATGAAGTATGGGTCAGACATTCACCCAGAATTCCCTGGTTTCTTCTGGAGGAGAATGACTCTGAGACTATAACTGATCAAGAGTTCCGTGGCTGCTGACGTGACAGTTTCTCTTGGCCTCCTCTTGTGTGTGTGTGTGTGTGTGTGTGTGTGTGTGTGTGTCTGTGTGTGTCTGTGTGTGTCTGTGTGTGTCTGTGTGTGTCTGTGTGTGTCTGTCTGTGTGTCTGTGTCTGTGTGTGTGTCTGTGTGTGAACATTTATATCTGCATATCCAGCACACACAAGTAACAATATCAGGATATCAATATCAGTGTTGTTATTAATTTTATCATTATGAAAAGAGTTTTCTGAAATTTCTTATTCTTTCTTATTTTTTAATATGCTCTGTGTGCTGGATAGCTTTAGTGTCAACTTGACACACCTGGGTTGAGGGAGCCTCAGTTGGGGAATTGGCTCCATTGAACTGGCCACATCTGTGGAGTATTGTCTTGATTGTTGGGCAATGTGGGAGGGCCCAGCCCACTATGGGTGGTGCCACCTCTGGGCAGGTTGTTGTGTACCATATAAGAGGGCAGGCTGGGCATGGGCCAAGGGAGCAAGCCAATAATCAGCATTCCTCCATGGCCTGTGCTTCAGCTCCTGCCTCCAGGTTCCTGCCCTGAGTTCCTGCCTTGGGCTCCCTGAGTGATGAACTGTGACCCAGGAGATGTGAGCTGAATAAACCCTTTCTTCCCCAAGCTGGTGCCAGTCACAGTGTTTTGTCACAGCAATTGAAGAGAAACTGGAACACTCTGCTAGGGAAGAGCAATGAATATAATATGTTTAAAGACATGTGGATATATTGGTATGCTCATTTGATTAATTTTAGCTTTGATTTGAGGAATTAATTTTCAACATAAAGGAATTAATTTTCAACATACAATTGTTGTAGGACCACAAGCAATATTTACATCATTCCAAAATCAAATATAGAGAAGCATCAGTTCAGGGAAGTCCCCCAGCAGCTCCCGTTCCCTCACCTGCCGCCTTGTTTGACCTCCCTGTCCTTGTCCTCATGTACCTAGGTACATACACCGCCTAGAGTTGTATTAGCACGGTGTGTGTTACACCCCTTCCTCAGGAATTGGCGGCATCCTAAGTGGTTCTTTCTTCAGCACATGGGTTTTGCTGCGCAGTGTAACTTGACATCATTTCCCCACTTCCCAATCCTGTGCAGTAATGTTTCTTGCTACATTCCATGGGTGCAGAGCACATCCTTTGTGTGCATGTGGCTGAGACTGGACCACCTGTCTCCAAGTCATGGTAATTGGGTTCATCTCTTTCCTTTGGCCTCTATAACTATTATTTTCACAAATGGGATTTTGAATACTTCTCTTTATATTCCTCCCAGTGTACCTTTGGGTACAGCCTTCAATTTGATACTGTGGTGTCAAGGGGAAAAAACATCACTGTTGACCTTTCCCAGAGCTGTCCCACTTAGCTTTCACAGCAGCGATGTCCCTGAGTTTCTGCTGTCCTCAACCTACAGGAACAGAATATGTGGTCATGTGTTTAGACTTTTGCTAGATATCTAGATCAGAAGTGTATCTGGAAATTACCACTTGTTCAGGGACCCTGGCCTCTGTTATTAGGTGATGGAACTTGGATATCAAGATCTAAACATTTGATGTGATTGTTTCTAACAGCTGTCACTTTGCTAGGGCCCCCTTAACAGGCAGAACCAGGAAAGATTCACAGGCATACGCACCCACGAAAACGCACACAGCGATGCTCCCTTTGATGTGTCTCTCTCACTTTATCCATCTAGATTATTTAACAAAAACAGTAAGCTGACCCCAGTGAGTGGTATATATTTGGAATCACAGTACATCAGGGGGTAGAAACTGGAAGATTATGAGTTTGAAGGCAGTCTGGGCTACATAACGTGCGCCAGGCCATCCTAGGCTGTATAGAACACCGTGTATCAAAATACCCAATGTATTAAACCAGTGATTTCCATTGATGCCTTTGCCAATCCAACACTCGGGATTTGTTCTCCCTTCTTTGTCATCTATAACATGTCCTTGTCCATTATTATTTGCAATGTATTTAGTTATTTGTTCAATCCTGTTATGTGAGTGCTGATCCATATTCATGTGAGAAACAAATTGCTGTGTAGAGCCCAATATTTTCATGTAGTGTGTGTAGATTCTGGTAAAATTGCCTCTGTGATACTTATTCCTTTCATAGCATTTTTTTCATATGTGAATTGGCAAATTCCTCAAAGACCCAAGGATCATGAGGTGGACACATGAGAATTTTAGCAGGAAAGTTTGTCCCTGCTAATAACTTGCTGGCTTGGGAACTTAATAAATAGAATGGAGACAGAGGGCTAAAATAGGAAAACACACTTCACGTCCTATTTTATGGAATCCTCCTAACATGAACAGTTGCTGTTAGGTTATATTAATAATTTTCCTCTTGTTGAGCTCCACCCACTCCACATTTCTAACATAAATACCAGTTTGTCAAGTGGGCCCTATTTTTAAATGTGGAATTCTGTCTTTCTAATATTCTATTAGGATTTGTCATTGATGGATTATAAATATATGTGAAATGCATATGAAGTTTTCTTCTTCGGTCCAATCTTTGTCAGAGTTATATTTGCCTTGCAGAAAGTCTCTGGAAGCTTCCCATCCTTCCTTGGGTTCTGGGGATCAGAACAGCATTGAGATTCTGTAGTCACCGTGGGTTAAATAGAATTCTACTGAGAAACTACATGGAACTGTGCACTTTGACAGGGAGCTTGTGAACAACCCACGCTCCTGTCTTGCTTACTGCCTAGTGCATTTTCTGCATCCGCTGGGGTCAACACTGCAAGGCTGTATTTAAGCACAGAACATATATGTAATTTGAAACTCAGACATTAGTTTCCCCGTTTTATCCTCAGGGTAGCATGGTCTGTTACTGTTCTGCACCAAGGTGGCCTTCACATGTTATTCAAGATCACAGTGCATCTGCCATTGCTCCTAAACAGCAGAGTATTTCAAACATAATGTGCAGCTTGTTCTACTCCTCATTGCATACAAATTTAAAGAGAGTTTTCCCACCAAATGTGCTGTCCTTCCATGTTGAGATTGTCTTTGTACATCAAGATATACTTTCTTCTGGGTGTAGTGGAGCACACCTTTAATCCCAGCACTCAGGAGCAGAGGCAGGCAGATCTCTGTGAGTTCAAAGCCAGCCTGGTCTACAAAGTGAGTTCCAGGACAGCTGGGGCTACAGGGATACCCTGTCTCAAAAAGACAAAAAAAAAAAGATACACTTTCCATCTAGACATGGTGGTACATGCCTAGCATACCTGTGAGGCATCAGAATTGACATTAAATCAAGGCTAATCTTACTTATGTCTCAGAAAAATGCTTTAAATACCTCCATCATTGCATGTGGACAGATTAATGATTGTTCTTTCATAAGGTAGAATGGTATTTGCCTCTACTTGAATCCCTCAGAGTTGATGTCTCAAAGTTGGATCTGTTCTAAAGAAAAAGATATCTATAAAAAAAACAGAGTGAAATGCCAGACCTCAAATTGCAAATAGTGTTTTCATCAAGAGAATCAAGTAGGAATTGCAGTGGAGTGTAGGATCCTTCGAAGAGTGTGACAGAGATTACTCTAAATGGGAAAGCTCTTGGTTAGGTCAGAAGTCATAGGTGGTTTACATCTCCAGGAGGGGAAGAAGTAAAGTCCAGAAGGGTCACTGTGGTTTCCAGTTTATCTAAACTACTTTCTTCCCTTCGAAACCACAGGCGGACCCTGAATTCCAGACCTTCCTGCCCTGATCATGGCTGATCGCGGTGACAGTTCTCTGAGGATCGTTCTGGTAGGGAAAACCGGAAGTGGGAAAAGTGCCACAGCAAATACCATCCTTGGGGAAAAGAAATTTAGGTCTCAAGTTGCGGCCCAGGCTGTCACCAAGTCCTGCCAGAAAGCATCCAGGGAGTGGAAGGGGAGAAAACTCGAGGTTGTGGACACCCCAGGGCTATTCGACACCAAGGAAAGTCTGGAAACCACCTGCACTGAAATCAGCCGCTGTGTCATCTCCTCCTGCCCTGGGCCTCACGCCATCATCCTGGTTCTGAAGCTGGGCCGCTTCACAGACGAAGAGCAGAAAACTGTTGCTCTGATCAAGCTTCTCTTTGGGGTGGCAGCCATGAAGCACATGGTTGTCTTGTTCACCTGCAAAGAAGACCTGGAGGGCATGACCCTGAATGACTTCTTAGCTGAAGCAGATGTGAACTTGAAAAGCATCGTCAAGGAATGTGGGAACCGCTGCCTGCCGGTTAACAACAGAGCAGACGAGGCTGAGAAGGAAGTTCAAGTGCAGGAGCTGGTGGAGCTGATAGATGCCATGGTGCAGGACAATGGAGGGACTTATTTCTCAGATGCCATCTACGAGGATGCAGAGAAGAAGCTGCAGAGCCAAGCAGAGCTCTTGAGGAAGATTTACAATGATCAAAGAAAAAAGGAAATTCAAACAGTGGAGGAAGAATATACTCAGAAGAAATGTAGCATGCAGGAAAAAGAGGAAAAAATACAGTTGATTATGAGGAGATATGAAGAAAAATTTAAAAATCTAAGGGAAGAGGCAGAGAAGGGTATATTCAGCCAGATTGTCAATGGAATTAAAAGTGTGCTTTTTAAAGTATGGCAACTTTTCCGGAAGTAGTGCAATACAGGCTTTTCATTTATTATGGGCGCTGCCCTACCTGGGCCCTGCCATTCTCCCTGCTAGCCCTTTGCTACAACTACCAACAGTGTCAAGAAATGGCACAATCCCTGCATCTGGAATTCAGTGTACTTGGTGTCAAGACTCAGTGTCAGGCTGGAATGAACAATTTGTACTCAGCCCTGTATCCCCACAGTGCTTTCTCTGCCCCCATGAGTAGCCTTCTGGCCCCATGAGTCAGAATAAACCCTTCCTCCATTAAGTGGTTCCTGCCTGATATTTTGTCAGAGTGACCAAAGAGTAACTAATAACAGCCATTGATCAGTTTGTAATTCTGATTCCAGTGGAAAAGTTGATCATCTACAGCACTTGGGCAATATAGGAACTTCTCATTCTGAATTTCAAATTTTCATGGCTTCAAATTATTCAGTAAACCTAGGAAGGAAAAACAGTGGTTTATCCTTCAAGAATCTTGTCATCCGATTCCTGAAGTGCAGAGTAAGGGCAAAAAGTTTACTAAAACTACAGGGACTTTCTGCTTGGTCCCAGGGGACTCAGAAATTCTCTTGTTGCTCTGTGAGTGTGACAGGGAAAGCCCCTTGATCCATCCTATGCTGGGCCATGCCCCAGAAGGGGATCTGAGGGCTCTGAGGAAGGCAGTGTAGACAAACTTGAACTCATTCAGTGGAATTCCTCTGGTAATGCCTCATCTGGTTCTGGTCTCATACTTATGGCTGAATGGGTAGACTTTCCGAAAGTCCCATATAAGGGTAGGGATGTCAGCTCCCCAGTTCTAACTCTGTCCCTTGGGGTGACCATAGCATTACATGATAGGTCATTCTAAAGGTAGAGGTAAGGAGACAGGAAATGGCTGTGGCGGAGTCAGCAGGTGAGGTATTGTTGCACACAGGCAAACTGACAATGGACTATCTTGCTTTCAGTTCCAAGAAATGAGCCCATGCTTCCCGGGACACGTAGAGATATGTATACTACCTAATGAAATGGTGAAAGGTTCCTGACGATGAGAGAAAGGCTGAGTCAGTCCGAATTGAAAGTAAACAAAGGCAGGCTTTATTCAAGGAAAATGCACTCCCAGGCAAATCTGATGGCCTCTTGGGTATATGACAACATGTAGGGAAAAGATGTAAAGTCACAAAAGACAGGAAGAACTTAAGGCAGCAGAAGTCCAGGACAGACCACACGAGCTGATGAGGGGTGAACATGGCTGGTTCTCCAATGCTTCATTTCTGTCCATGCTCTCCAGGCTCCCTCCACAGTGCTCTGACCGGAACCTGGTAGGGATTTGGTGGAAGCCAAGAGCTGTGGAAAAGCATAGTGTGGCTTGTGGTGAGCCAAGGAAGGGACTTGGGGTGAGGCAAGGAAGGGAAGAAGGAACCGAGTGCCCTATCTCACAGCAGGCCTTCTTCCTGAGCGGTTGATATTTTATACCAAGAAGAGGACTGACCCCTGACTTAATCACCCATTAACATCTCCAACTCAACAAGGCTACGAGGAACCTTAGGACCCAAAACCCCAAACTCCAGAGCTGTTTTCTAAGGCCACTCTGACAGGGCTCCTTACACTAGCTTCCCAGAGCCCCTCTCCCCTGGTCTTCTCTCTACCTCTGGCCTCCAAGAAGGATCATCAGCCCTCAGAAACAGCATGGGTGAGTTCCCTAATTGCTAGGTCTGTGTTGATAGGTTAGTGAGCAGGGTCATGTCATGGGTAAGTAGGGGTACTATGCCCACCTGAGTACAGCCAGAAATGTTAGGGTCCTTTGCAAAGGAGGAAGGGCTTTGCCTCATCTACTGTAATCTCCCTTTAGCAAGTGAGGCTCAACAAAGCTCTGAGGTGCTACAGGGAAAAACCAGTGCTGCTGGGCTCTCGGTGGAAGACCAGTGTCATGGGACCAATAGAGCAGCCCTAATGCTGCTGGCACAGTCACAATGACTTACGTTCAGAGAGGCCAAGAAATCCTAATTCATGAGAAGGGACACAGATGATTGGGGGAAAGTCCCCAGTAGGATGAAGGCTTGGGGGTTTGGTCCCCTTCCGTTGTTACCATCAATATGATCTTCTTTATAGAAACTAAAACCTGTGCAGTCCTGATGGAACGTCTCCTGCCAGTAGGTCTTGCTGACAAGTAAATGGATGTTTCACTCCCCTGACCACTTCGGCCCAGCAGTCTGCCTGTATCTGAAATTTCCTCTGTCTCTCAGAAAATGAAATTGTTGCTCTTCTGCAGATTAAATGAACCTACCAAAACAAATTCCTCCTCAGTGATAAACTCAGAAACCACTAAGATGTGAATGCAAAAGCTGGGCACAAGCTCAGTCTGGCTTCGGCCTGTATACTGTGCATATGAAGGTGTGTTTTCCTTGGACCAAGAGTAGGTGGTCTCTGACAGGCAGCTGTGCAGGGTCCTGAGTCACTTTCCAGGAAAGCCAGTGTCTCTGCTGGGATTTGTGACCTTCAGGACCCAGGAGTTCTGGGGGTAGATAGAGGGTATTGTAGGAAGGTAGGATACTTCAGACTCTCTACTATAACAGGCAAAGAATTATGATCAGGCCCCAGCCTGGAGGCACAAACCTTTAATCCCAGCACTTGGGAGGCAGAGCAAGCAGATCTCTGTGAGTTCAAGGCCGCCTTGGTCCATATAGTGAGTTCTAGGCAAGCTGGGGCTACAAAGAAACCCAAAAAGACCCCCAAAAGGGGGGGTTCACAATCAGGATTTTTTTTAATTTTTTTTTTGTATGAGTGTATTGGCTGCATGTGTGTAAGCGCTCCTGTGTAGTACAATGCCCACAGAGGTCAGAAGACGACATTGGATTCCCCTGGAACTGGAGTTACAGATGGCTCTTAGTCACCATGTGGGTGGTGGGTACTGGGAATCAAACCCAGGTCCTCCACAAGAGCAGCCAGTGCTCTTAGCCTCTGAGTCATCTCTCCACCCAGGATTAAATTTTTCATTTTATTTATTTTTATGTGTATGAGTATTTTGCCTGCATGTACGTAAGAGCATCACATACATGCAATGTCAGCAGAGCCCAGAAGAGAGCATTCAGTCCCCTGGAAGGAAAGTTACAGATGGTTATTAGCCACCACATGAGTGCTGGGACCCAACTCAAATCCTCTGCAAGAACAGCCAGTCTTGCCAGCTCAGACAGTCAGGTTTCTTATGAAGACAAAGTGCAAGAAAGACAGGAGAAATTGAGAAAACAATGAACAGAAGAGACGTGCCCAGACTAGTAGTGAGCATATGAGATGCAGTGCTTGTGGGTGAGGACAAGGCAGGAAAATGGTCAGAAAATTGAGAACTTCTGCAGACAGAAAGCAGCTTACTCCCTGTTCATCAGACCAAGATGATGTAGCTCAGACTCACCTTGTCTCCAGAGAATTATATCACTATAAATTCTGATTCACACTCCTGGCCTGAGCTTAACAGCTTTTATATCAAAATGTAGACTTCACTCAGTGTCCCCATCTCTCTGCTCTGTCACGTGATGAGAAGCCCAACAATAGCCAGGGAGCTCCTGTCCTTAGCCTCTAACCCCACACTTGGGCTCTGAGTAACACTACAGAGTTATTACCCTTTGAACCTTTTACATATCTACACATGGGATAATCTCTATCCCCCACTGTTGCTATAAATATTAAATTAGAAGATACAAAACGTAGGATTTAGCTAGTATGCTAGATTACCATGTACTAGATTCTGGGTGCTCAGAGTATCGACCATGGGTCAGAGCAGCATGAGATAGAAACTTGTTATAAACTTGGGCTCCATCCAAAACTTGCAGAAGGAAACCCAGGGGTAGAGTACAGTAATCTGTTTTTAATAAATCTTCCAATGATTCCAGTGCATGTTGAAGCCTGAGTACCCCTTGGCTAAGCTGATGTCCATTAAAAAGTGTGCCACGATTATCAGCCAGAAATGAAGAGACAAAGAGCATCGAGAATTAGGGAACCCACTCACCAGGTAAGAGTGTTTATACACAAGCTTCAGGACAAGAGCTCCGATGCCCAGAGCACACATGAAAAGCCAGCTGTGGTCGCATGAACCTGTACCTGCCCTTGACGATCAGTGATGGAGAACAAAGAACCACTGCGGATGCTGTTGGCTTCAGGTTCAGTAAAAGATCTTGTCTCAGGGAGTGAGACAGAGAGCAACAGAGCAGGACAACAAAAATATGGTGGAACTAATAATGCATCTCTCACTCTCACCAGTGAACTCTTCCTCATGTAGTAGAAGGGCAGTGAACACAGAAGGTCACAACTGGCCAAAGTGTAGAGAATAAGAGACTGCAGTGTGTGTCCATGGATAGGACTCCTGTATTAAACCTCATCCACCAGGGCTCAGAGACCATTGTGAAAGAGGAGTGGAAAGAACGTAAGAGCCGAGGGTGGTGCATGACCATGAGGAAAGGGTTTCCAGGCTCCTGGGAACTCATTCATGTGAATTTGCAGCAGTAGTGGCACCATGCATAAGATCCATGCAAACTCAATCAGATGAAAACCAACATAATACTGGGAACTGGGCAGGAGGCCCCAACCTTAGCCAAGGAACTGCTGGAAGCTGATCACTGCTGGATGAGGGAGAGTGGGTCTTCTTTAAGGGAGTGATACTAGACAGGCTGAGCAGGCTCCACTGGATGAGCTTACACTGAAGAATATCTGGGGATGCAACATTGACTCAATAGGCCTTAACATACATGACAGAACGCACACAATCTGGTGGATGGGCTATAGGGAAGGTGTAGGTAGTAGAGGGGGTCTAAATATCATTAAGATATATCATATGAAATGCACAAAATTTCAATAAAAACATACATTTTAAAAAGCATATTTAAATTTTAAAGTTTTATGTAGGAAAAATTAACATAGAACCATCTCACCTATGTAAAACAGACTTAAAAGAAACAAAATGTAGGGGCTGGAGAGATGGCTCAGTAGTTAATAGCACTGGCTGCTCTTACGGAGGACCCAGGTTCTCTTCCCAATATCCATATGATGGCTAACAACCATTTGTAACTCCAGTTCCAGGGGAATCCAATGTCCTCTTCTGACCTCCAAGGGCACTGCACAGCACAGGTGCACTTACATACATGCAGACACTACACTCATACATGTAAAATAAAGATAATGGATAATTAATTTTTTTGGTCTTTTCGAGACAGGGTCTCCCTGTAGCCCCAGCTGTCCTGGAACTCACTCTGTAGACCAGGCTGGCCTTGAACTCACAAAGATCCGCCTGCCTCTGCCTCCCAAGTGCTAGGATTAAAGGCATGCGCCACCACGCCTGGATCATTAATATTTTTTACAGAAACAAAATGTAGAAATGCTTTGGGCAAAGAGGAAACAACTTGTAGTTAACTTTGCATTTATGTGACAAAGTACCTGAGGTAATAAACTTAAAGGAGGATAGGTTTATTTTGCCTCACTTCTAGTCTAGTTTGGTCCTATCAATTCAGGCCTGTGACAGTACAGTATATCACTGTGAGAGGGTATGGTAGAAAAGGCCTGCTTACCTCACGGAATCTGAGAAGTGATTAAAAAAAAAAAAAAAACATGAAATGGCAGGGAGCCCAGTATCTCCTTCAAGAGCACATCTCCAGTGACCTAACTCCATCTCTTAAAAGTCCCATCATCTCCCAATAACCAGATGGCCTGGAGACCAAACCTTCAGTACATGGGCCACTGGAGTAGTATCCAAACTAGGACATTTTGTGCCTGATCACCCATCCCAAAGACCCAAACCCATCTCATAATGAAAAATGCATTTAATCTTTGTAAAAGAGTCTTAACAGCTCCAACATTGCTCAGAAGACTAAGTCCAAAGTCTTCTCTAAAATTCAAAGCAAACTCACCTAAGAGTTCCTATAAAAATAAAACAAAAACAAAAAAAACAAGTTAAATTCTTCAAACATACAATCCCATCTGTTTGTTGGCTATTTGTATTTCTTCTAAGAATCTACTCAGCCCACTTTTCCATCTTTTACTTCGTTTACATGATTTTGTGGTTAACGTTTCTAGTTCATAATAGAGATTAAGAGATTAAACCTTTGTCAGCTGGTTTGCAAATGTTTTCTCCCATTTTGTAGGTTAGCTTTGCATTCGCTGTTTTTAGTTTGATATCATCTCACTTGTCAAATTTTGCTTTTGTTTCCTGTGCTTTGGGGGCCATATCCAAAAAATTGTTCTCAATATCAATGTCTTAAAGTTTTTCCTCTATACATTCTTCTAGTAATTTCAGGGTTTGGGGTCTTATATTTAGGCTTTTGATCCATTTTGAGTTAATTTTTGAGCAGTGTAAGAAAGAGGGGCAAAGTTTCAGTCCTCTGTATCTAAACATCCAGTGTCTCGGCGTCATCTGTTGAAGAGGCTGTCCTTTCTCTGATGTATATTTTTGGTATCTTTGACAAAAGTCAAATGGCTGAAAATGTGTGGGTTTGTTTCTGGGTCTCTGTTGTCTGTGTCTGGGCCTTTGCCACACTCCATTACTGTGATAACTACAACTCTCTAATGGTTTTAGTACCTGCTATGCAGGAGTCATTGGTGCCTCCATATGAAGTTGTGGAACCTTTTCCTCTAATTCTGTGAAGAATTTTGATGATGATTGTACTGTCTCAGAAAACCAATTAGGTAAATATGGACATTTTAACTATATTAATTCCTTAAACACATGAACATATGAGGTCTTGCTATTTGTGTGTGTGCACCTATGTGTGTCGGTATATATGTATCCGTTGAAATTTAGTAGTTTGGGGGGACTTCCTCTAGGGAGGGCTTTCACTTCCTTAGTTTATTTCTATGAATTTTTATGCTATTGTGAATGAAATTTCTTTCATTTTAGAACATGGTGTTTAAGCCTTGCCTCATCATTAGATGGTATTCAGCCCAGGATCTATAAGTAATGGGCTATAGATTACACCAGCAGAACCTAGCAGGCATGCAGCATTTGGGGATTTGGATCTTTAAATCTACAGTTAATCTACTTTTGTTTTATTCTGCTCTCTGGGGCTTTACCTTAGCCCCTCCCTGTATATTATTTTCTTTCAGATTCACCATTGTCCTTATGGAAAAGTGTACTCACCAGCTCAAGAACAGAGGATCACACAGGCTAAGACAGGTTTCTGGCCTCCCTTCGGATCCTGAAACAGCTATACTTGCTGTTTTCTCCACATAGTGAACAAAAAACAGTTATTTTTTACATGTGGTAAAACATCTCTAAACCAAGTTCTTCTTGAGGCATTGCTGAACTCATGAAGGGCAAGAAGTCAAAATAAAAAGATTTTGTACTGTGTGCTTGCAGAGGAAACAGTGGTTGTTGGCGGAGGAGAGAGGGAGGGTGAGAACACAGTGAACTCTCCTGAGAAGTCCCACATAAGGCTCCTCTTGAGCTCATTGTGACCACAGCTACCTGTTTGCACTAATGAAGTCGTGGAGAAGCAGAGGAAGGAGAGGAGACCCCACTAAAGCAACCTAAATAAAAGCAAACTAATGAAGTTGGTAGAGACCCCACTATAGCAGCTAAAGCTCCCTGAGAGGCAGAAGGGACCGTGAAATACCCTGAAGCACTTTTCCATTTTAAGAAAGTTTTCAGCATCCACCATTAACCACCAAGGTGGAGATGCTGAAAGCTCTCTTCTTAAAAATGGATATCATAGCTGGGCATAGTGGCGCCTGCCTTTAATCCCAACACTCGGGAGGCAGAGGCAGGTGGATCTCTGTGAGTTCAAGGCCAGCCTGGTCTACAGAGTGAGCTCCAGGATAGCTGGGACTAAAGGGAGACCCTGTCTCAAAAATAAGAAAAAGAAAAATACTGCTTTCAGTGTCTCAAATCCTCAAGTGTAAGATGACTTCATGATGTGTATGTGAGTGCATGTATGTATATGTATGTGTGTATTTGTATATATGCAGATGTCNAAAAAAAAAAACCAAAAAAAAAAAAAATGGATATCATCAATATATACTGTACCCATATTGAAATTTCCAAAGACTAATTTTTAAAAATAAAAATAATTTTTTGGGTCTTTTCAAGACAGGGTCTCCCTGTAGCCCCTGGAACTCGCTCTGTAGACCAGGCTGGCCTTGAACTCACAAAGATCCACCTGCCTCTGCCTCCCAAGTGCTAGGATTAAAGGCGTGAGCCACCCGCCCAGCCTAAAAATAGTTTTTTAAAATGGTAACAGAATTCTTCCAAGGTGAGAGAATCTATTCAAAGAATGTCATGTTTGATATGTTTGGAAGAAACATATCACTTCCTAAACCAGTTTTAACCAGTATATTCAAAGAAAGAATTATTCCTTACTAAAGATGAATAAGATGATTTATTAATATCAATATCAAACATCTAAATAAGCTATTAATCAATAGAATCAAGCAATACTTCAAATTACTGAGACATGTCCTGTGAATGCAAAAAAATATTCAATATTAGAAACTATTTTCATGGGGCTAAAGTGATGGCTCATTGATAAAGAGCACTGGCTGCTTTTGCAGAGGATCTGGGTTTAATTCCCAGCACCCACATGGCAGCTAACAACTACCCATAACTGCAGTTCCAGTGGATCTAATTCCTTCTTCAGACCTTCAAGGGTTCATGTACACATGTGGTACACATAAACTTGTCCAGCCACTCACACATGCACATTAAATCAATCAATTAATTAATCTAAATAAATAAATCTTTAAGAAAATATTTTGATATAACTTAAACTATTATAAAGCTACTAAGCAGCATAGTGTGACCATGTACTTAGCTACTCCATGGTAATTAATCAGATTCAACCCCTGGTAATTTGTTGCTTGCTTAACTATACTGGAGTTTTAATCTCAACCTCAAAATCTACACCTTGCTTAATAAGAAATATTGATATACTGCCAAAGAAATTAAAAATAAGATAAGGGAACACATTCTCATGGGCCACATAGATATTAGGCACAATAAACTAACAGAGAAAGAAATCTGGAGTTTAGAATAAACCGAGAGGACAAGGTACATTATCATCTTTTTAAAATATTTCCATTGATTCAAGAATTTCATACAATCTATTTTAATCGTATTCAGCCCCTCCCCCCTCTCTAGCCTCACCTTGGAACCCCCACCTTGATACCTTCCCCTCACCCCTCCACCCCCGCCTTGGTACCTCCCCCACTTCATGGCCTTTGTAATCCCTATCAAGTCGAATCTGTTTCCCCAGTGTTCTTGGGCGTGTGTCTACCCTTTGGCGGCTGCTCAACCTACCAGTCATCGCACATACACAAAATTTGATGCTTAGCCCATAAAGAGAACTGTGAATGAATGTAGCAAATCCAGAGCCTAATTACTATTAATCTTGGGCCATCATTAACCCGCTAAATAGCTATTCTTTGCTCACCTCTGTGTCTGACTTAACATCGTGTGACCAACTTATAAAAGCCTTTTGTGATGTGTTAACAAAAGCCTAGTTTCCACCAAACAAAAGACTGAGTCCCATCAGATAGCACCTGAGGCTGAAGGCTGAGATTCCTCTGCTTTGCTGCAACCTCCTACTTAATGTTTCCACCAATGTATTTGAAAAGTGCCTTGGTTTGTGACTCTCTTTAGCCTGTTACTATCAAAACTTCATGAAACTGCTACCATGTTGGAACACAGAATTTGGAGCAACCTGAATTTGTGTTCCCAAGCCTTGGTCACTTACATTCAGCTCCAGAATAAATTGTCCTCCTTGAAGCGAGAATTGTGTTTTCACATCAAAAGGAATTTCACTTGAAATCATACACTTAAGGTAAAATTGTAAGTTATTCATAGCAAATATTCAAACCATGGGATTTGTTGGGGTTAAATGTCTTCTGAATTCTTAGTCACTCCAAAGGATAACGGTAGATCAAAGTCTTCCCAGAAGGAAAGCAGACTGAGCAACACTACCAGGAGCTGCTGTCACTTTTAAACTTGTCCGTAACAAGCCTCTGCACCTGAACTTCGGGAGGTTTGGCATATTAAATCCATTTCTTCTTTATTCCTTCCAAACTTTCACTATATCTTTTCTTTTTCACCCCTTTTATTCACCAAAGACAATGTCATCTTATTAAAAATGATGTATTAGTCAAGCTTTGTGATGCCAGCCTGTAATATCAGCTACTTGGAAAGGCTGAGACAAGGAGATAGAAAGTTCAAGGCCTGACTCAGCTACAGAGTGAGCTCAAGGCCAGCCTGGGCAACTTAGTGAGACCTGTCTCAAAATATAAAGTAAAAAGAGGGTCAGAGATATAGCTCAGTTCTAGTACACTTGCGTGTATATTAGGCCTTGGGTTCATTCCCTAGTACAGAAAAAAAAATAGCGGAGAGAACAAAATAAATACCACAACTGCTATCAAAATGGTAACTGCAGGCCACATGGCTTCAATACTTAATCCCACAAATGAAAATGAAATAAAATACATGCCGCAGTCTCCTTGTCACAACAGCTACATTACAAGTGCTGCAGAGCCACATTTGGCTTGTGAATATGTCCATCTTCACAGAATGTTCTAGTAAGCAGAACTGCTTCATAAACCAGCCCCGTGCAAGAAACTGAAAGACAGTTGTTAACTGCATCTTGATACATCTGCAAGATGTCTGTGGTCTAATACTTTGGCTTGAACCATTTCCCAGAATTGCTTTAAACCACAAGAACAGGATGAATTGCTGTAAATTCAGTCATTCCCAGTAAGCTACACTCCTTCCTTTAGCTGTGACTCTTTCCTTGCTCCTTCCTTCTGTCCTGTACTCACTGAAGGCTATGGTCACATTGCTAGGTGTGTAGGATGGAGATACATTCCTTCTACATTTGGTGTTACAAAGGAAAGAGTAGAGAGGCTGTGCGGAGAATGAACACCTATCATATGCAAGGCCCGAGCTTCACCCCATCCAGACTGGTGATGGAACCTAGGGCCTTGCATATGACAGATAACCATTACAATAGCACTATATCTCCAGCCCTATTTTTCACCTTTTATTTCAAGATAGCTTCTTACTAAGTAGCCCAGGCTGGCCTTGAACTCACTCTGCAGCCCAGACAGCCCTTGAATTTATGACTCTCACACCTTGGATTTCATGCTGATACCTGTTGGGGAGACCTTTAAATCTATGCTGAGATTTCCCTGCAGATAGCTCAAAGAATGAAGCTGGAAGCATGATATTGGAGTGCCTGACTGAGCCTATAGAAAAAGAATCATCCCCATTCCCTCCAGCTGCCTGAAGCATGGCCAGCTGTTAGTCTTCACTGTCTGGCTGTCACTCCTGCCCAGAGGTTGGCTTCCGGTTGGAAAAGATGCTTCAAAGCCAGTGTCTTCTCCAATAACTGGCTGATAGATTGTGAGGCCCCCTCGTCTTCACGTGCAAGGTCCATGCAAACATTAAAGCACCCTGAGGACTGACATTTTTGCAACTGTGTTTCTGTCTAACCTGTCTTTGCACAATCCTGTGCTCTTTCTTTCCCCTCAAGTGTAAATTCCAAGATGACTCCCTCCTAGCTTCCTTCATCTCCACTCTAGCTTCATCTCAACAGTCCCTAAGCTTCAGAACCTGACCTTCACAGAGAGAGAGAGAGAGAGAGAGAGAGAGAGAGAGAGAGAGAGAAATCTACGCTGGGAAACAACATAATTTACAATATTAATAGGTCAAGTTAAAAAATTGTTCAATTAATTCAATCATCACTAGACATATCTTATACATTATATCTCAGATAAAGAATGCCAGGCATGGCTGCATGCTTTTAATCCCAGTACTCTGGAGGCAGGTGGATCTCTGTCACTCTGAGGATATCCTGGTCTACATAGTGAGTTATAGGTCAGCCAGGGCTACGAGTCAGTCTAATTTTTTTTAATTTAAACCTTTAATGAAATAGAAATAAACAAAGTATATCTACAATATTTTAGGGGCTTTTTTTACTAAAATATTTTTATTGCTGTTTTGTGTATTTCATACATCATTTCTCAGTCCAATTTAGACACATTCCCTTTTCCATGTCCCCCACCCCACCCCAGTTCATGCATGATGTCATACATGTCTTGCATCTATTTCTCAGTCTTTTTAAAGTTTTTATCTGCAGAGATTTATTGTTTGGGCAGAAGTTAACTGTTTCAGTCAATTCTTTGACCCAGTCCTTTTGTCATTGTTGTTCCCTCCCATTTGTATTGCTCCAAAATATGACTATATATGTCACATATATACCAAAATTATGACCTCTGAAAATAAACTGTATGTTAATTCCAAAATATGTTTAGGAATTCAGATTTTTCCCTTTAATTTTATATTACTCTAAAATATGAATACATACCCTCCACCCATATACCACAATTACAAAGTCTGAAAATAAGTGGTAAGTTAATTCTAGAGCCCATTAAGGGATTCACATTATAATAGCACTGTTGCCTTCAAATAAAAAGAAATATAACATGAACTTTGCTCACCTTGCCTTTCAACTAGGGATTTGGTGCTAGTATTAACAAATGAGGGCTATCATTCCTCATTTGTTTTTCTGAGACTTCACTTAGCATAATGGCTTCGAGTTCCATCCATTTACCTGCAAAGTTCATGATGTCATCTTTCTTTACAGCTGCATAGAATTCCATTGTGTAGATATACCACATTTTCTTTATCCACTCATCATTTGAGGGACACTTGGGTTGCTTCCAGCTCTTTGCTATTGTGAAGAGAGCTGCAATAAACATAGATGTGCATGTATCTCTGCAGTAGGATGAATCTTGTAGGTATATACCCAGGAGTAGTATGACTGAGTCAGGTGGTAGTCTCATTTTCAGTTTCTTGAGAGTTCTCCACACTCATTGTCAGTTTCTTGAGAGCTCTCCACACTGCTTTCCATAGTGGTTGTATAAGTTTACATTCCCACCAGCAGTGGATGAGTGTTCTCCTTTCCCTACCATCTCTCCAGTATTTGGTATCCTTTGTTTTCTGGATCATAGCTAGTCTTACTGGAATAAGATGAAATCTTAAGGTGGTTTTAATTTCCATTTCCTTAATTGTTAGCGATGTTGAACACTTTTTAAGATGTTTCTCAGCCACCTTTACTTTGTCATTTGTGAAGTCTCCGTTCAGCCCTTTACTCCATCTTTTGAGTAGGTCATTTATTTTCTTCCTCCTTTGTTTTTTGAGTAGTTTATACATTTTGGATGTTAATGCTCTATCAAATGTATCACTGGTGAAGGTTTCCTCCCACTCTGTGGGTTTTCTCTTCACTTCTTTGATTGTTTCTTTTGCTATACAGAAGCTCTTGAGTTTAATAAGGTCCCATTTGTCAATTATTGCCCTTATTGTTTGCATAGCTGCTGTCTGATTTAGAAAGTCTTTTCCTATGCCTATGTCTTGTAGGTTACTACCAACATTTTCTTCTATCACTTTCAGAGTTTTGGGTTTCACATTGAGGTCTTTGAGGCATTTGGAGTTGATTTTTTGTGCATGGTGAGAGGTGGGGGTTTAGTTTTATTCTTCTACAAGTGGTGATCCAGTTATGCCAACACCATTTGCTGAAGATGCTATCTTTCCTCCACTGAGTCTTCTTGGCCCCTTTGTCGAATATAAGATGGCTGAAATTGGATGTGCTCAGGTTTGGATCCTCAATTTTGTTCCATTGATCTACAGGCCTGTTTTTTGCCAATACCAGGCTGTTTTTATGACTATAGTCCTGTAATATAGTTTGAAGTCTGATATGGTAATCCCCCACCCACTCCCCCACCCCCCACCTCCCCACCTCCCCACCCCACCCCACTCCCTTTATTGCCCTTTTTTGCTCAGGGTTGCTTTGGCTATGTGGAGTCTTTTGTTTCTCCATGTGAATGTTAGAATTTTTTTTTCTAGATCTGTGAAGAAGCTCTTGGGGATTTTGATTGGGACTGCATTGAATCTGTATATTACTTTGGGCAAGATGGTCATTTTTACTATATTGATTATTCCAATCCATGAGCATAGGAGCATCTTCCTCAATCTCTTTTTTGAGGGATTTAAAATTTTCATTGTAGAGATTTTTAGTGTGTTTGGTCAGGTTTGTTCCTAGATAATTTATTTTTTTGGAGGCTATTGTGAGTGGGAAAGTCTCCTTATATTCTTTCTCCAATTGCTTCTTATTGGCATAAAGAAAGGCTACTGATTTTTCTAAGTTAATTTTGTACCCCTCCACTTTAATGAACCTGTTGATGGTTTCTAGGAGTTTTCTGGTGGAGTTTTTGCCATCCCTTAGGTAAACTGTCATCTGAAAAAAGGGATTGGTTGACTTCCTCTTTTCCAATTAGTACTCCTCTAATTTTGTTTTCTTGTCTTATTGCTCTCACAAGCATTTCAAGCACTATCCTGAAAAGGATTGAGGGTATGGGGCAGCCTTGATGGGTTCCTGAGTTTAAGGTGAAAGCTTCTAGTTTTTCCCCATTTAGGATAATGTGGGTTTGTTGTATATGGCTTTAATTAGGTTGAGGAATGTTCCTTCCAGTCCAATTCCCTCCAGGACTTTAAACATAAAGTCATGCTCAATTTTGTCAAAGGCCTTTTCTGCATCAATTGAGATGACCGTGTGGTTTTTGTCTTTCAGTCCACTTATGTGCTTTACCACGTTTATTGATTTATGTATGTGAACCATCTCTGTACCTCTGGTAAAAATAATTTTAAAATTCATTTCCAGTTATCAGTATCAGTCTTAATGGTATTAGGTACTCTACTCTTCTATTTTTTTCTTTTATTTTATGTATTACAGTACTGGGCATAGAGCCCAGAGCCTTGTACATTCTAGGCAAGTGCTTTACCACTGAGCAATATCCCTAGCCTTTGGTGTTTTGTTTGTTTTGAGAAATGATCTTTTTTTTTTTTTTTTGGTCTTTTTGAGACAGGGTCTCCCTGTGGCCCCAGCTGTCCTGGAACTCACTCCGTAGACCAGGCTGGCCTTTAACTCACAAAGATCCACCTGCCTCTGTCTCCCAAGTGCTAGGATTAAAGGCATGATCTTTTTTAAGTAGCCTAGACTGCCCTTAAATCTGTAATCTTCCTGTCTCAGGCTTAAAAGTGTTGAGATTACAGGCAAGGGCCACAAAGCTATGGGGTGTTTTGTTTTGTGTGTGTGTGTGTGTGTGTGTGTGTGTGTGTGTGTGTGTGCATGTGCGGGAGGATCAAACCTAGAGCCTTATGCATGCTAAGCAAGTGATTTAGCACTGAGCTAGACCCCAAGCCAGGTGCTCTATACTTAAAAAACAGAAATATCAGATCCAGTTATGGTGCCCAAATGTTAAATTTACATGCCAGTAAGGAGGCTGAGACAGGAAGACTGTGAATTCCAGGCCACTCTAGGCTACATATTGAGTTGCAAGTCAGCCTGAGTTATGGAATGAGACCCTGTCCCCAAGCAAAAGCAAGAATGAAACAAACAATATTTGCTCACATTCTGAATGACGTACAGTGTTGCCACATGCTACCATAACTTGACATTTTCCTGAGGATTAAAGATATTAAGCATGTGTGCATGAGCTTTGTCATTCATATATATTCTTTCATGAAGCATGTGTTGAAATGTTTCCCCCTTTCATCAGGCTCTGTGCCATGTCCCACAGCTGTTCAATGAACTAAGGCCATCTCAGGTCCATCACATTGTGTCTTGTCACCCATTCAGCACCTGGCTGTTCTGTTGATTTCATGATGCTCCTGCAGGGAAAGAGAACAGTCAACATTGGCAACAGCAGCACAGCTGAGACATCCAAGTCCCCCATAAGGGTGATGTGAGAGCAGGGAATGGTGCCCCTCCCCAGCGGTCCCACCTGCCCACAGGTCTTCAGTGGCAAGAAAGCCTGTTTTCAGAGAATGGTAAAATATTACTTCTGAAAGATGTTCTTTCTGGGGATTATCTTTCTAATACCCTGGGCCCAAAGGTAGCACTGGCCACATGAATGTCCAACCATTAGACATCTGTTGAAAACAATTGCCATATTCTTTGTTCTGGGAAAGAGGCTCCCTATTTTATAGGGAGAGAAATCCTTAAAGAGCAAAAATAGTTGAAGACTAACAGCAACCAGTTCTAGAAATGCAGTCAGAACTCTGGCTCCTAGAACACACTTTCTTTCCTTGAATATCCCAAGAAATTTGACACCATTGACCTTGCTGGACCCAAATACACCTTGGTCACACAGAAGACAAGTTATTTGGTAAGAGAAATCTGGCCAGGCCACAACTGAATGGAAAATGTTTCTGTCTCTTTAAGTCATCATCATCCGGCCTCTTTGAGCTTCCTGAGCTCTAAGACCTCAGCAGCTCAGTGACTTCCTCTATGTTCTGCCCTGGGAGCAAAGAGATTTCCGCACTCACAGCCCAGCTGAAGAGAAAGCAGGAGGCCGGCCTGGGTTCCTTTGGGCCACTCCAGAGCCTGTCTCAAGGAAAGGTGAGCCCGAACCTATGAGCTGGGGTGTGGGGGTGAGGGAGCAGGAGCCCAAAGAGGCCATGGCTTCCGGAGAGCATTTGCTGTTGGGGCATCTCCATTTTACAGGACACTATGCAGGTGTGCTCCCTCAAGGCAGGCTTCCAGATGTTTACGGATGGTCTGGGTTTGTAACTGAGCAAGTTCAGAGGAAGTCTTAGGAGCACTCTCCTTGAGTACACACATTCTTGATGAATCAAACTTGTCTCTTCCCATACTTCTCTACTATAGTAGAAGACCATGTCGGATCTGCTTCTAGGAGCAAACTACAGTTTAGCAGACATTCAGTATTCAGCAAAGACAAAAAATAATCATGTGTCTCTATACACTACCCTACTTCAAAGTCCAGTCTCAATGTGACAAGTCTGGGTAGATCTGAACTCTCTTCTCCTCACTACCTGTAGGAAGGGCCCCTAGCAGACCTAGGAGAAAGGGAGGAACTTGTTCACCTGTCCCTCTCCCACCTACCCTTTAAACTTTTGCTTTCCAATTCAAGTCCATCCCATTCCAACCACAAGGACAGTTTTTCATCTCTAAAATGAAGGATTTGAGAAATAGTTGATTTCTAAATGCTGAGTTGTCGATTAACTATAGGAGAAAGATCCCATTTATTAAATCAGAATGGCTAGGGATGCATCCAACAAATATAAAGTTTGGAAAAACACTCAAAGTGTTTCAGAAAAACAGCAGGCTTGGGGGCAAGGAACTAGAATAGCCTTGCATTCTCTTCAACATATAGAAGTTTACACATCTGACATTCCTAAATAATAAAAACCACTTGCCACCCAAGATTTCACTGAGGGCTCACTTTCCTCTAAAAACTATTGGAAACAGGGGTTGGAGAGATGATTCAGGAGTCAAGAGTGCTGGCTGCTCTTTCAGAAGGTCCGGGTTCAATTCCCACCACCCACATGGTGGCTAACAAAAGTCCACAACTCCAGTCCCAGAGGAATTGGACACCCTGTTCTAACCTCCACAGGCACTGCATGACACAGGTGCACTTACATACATTCAGGCAATGCACTCATACAAATAAAAAATAATCATAAATAAAATATTTTGGGAGGTTTTTTTGGTTTTTTTGAGACAGGGTCTCCCTGTAGCCCCACCTGGCCTGGAACTCACTCTGTAGACCAGGCTGGCCTTGAATTCACAGAGATCCGCCTGCCCCTGCCTCCCAAGTACTAGGATGAAAGGCGAGTGCCGCCACACCAGGCAAAATACTTTTTAAAAAAAAACTACTGAAACCAGGCGTGGTGGCACACACCTTTAATCATAGCACTCGGGAGGCAGAGGCAGGTGGGGCTACAGGGAGACCCTGTCTCGAAAAGACAAAAAAAGAAAAAAAAACCTACTGAAAACAATATCAACCTCCATTCCAAACTCCAGGAAGTTCTGCTGGCCTGAGGGAGGGTTCCAAGTCTTCCCTGAAGACTTGCTTTCTCATTTCCCTCTTAGATAAAGACTTCACCTTTCTGCTGAATCCTTGTTCTTTGCTCTCAGTCTTGTGGCTGTGCCTTTGTTTCTGCTCTGACATCAGTTGTGGATGTCTGTTGATTTCATACACAAAGTATTGACACTGGACCATGAAGTGAGTGGTCCTGAAGGCTTTAGGGAAGGGACAGCGAAGCTACTGCAGAACACTGGAATATCTGTGAGTTGAACACTAGCCAAACTGGTTCCCAAAGTCCTTCGGCCAAACTGTTCAGTGGACTTCCCCCTTTCCTCTGCTGTGCTGCCCTCGGGAGGGGAAACAGAGCGGACACATCCCCTGGAGCAGCCTGAGGAGAGACAGAGAGGTGAGATCTGAAATGATGGTGAAATGCAGATAAGAACTCAGACAAAAATGTGAGATGGGGTCCATAGCCACAGGAGAGAAAGAAAGCCCAGAGGGGACTGGAGAGGTGGGAGTCTGCTTCCTGTCCAGCGGAGGGCTGACTGGGATTAGCTGGAAACCGGACTAGAGAAGCAGCAGGGAAATGGGCCCTTGTATTCAAGACTCAGGACCTGACAGCTGTGCAGAGGGCAAATCCAAGCCCAGCCAGTGCTCCCACCGCATGGTTACAACTCAGGACAGTGTAGCCAATCCTTCCCAGGCTATTCTTTCTTGCCATTCACCTATTTATTCATTTACTATCGGTGTGCATATGACTTATTTAGTAGAGTTGGTTCTCTCCATTCACCTTTTCACGGTTGAGGGGAGCAAACCTCAGACTAGAGGTCTTCTGATGTAGCCGGGCGTGGTGGTGCAGGCCTTTATTCCTAGCACTTTGGAGGCAGAGGCAGGCGGATCTTTGTGAGTTCAAGGCCAGCCTGGTCTACAGAGTCAGTTCAGGACAGCTGGGAGGCTACAGGGAGACCCTGTCTCGAAAAAAACAAACAAACAACAACAACAAAAAACCAACAACAGGGGCTGGAGAGATGGCCTAGCGGTTAAGAGCGCCGACCG
The DNA here is from genome assembly GCA_009823505.1 of Rhizomys pruinosus. Taxonomy (NCBI): domain Eukaryota; kingdom Metazoa; phylum Chordata; class Mammalia; order Rodentia; family Spalacidae; genus Rhizomys; species Rhizomys pruinosus. The sequence goes on from VZQC01014453.1 coordinate 390,618, forward strand.
CTCTTACAGAGGACCCGGGTTCGATCCCCAGCACCCACATGGCGGCCGAGAGCCGTCTGAAACTCCAATTCCAGGAGAACTCCAGTTCCAGGGGAATCCGACACCCTCTTCTGACCTCCGCGGCATTGCACGACACTGGTGCACAAACCTGCATGCAGACAGTACATTGATACACATACCGAAAATAAATTTAAAAAATTAAAAAAAAAAAAAACCAACAACAACAAAAAAGCCAGCCATTATCCCTAAGACAGGTCAGCACAGTTTGCTATAATGAACAAAATGCACCCGCCTTGGCGGCTAGATACCTGCCCCTCCCCCAAAGAACACACCTCCTTGTTCAGCTCCTTGCAGGCAGGAGCCAGGCCTTGTCAGTGTGGGACCCCACTCTTTGGACTTTGTCTGACATTGTACGTGGATATGCTCACTTGCATGAATGAATACATGAAGAAATCCTGTCCGTGAGTCTTCCAGGAAGCATGGGAGGAAGGAAGATGGCAAGGGATGAGGAAAGCGCCTTTGGTAAGCATCCTTCTCCCAAAGACATTCTGGAGTTTGTGTTTGAGTTTGGAGGAAGAGGGGGCGGGGCTTGCTCAGAACCAGGAAGAAGGCCTGGGATGATACAGCAGGAGCCTGGGCCTGCATTAGTCTTAGTCCTGGGCTCTGCTGGGAGAAGCTCAAGGCTTTAAGAAGCCTGACACTGGGTTCCTAGGGCATGAAATGAAGACCTTAGCCGGATCTTGGTCTCCCTTACTAGGTCGACTGTGTTAGAAAGGCAGCACCTTTATTCTTCTCAGGGAGCAGGTTTTATGACAGGAAGAGGAGAGATGAGGAAGGAAAAAACAGCTCTTAACTAACCTCCCAACAACCTCACGTTGTCCCCACTCTTGCAGAAGAGAGGTATCACTTAGGCTTGGCATTTCCTCAAGGTTACACGAGGCGCACGAGGTGGGCTATGATTCAACCCCAGTGTCTGGGACTGAAGAGATTCCCTGCCCCCAGAACTCTACCACCACCGGCATCTGGGATGGGAACGTCTGTGGGGAGGGGTGTTAGAGTCAAATCAGCCATAGACAGGCCTATGCTGAGGACAGAGACCATGTTAATGAAGGCGGTTTTAATAGAGCACTTCTGAAACGCTCCGCAGCCCAGAGCTCAGACAGCCCCAAGCAGATGGGGAAATCTGACTCCCACCGGGTGGGGGAGCTTTGGCATGTCTGTTCTTTCCTCTGTGCTAAAGGAGAGGACAGGCCAGAACACGGAGCAAAGACAGTTTGCTAACGCAGGTTCCAACATTTTGCCGTCAGGGTACGAGGACGATGCACGAAGCCCACAGGAACCCCAGCTGAGGCTGGTCCTGGTCGGGAGGACCGGGGTTGGCAAGAGCGCCACAGGCAACAGCATCCTGGGCCAGCGCCACTTCCTCTCCAGGCTGGGAGCCACATCTGTCACCAGAGCCTGCTCGGCCTCCAGCCGGCGATGGGCCGGGTGGCATGTGAAAGTCGTGGACACCCCAGACATCTTCAGCTCCAGTGCCCACCAGATGGACCCCGGGTGCATGGAGAGAGCCCGCTGCTACCTGCTGTCGGCGCCCGGGCTGCACGCGCTGCTCCTGGTCACCCAGCTGGGCCGCTACACCGCCCAGGACCGCGAGGCGTTCCAGAGGGTGAAGCAGATGTTCGGGCACGACGTGGTGGCGCGAACCATCGTGGTCTTCACCCGGAAGGAGGACCTGGAAGGTGACTCTCTGCAGGATTACGTGCGCTACACAGATAACCGGGCGCTGCGGGACCTGGTGGCCGAGTGCGGGGGCCGCGTGTGCGCCCTGGACAACCGCGCCACCGGGGCGGAGCAGCAGCAGCAGGTGGAGCAGCTGCTGGGGCTGGTGGAGCGCCTGGTGCGGGAGCACCGGGACAAGCACTACACCAACGAGGTGTACGAGCTGGCGTGGACCCTGAGGGGTGCAGACCCTGAGGAGCAACTCCGAAGGGTGGCAGA
>VZQC01014453.1:392851-423651 GCA_009823505.1 Rhizomys pruinosus
AAAAAAAAAAAAAAAAAAAAAAAAACCTCTGGAAAGACTCAGAAAAAGATGCAAGAAATGAATGGCAGAATGCATGAACTTGGGTGGGGTGGGGGGCATGGAAAGAGGAAATGAGTCTAAATTGGAATGAGAAATGATGCATGATGTATGAAAAAGTTTAATAACAATAAAAATATATTTTTAAAAATTCATCTAGCAAACATCTTCCTTAAGGTCTTTTCATCATCTCTGTGATCTGTGGGTTCTTACCTTGAATAAAATAGTGAAATATGGGGCTGGAGAGATGGCCTAGCGGTTAAGAGCGCAGACCGCTCTTGCAGAGGACCCAGGTTCGATCCCCAGCACCACATGGCGGCCGAGAACCGTCTGAAACTCCAATTCCAGGAGAACTCCAGTTCCAGGGGAATCCGACACCCTCTTCTGACCTCCGCAGCATTGCACGACATGGGTGCACACACTTGCATGCAGACAGTACATTCATACACATACAGAAATAAAAAAAAAAAAAAATAGTGAAATATGCCCGGTGGCTTGCAATGGAGACAAATTCAATGCACAGAGAAAACATGCATTTTCATTTTGAGTGTTTTCTTTTCTCTTAGACCGACACTCCATGATTTTCTAGTTCTCACACAGGGACAGCTGTGCGCCTTCCCGTCCCTCATGGACCTGTACGATTACCAGTGGAAGGGATGTCAGGGCTCCAGTGATCACGTGAGCTTCTAAAACATCTGTTTATTTCTTAATAGAATGATTTCCTACCAAATGAACTCAAAATAACACTTCCCAATTTTCTATCAAGTATTGTAGCTCCCTTCCAAAATAAAACAGACTGCTGAGAAGTTAATGTGTGTATTCATAATTCCAACTGATGTATTATATATATTCCAATACATCTAGAGATGGCCTAGCGGTTCAGAGTGCAGACTGCTCTTGTGAGGACCAGGGTTCGATCCTCAGCACCCACATGGCAGCTGAGAACCGTCTTTAACTCCAGTTCCAGGGGAATCCAACGCCCTCTTCTGACCTCCACAGCATTGCATGACACAGGTGCACAAACCTACATGCAGACAGTACATTCATAAACATAAAAAAATAAAGAAGTGATGAATTGAACAGATAGACGAGGCCGGGCGCATCCCGTGCCGCTGATTACCAAGGAAAAAAAAAGAAATAAAATTTTTTTTTAATTTTTTTAAGTAAATGAGTGTCGTGATTTTTTTAAACCTTTTGTGGCTTCTGGCATACGGATATACAACTCAGTAAAAGGAAGGATGGACACTTGTGAGTGAATTACCTTCCTTGTGGCATCCTTTGGGAGACTGTACAGGACACAGGCAGCTGGGTAAGTGGGGTGGTCTGAGAGCTTGTGTTCCAGAGCCTGGTCTAAGCATGCTGGCTCAAAGACCTTGGGCAAAAATGAGACTAAGGTTTCCTTGAAATATATATGTCAGTATGTTAGAGACTTTTCTCCCTGGGGGCACTAAAAATCTGTCCCCCTCCTTCTAAGGTCCCAATTTCATTTCCACCCAAGTTCACTCTGGGGAATAACAAGATGATTGGGCTTACTTACACAGCATGGGTGAGAGGTTGCCTACAGAATAGAGGGACTCTAAAGCAGCCACACTGGAAGATCTGCTCTCAGCACGGATGATGACTCCACCCTTGTTACACAGGTAGAGCCCCTTCCAAATAATCTAGCCCCTCCAACAAACGCTGAGACCACATGCACCTAGGGCAGAACTGCATGCATATATCTGGGAAGAATGACCAGATGCTCAGCTGAGGGTATAACGAGCCTCCCTGTGTCCTCCTTCTTGCAGGGGTGGTCAAAGGTCCACAGCCCCAAACATGATGGACTCTTAAAGGAGGCACAGCTGAGCTCACAGAGAAAGCAGCAGTTTCCCTTGGAGAATAGAACCTTACACACAATATTAATCTTTATGGTTTTCCCATGCAGTGAAATAATACAGGTGAGAGCACTTTGTAGACTTTCTGTAAAGTTATGATACAGAAGCACACCTGGGAAACAGGCGGGCGAGCAACAGTCTACAAGGGGGAGGGAAAAAGCACTGAGAGCTTCTGCAAAGTGGAGTGTATAGAGACAAGGGCAAGCTGGGAGGACACTGGGTAAAGTCCTGAAGCCATCCGACCCACCTTCAACGAAAGGCAACTTTGGAGAATCTCAACCTGGACATGCCCTGAAGGAAACCATAGCAACAGCCTCAGCCCAGCTCATCTCCTGATTAGATGGGTAGTCACTGAGAGCCTGACAGAGAGGAATACCCATATCCAGGTATAATACTGTGTAGCTCAATCTTTTAGTTCCTAGTTCCCATAATGCCCACAACTTAATAACATTTTTAAACATTTAGAAACACACACCAAAAAAATCCATTATCAAAACACAAAACAACCCACAGAATCAGGCTCAGAAAGGATCCATAAATTGGGCAAGGACTTTTAAAATGATTATAACTAATATGCAAAAAGAAGAAATAAAATGTGGATGGCATGCAGTAAAAGACAGAGAAGTTCAGGCTGTGGGGATAGCGCAGCCATTAAAGGCTGAGACTAAAAAAAAAAAAAACACAGAAAAGTTCAAGAAAGGCATAAAAAACACAGGTCAAGTCAAGTGCTAGAAATAGAACCTCAACCAGAGATGAGGGATTCCCTAGCAGGTGCAACAGCAAACTTGATGCAGCTCAGAAAGGTACCAAGGAAACACAAACAGCCACACATACACCCAGACCCCAAATCATCCACTCAGTAAATGCACTAAGCAAATACATGCTTCTCAAAAGAAGAAATACAAGTGTCTAAGAAATACCTGAAACATGTTCAACATCCTTAACCTTCAAGGATATCAAACCAAAACTGCTTTGAGATTATATGTAAATAGCTATGGTCCACAAAACATAGGAAGACACATGTTAGTGAGGACATGAGGGAAAGAGGAATGCCGATTCCCTGCTAGTAGGACTGGATGTGTCAGCCACTGTGGAAATCAGTATGGAAGTTCCTTACAAAAACCAAAAATAAAATTACCACATGGCCCTTCTAACTCTCTCTTGGGTACATACCTGAAAGACTCTAAATCACATACCACAGGATTCGCGCTCATCCATATTTATAGCTACACTATTCATAATAGCCAAGAAATTGGACCAGCCTAGAAATCCACCAACAAAAGAATAAATAAAATGTGATACATATACTAAATGAGATTTTATGTAACCATGAAGAAAAATGATATCATGACATTTCAAAAACATGGATGTTAACAAGACTAAGGAAGACAAAAGTTGCATGTTTCTTCTTACCCATAGCAAACCTAGATTTAAAATTATAAATTAGTGTGCATAACATATGAAAATATGCTAATAGAAATTATCTAAACTGAGCAAAAGCTAAAACAGGAGCAGGAAAAGAAGAGCAGAATACCCAGGTCCTGTGAAACAATATCGGGCAGCATAACATTTGTGTCATAAAAATAAAATCTCCAAAAGCAATATGTGAAGATGCGAAAGTGGAGAGTTCTGATTAGGGGCCTTAGTTACATTTGCAGTCACCCTTCAGTTCTGCCATGTAACTTAATGGTAGGAGTGGCATCTATTCTATTGACAGGTCTTCCCACACTCAAAGGGAGGGATCAGTCAGGACATGATCACAGTTGGGGAAAATCTTGGAGACCAACTTAGAATCCTGCTAGCCACAACTATATAGAGAAACTGAAAGTAAGAGATGGGAAAAGAAATGCCTTGGAAACAGTAATGAAGAGAAAACAGGAACAATGTCAACACGACGCAGATCTGTGGTCTAGAGAACAGGGAATCCTGTCAAAGATAAAGTTGGGCATTGTGTAATGGTAAAAGTGTCACCTTACCAGGAACACTTGGTCATCAGAAAGTGTTTGCACCTACATCGAAGCTTTAAATATATGGCAAAAAATAAACAAATATTTTAAAATATCAAAAGACAAATAAACATTATATTTGGATACCTTAAACGTTTTTCTTAGTAATCAATAAAAGATACAGACAAAAAGTCCCTAAGAATACAGAGGAGGCATGACTCAACTTCTTCTTAAGTTCAGAAAGGTCCAGCATGTCCATCCTCATAGCTCCTGGGGAGTAGAAAGGAAATAAGAAAAAGCTCTTAGATCTAGGTGACCTGATTTTCTATACATAAAATCAAAAAAAGTCAACAAAAAGATTCGATAAGCTAATAAATCAAATTAGTCAGATCAGAGATTATAAGGTCTGCATGCAAAAAAATCATCATAATCCTGAACAAGTAATGAATGGCTAGAAATTGAAATAAATGATCAGTTGCAATGCTGTTAATATTATTAATTTTTAATTTATTTACTTTTATGTATATGAGTGTTTTGCACCCATGTCATGTCATGGGATTAATCCTCACAGAGGTTAGAAGATGGTGTCAGACCCGCTGTAATGGAGTGGAGTTGCAGACAGTTGTTAGCCACCTGTGGATGCTGGGATTCAAACCCCGGTCCTCTGCAAGAGCAGCCAGGACTATTAACCACTGAGCCCTCTCCAGCTCCACATGAAATATTTTCAATCTAATTTTTGTGCTGAAAATGAAAAAACATTCATGACAAAAATCAAACAAAACCTAAATAAACAGAGAGAGATATAATATGTTCCTAGATCAGAAAACTCAGTGTTATTAAGAATCCATTCTTCTCAATTAGTCTATGGGTTAATCCAATCCCAAGGCTTTTTGAAGGTATTTCAAAAAGTTTATTTTTTCACTTATTTAATCCAGGGGTATGAGTGTTCTGCCTTCATCTATGTACACACACCTTGACTGTGGAGGTCAAAAGGGGATGCCAGATTCCCTGGAACTGGAGTTATAGATGGTTGTTAGCTATCATGTGGGTGCTGCTCACTGAACCCACATTCTCTGCAAGAATACCCAGTGCTCCAGCCTCAACTGTAAACTTATTTGTATATAAATTTTTAAGCCAATGGAAATAACTGGAGGGTTCACACTTCCTAATCATAGCACTTACTTACAACACAGGTGGGTCACACCTGAAGCCCAGCACTCGGGAGGCTGAAGCTGAGGCAGAGGACCAGCCTGAGCAGCAGGAGTTCAAAGCCAGGGCTGGATACAAAGCCACACCCTGTTTCAAGAAAACACTTTGTTTAATTGGGCTGGAGAGATACCCTAGTGGTTAGGAGCACTGGCTGCTCTTGCAGAGGACCTGGGTTCAGTTCCTAGTACACCCACGTGGCAGCCAACAACCATCCATAATTCCAGTTCCAGGGAATCCGATGCCCTCTTCTGGCCTCTGTAGGCATGGCATATACACAGTGCACTTCATAAATGCAGGCAAGCACTCACAAAACAAAGGTAAAGAAAATTTTTAATTACTATAAAGCTATACTTACCATAACACTAAGTTATAAATTGAGTTTGTAAATCAAAGGGAAAAATAGTCAAGAAAGAGACCATGTATGTGTGTGTGCACATGTGCCAGCACGCGTATAATCAGTTTTTAAAGAGGCACCAGAGTCTTTTCAAGATATGCTAATGGAGCCGGGTGTGGTAGCACATGCCTTTAATCCTAGGCAGAGGCAGGCAGATCTTTGTGAGTTCAAGGCCAGCCTGGTCTACAGAGGGAGTTCCAGGACAGCTGGGTCTACAGGGAGACCCTGTCTCAAAAAGACCAAAAAAAAAATTATTTTTAATTTATTTTTAAAAATTAGTCTTTGGAAATTTCAATATGGATACAGTATATATTGATGATCTGCTAATGGGAGGGCTGTGGCTCAGTCTTGGAACACCTGGCTAGCACGTGTAAAGGTCCCAGTTTCAACTGTGCAAAGGGAAAAGTAAAGGTGGCCAAGATAAAAGAAAATTAGACATCAGTGCGCAGAGAAACAAGACTCATGACTCATGGTGACCCATCCTGTGTTCTAAAATCAACTAACATGGTCTTAAAGCTGTTCTCTACTCTGGAAGCCAGTCTCCTTGCCCACAGACGTACATGTGGGAGAGGAAAGATAAGTTGTCCAGAGTATCCCTAGAGCCTCAGCATCTACCTTCTGTGTCTGTGGTTTTTATTTTTATTATTTTGCTTTTTACATCTATAAAGCTCATGTATTTACTGCACTGAACTTTCAAATGGCTGGTGTGGACACACAAGTCTCCAGGAAGCTGAAGGCCTCAAGGCTGTGGGTTTCATAGAAAGGCAGCAAGGGGTCATGGCCTCATGTTTGACTTTTAGGTCATCATTGAATCCTTTATAAAACTCATGCAAACCAACCCCCTTCACCCACTCAGTAGGACTGGTTTTACACCCTCTTCTCATTGTTGCTCGGTGCTGTGCTTTCCATTCTCTGAAGAATCTAACAGATGGAGATGGCAGCCCAGCTTCCAGGCGAAAGAATACAAAAGGATCCTCAGGCCAGAGCTTCACGGAACTGGGCCCAATTTTGACAGTTCCATGGGCAGTCAGACAGGTTCTCCTCAGGATGTGCAAAGCCTGACCGGATCAGCAGGGAAGAAAGCAAGGATATTGACAAGAGATATGTTAAAAGATGATACGGTCCCCAAGGAGCCTGGTCAAGTCCTACTCCCTTTGAGGATCTCTGAAGGTCCATGATGCCAAATGTTCATCTTAGTTTCAGACAAGAGCCAGAGAATACCGACAGGCATATTAGACTTGTCAGTCAAAGCAGAGCTTCCCAGGCTTCATGCCATGGACCACGTGGGGGCATCGATCACAACATGGCCCTCAGCATACAGACATCTCAGGACTTTATTGGTTTCTGGGAAGGGGGAGGCCAGCCTCCCCTGAGGACTGAGAGATCTCTGGTTCTACTTCAGAGCCCTGAGGTGTGTGGTCTGGCTCTGCAGCACATCTTGTTCCCAGGCCCCTTTGCTCCCCTCCGTTTGCAGGAGACCCCTGGTCTAGCCCCTCTTAGCCCTAAGACAAAAGCAAAAGCAGAAGCAGCCATGACCTTGCCAAGACACTAAAGAATACGAACGAGGTAGAATGCCTGCGTCTTTCTGTTTTCCAAGCCTTTTGTTTGCTCTTTGATTTTTTTTTTTTTTTTTGGCCTTTTTGAGACAAAGTCTCCCTGTAGCCCCAGCTAGCCTGGAACTCACTATGTAGGTGCGGCTGGCCTTGAACTCACAGAGATCCTCCTGCCTCTGCTTCCCGAGTGCTGGGATTAAAGGCGTGCGCCACCACACCGGGATGCTCTTTGATTTCTCTAAGAGCCTGAAGCAGGCCAGGGATTTCCTTCCCTTCCCCTGTTCAAACCAAAGCACATTGAGTGTGAGCATTTGTTCATTAACAGTAATAATGACAAAAGAATTGTTGTCTGCCTGACAAAAACCCAGAGTAAAACTGTGGAAATGGGCAGCAGGCCCCAGTCAACTATTGGGCAGATATCTGGTTACTGCTGGGTGAGGAAGAGCTGATCTTTTTTAATTAAGGGAGCAACTCTACATAGGCAGACCCCAGTGGATGAACTTTCAGTGAGGGACCTCTGGGGTCACTAACTTGAATCAAAAGACAGAATGCGGGCTGGAGAGATGGCCTAGTGGTTAAGAGCACCAACTGCTCTTGCAGAGGACCCAGGTTCGATCCCCAGCACCCACATGGCGGCTGAGAACTGTCTTTAATTCCAGTTCCAAGGGAATCCGACACCCTCTTCTGACCTCTGAGGCACTGCACGACACGGGTGCACAAACCTACATGCAGACAGTACATTCATACACATACAAAATAAATAAAAATTTTAAAAAAAGACAGAATGCATGAAATCCAGTGAGGGGGAGGGGGCTACAGGATGGTACCCACGGAGAAGGGGTTATAAAGACTGAATGGAGACTCTGTCCTATACACTTATTCTGATAAGTGCACATTCTCTACCTGTGGCAAGTCTGGCTCTGGTTCTTAACTTTCAACTCCTTCCTTTTCCCTCTCCAAAAATCTAACAAAGATTATTAAGATGTTGGTATGCAATATACAAAAATTCAACTAGAAAGCAACAAAAAAATAACCAATAAAAAAAGGAACTATTGCTGGCCTATGTATGTATGCAAGATGACATCACATGACCACTCTGGGTTTAGTTTGCTCCTCTGTAAAGGTATACATCTAGTTTAAACGATGTCAGAGAATCTTTCATTTCTTTGAAAGGATCAGTCCAAGCTGGGCTTGATTGCTTATGTCTGCAATCCTAGCACCCAAAAGACAGCAGAAGTTCCAAGTCAAATGAGCCTGGGCTAGTGAGACTCTGTTTATTTTTTTTTATTAATTTTATTTATTTCTGTATGTGTATGAATGTACTGTCTGCATGCAGGTCTGTGCACCCGTGTCGTGCAACGCCGCGGAGGTCAGAAGAGGGTCTCGGATTCCCCTGGAACTGGAGTTCTCCTGGAATTGGAGCTTCAGACGGTTCTCAGCTGCCATGTGGGTGCTGGGGATCGAACCCGGGTCCTCTGTAAGAGCGGTCCGCTCTTAACCGCTAGGCCATCTCTCCAGCCCAAGACTCTGTTTATATAAGTAAATAAATACATTAATCCATCCATTCCATCCTGTCCTCCTCTTCCTCTCTGAGAGTCTTGCAGTGTTGTGGGCATGTGCAGATGCCTTCCTAAATATGTGCAAAGAACTTTTCTTACCCTGAACATAGACAAGTAAAAGAAACTTCAAACCAAATGTACAGAAGAAAAGGAATTTAAATGTCTCTTGAATGAAATGAATTTTCACTTTCTACATTGACCAAAAGAGTTCACAATGGTGCCTCTCTCAGCTGTTTATAATAAAATTTAGGGGCAGGATATAGTTCAGTGGTGGAACACTCACTCAGGGTTCTAGGTTCAATCTGCAGTACTAGGGTTGGATTAAAAACAGAAGAGAGAGGGAGGAAGAGAGGGAGGGAAGGAAGGAGGGAGGGAGGGAAAGAGGGAGGGAGGGAAGGAGGGAGGGAGGGAAAGAGGGAGGGAGGAAAGGAGGGAGGGAGGGAGAAAAAAGAAAAGCAGATTTTTGATGTGAACTGTAGCACTCAGGTATCTGAGATTCAGGCTGTTCCTACCAGATGATATCACAGCTGGTTGGAATCTTCACACACTCTCTAGTTCTGCCCCAACAAACTCACACAAATTAGCTCTAGCTATTGAGTTCAAAGTTCTTGAAATATTAAAAAGACTAAGGGTAAATAAAAATAAAAACTAAGAAAAGATTAATTCTGATAGGAAGTGGGGACAGAATTACCAACTTTCGAAGCTTTTATCTGTCCTCTGTTTGTTTGTTTGTTTAAGAAAACTTATGGAGTAATATGAAATCAAAGGGAACAACAACAAAAGACTTGTTCAAAGAACTGATCTAAATAGTAAAGTTCTGCATTGAAAAAGTTAAAAAAAAAAAATTAAAAAGACTGGGGCTGGAGAGATGGCTCAGTGGTTAAGAGCACAGACTACTCTTGCAGAGGACCTGAGTTCAATTCCCAGCACCCACATGGCAGCTAAGAACCGTCTTTAACTCCATTTCCAGGGGAATTCGACGCCCTCTTCTGACCTCCACGGCATTGCACGACACGGGTATACCAACCTACATGCACATACACATAAAGAAAATAATAAATAAATAATAATTAAAAAAGGAAAATAGCAAATAAATAATACTTTTTCTAAAAAAGACTAAGAAAAAGATGCGAGACAGGACTTAAGATGTATGGCAGAAGGCATGAACTCTGGTGGGAGCGCATGGACGGAGGAACCGGTCTAAATATGATTGGGAAATGTTATATGAAATGCACAAAACCTCAATAAAATTTTAAGAAAAAAGAAAAGAAAACTCAGTAACTGTCTGTACTTACTCTGCCTCCTTGGAGATGTAAATCTTCTTAAAGTTTCTCCCAGGTGGTTTACCAGGGAAAGTTCTTCCAAGGTGCCCTAGAGTGATCTATTTGAAATGCAAACAGCCAAGGAAGTCAGGCCCTATCTTGTGGCTGTGGGAACTTGGGAGCCTAACCTAGGTGGGAACTTAACTCCCTTGCCTGTTCCCCACCCCCACCCCAACCTGGCCGTAAACCTTTCTTGGTCCTAAGGTTGTGAGGTTTACTTTCCCCTGGATAAAAGCAGAAGCATAGGCAGATTGTCACTGGGCAACTTTAGGAAGGACTACATGTGGTGTGTGACAAAGGGGTCTTGCTGCCCAATCCTCTTACTTGAAGAAGAGTTAAGGCTGCTTTTTTTGTTTTGTTTTGTTTTGTTTGTTGTTTTGTTTTGGTTTGATTTTTGTCTTTTTGAGACAGGATCTCCCTGTAGCCCTGGTTGTCCTGGAACTCACTATGGTAGACCAGGCTGGCTTTGAACTCACAGAGATCCATCTGCCTCTGCCTCCCAGTGCTGGGATTAAAGGCATCCACCACCATGCGGGGGCAAGGCTGTTTTTGTTTTTAAGATTATTTCCTTTTCTTAGAGACTTATTTTATTCTTAGTTATGTGTGTGTGTCGGGGTATGTGCTCATGTGTGTGGGTGCCCAAAGAATTGGATACCCCTGAGTTGGCACAACAGGCAGGTGTGAGCCAACCTACACAGGTACCAGAAGCCAAGCTTGGGTCCTCTAGAAGAACAGCCTGTGCTTTTAACTGCCCAGCCATCTCACCAGCCCTGAGATTTGGAAACAACAACAACAGAACGACTGCATCAAAGAACTGACTGAAGCAGTGAACTTCTGCTCAAAACAGTCAACTTCTACATGAAGAGTATCGAGAAAGACTGAGAAAGAGATGAAAAGCATGTTTGGTGGAAGACATGAGCTCTGGTGGGATGGGGGCATAGGGTGTCATAGAGCTCCTAACTTCAGTTTGTGTCATAGAGCTCCTAATTTCAGTGTCACAGAGCTCCTTACTTCAGTGTCATAGAGCTCCTAACTTCAGTGTGTGTCATAGAGCTCCTAACTTCAGTGTCATAGAGCTCCTAACTTCAGTGTCATAGAGCTCTAACTTCAGTGTCACAGAGCTCCTAACTTCAGTGTCACAGGGCTCCTAAATTCAGTGTCACAGAGCTCCTAACTTCAGAGTCATAGAGCTCCTAACTTCAGTGTGTGTCACAGAGCTCCTAACTTCAGTGTCATAGAGCTCCTAACTTCAGTGTCATAGAGCTCCTAACTTCAATGTCACAGAGCTCCTAACTTCAGTGTCATAGAGCTACTAACTTCAGTGTCATAGAGCTCTAACTTCAGTGTCACAGGGCTCCTAAATTCAGTGTCATAGAGCTCCTAACTTCAGTGTGTGTCATAGAGTTCCTAACTTCAGTGTNATATATATATATATGCAAGTCTGTCTGTGAGTTTGTATGTGCACCTGGCCCGAGTCCACAGAGGTCACAGGTGTCCTATCCACCTGGAGCTAGAGTTACCTGATGTGTGTGCTGGGAACTATCTCTGACCCTTTCTGCAAACAATACACACTCTTAACCATTCTCACTCTGTGGCCTAGGCTGGCTTTGAACTCAAGGTAATCCTCCTGTCTCAGCCCCCTGGCTTTATAGCTAGGATCCCCCCCGCCTCCTCCTCCCCTCTCCTCCCCCCTCTTCCCTTCCTCTCCCCTTCCTCCCTCCCCTTCCCCTCCAGGCTGATCTGTGGTCTAATACTTCTGCTTGAACACTATTCCATAACAAGGCTGTTTTCTTTCTTTTCTACTCTGGTAGAGGCTTCTGGGTTGGCAGGACACTTTCATTCTTCCTCCTTTAAACTTCAATGTTCCTAACGTGACCCTAAGCGTGCCACGGAAAGGAGTACGGAGTATCCTCTGAGATGAGACCTGGCTCAGCCTAAACCATGCTGTGTTCTCACTTTACAGCTAAATGTTTGCTGGCTGCTCAGTACCTGAGCGTGCATTCATTTGGAAGAAGCCCTTCGCCCTGCTCGCAGCCTCTCCGGAACAGACAGGCCACAGCGACCACGTGTGGCTCTGTCACTAGCACAGAAGAGGCGGCCAGCACCCGGTGTCTGAGTCAGTCACACCCTGAGAGGGGCTTGCCCAGTCCTTCTGGGTACCCAGCGTCTTTCTATTCCTGCTTAGGGGAACACGCTAGAAGCAAAGCCTGTGATGTGGGGGCCCTAGCGCCTCGGGTCGCGCAGATGTGGGTCCTGGGTGCAGAGGTGGCTGCTGCTGGTCCAGAGCTTTGTAGCCACAAAGGGGCTTACTTGAACCCGGGGGAGGGGGTTGTGGCCCCTTCCCTGCCTCTGGTTCCCGGTACTGCGTGCTGCGCACTAGAGAAGAGGAAATGGGAGGGCTGGGCGGCCCGCACCCTTCCACAGGAAGCGGCGAGTGAAGGGGCTGCTCCGCTGTGTCACAGCCTGGGGCTGTCAGGCTGAGGTGTTCAATGCTTTTCCACCTACACAAGGGGACCCAGTCTGCAGGGGGTGGGGGGGTGTGCTGTCACACCCTGGGTTTTCCTCTTTTTCTGTCCCTGGACTTTGGACTTTGGGGCTCAGCAGGTGGCTGCGAGGAATCCGCGCTGGTGACCAGGTCTGCAGAGCCCTTCAGTGGGGTAAGGAGAGACCGGTTGTGCTATCTCGGGAAGAGGGCGGGGGAGAGGACCAACAGCGAGTGGGTCTGAAGCTCTGGTACTTCTGGGTCTCTTGGACAGTGGAAGAGCAGTGAAGTCCTGCAGACATGGTGGGACAGAGCCCTGAAGTCCCCCAGGCTGGCAGGGCCCAGTGCGCTGAGGTTACACCTCTCAGCTCCTAAACCTTTCCTTTCTGAAACCCTAGGGGAGCAAAGCTGAACTAAGGCTCCCTTCGCATCTGACAGATGGCATACTTCCGCATTTTACCTCTTAAAGTCTGCAGCCTGACAGGCATCTCCTCCAAGAGGGCAGGATGGGTTCTTTTTTTTTTTTTTTTTTTTTTTTTTCAGGATGGGTTCTTAAGGCTCCTCCAGGCAAGGTGGAATCTTCATTGCCCCAATTCCATGAGCCTGGAAGTCCAAATAAGACCCTTCCCTCCCATGGACTGTGGATTACAAGATGCTATGGTAGAGTAACAGCCTCGTGCCCAAACACATGTGAACAATCCCTTTGTCATGAGAGACAGAGACAGAGATGATGGACTAACCTGCATTGTGACAGGGTAGGGGGGAGATGCGTGAAGGAGATACTAATGAATATATTTATTTTATTTCTATTTATGTGTGTGTGCTATGGGATATGTGTGGAGGTCAGAGGACAGCTGATTATCTGTTAACTAAAACATCAATTAAAATGCTGAATAAATGCCATTTATATAGAAGTTGAACATACAAAACAGTACGGCAAACTGTCTAAAGATGAACATGCAAATAAATTGCAGATATCAAATAAAAACATCAAAATACGGTTGCCCATGTAGGCCAGAACCAGAGAAGACAATGAGACAGGAGATTAGGGGCTAAGAAGAACATTGAATCATGACATACGTGTGTCATGTTTTATTTATCTATTGAGACAGAGTTTTACAGTGTAGCCCTTGCTGGCCTGGAACTCACAGAGATCCACATGCCTCTGCCTCTTTAATACTGAGATTAAAGGTGTGTACCACCATTGCCGGCCTTTGCTTTTATTTTTAAATCAAACAGAATACCTGCAGCAGAACACCAAAGTACTTAAGTTAACCTATTGCAAATGGTGGGTATTTTATGATTCCCTTTTCTGGTTTATTTTATGGGCATTTCTCTGCTTAACACAAAGTTTCTTTCTTCGTTGCAGCCCCTTTAAAACTGGCTAAACAAAACTGGAGGCAAGGGTTCATCTCAGTGGTGGCTGGGTATATCACACTACCCCACCTCTTTCTAGCAGGAAAAGACTGACAAAATGTTACAGCTTCTTTGAACAAAATGTTTATACCAGCTTGTTCTTGCTTGAATTCTGATTAAATTAGCTGGGATAGAAAAAAAAAGACAATTGTTGGGAGGTCAGGCCTTCAGAGCTAAACAAGGAAGATGGTCAGCTAAATGCAGAGTGTGAGATTTATCTTGAACCTGTCTGGTTAATGACTCTTACCTCCCAGGACACCCCAGCCTTTTCCATCTGTCAGTCTACCAACTGTGGAGGCAGGAAGGAGGTTTCCCATGTTACTTCCTCTTAGGTCAGTCCTTGAGGGAGTGTTGACCATCCATTCTACCCTCCCACTGGGAAGTACACTGTCTGGCCTCTTTGACCCTGGAACATTTATGTGACATGTGTGTGTCGTATGAGCTGGAAATTCCTGGCATTTCAAATAAACCAAAGTTTTTTTTCAGGGCAGGTTTTCCCCTCTATTCTAGCTGATTCATATACTTTGGTTCCAGTGTTTGGTTTGTTTTTAAAATCCACTCTTCATTCCTAGAAGAATGCTTTCTTCATTTCATACTTTACAGCTTTGGTGAGATAATCTGTATCAAAACCTCTCCTGCTTTGCTGTAAAATTCAGGAAGAAAAGCAGTGGTGTATGGCATTGACGTGATCCAGCCTTGTTCCAGCAGGTCATTTACAGATGCTTGAGACTAAAGCATAGGTGGCTGGTCCAAGGACAGTTATTCTTAGTTACCTGACTGAGGTGCCTACCAGTTCCCACTTGAACCCTGCCATTTATTCCTTCTCTGTTTTTGTTCCAGAAGAGAATGGAAGGCTTTAAGACCACATATGGAGCTTTGACCGAAGGTAAGAAATTGTGAACTTTGTAAAGAGCTTGGGAACGATAGAGTCACTGTCCCCTTCTCCAGGGTCCCCCACGCCAACACAGGGGCAGGCACCATACCAGATGGAAGGAGAAAAAAAGCAAATATTTGCTCAGTTCTGTCTCCCCAGCCCTCTCCTGCCTGAGCTCACGCGCACGCGCGCGCGCGCACACACACACACACACACACACACGAAAACTCCACCTTTATGCTGTCCCTACACCCAGTGTGAGTAATGTAGATTTACCAACCCAGAGTTAGTAGGGCCTGCAACCGAACTCTACATGATTTCTCTCCCCTTGTCTATGAGCTGCAAAAAGAAAGATCCTGCAAGACAGCATGAAGGAAGAAGGTGATCGCCTGCAGGAGCACACTGCACGAAGAATGCACTTGGGCCCCTAAGACAGGCCTGGGTCCTTGCCCTTCAGTACAGAAGATGTGAGCTCTTAGCTCCATGCTGTCCCTCCAGCACCACTTCTGATGTAGCTTGCTGGACCGCATCCACCCAAACTGGTGGTCTTTCCAGCACATGCACATCTAACACACTTCTCTTCACCCTCCTCAGCCACCCACTCTGGTGTCATCTCCCAGACTTGACCCTGACACTAACTGCAGCCC
This sequence comes from Rhizomys pruinosus, assembly GCA_009823505.1. NCBI lineage: Eukaryota > Metazoa > Chordata > Mammalia > Rodentia > Spalacidae > Rhizomys > Rhizomys pruinosus. The sequence continues at coordinate 408,164 of VZQC01014453.1, forward strand.
TCCTTCATCTCAGGATGTTCAGCTGGCCTGGGTGGGGGTGACCACTGCTCCACCATCTGAAACTCCTTCACTCTCAAGATGCTGAGGGCATCTACATAGAGTGTCTGTGAATGTGGGGGAAGGGCTGATGGTTTCTCTTTCTTCACTTCTCATCCCTGGCTGCTTCCAAACTCATGTTCATTTCACAAAGAGTTCTGTGCAGCTTCCCTGGGGTCCTCAGGAAAGAGCATGGGGCCAGTTTTCCTCAAAAATGCACATTTGCCATGATCTAGATAAAGTGCTTCCAGCGTCTCCTTACTGTGGCAGTTCTGACCCCTGCCTGTGCATCCTGGCACATGTTCCCAGCAGGGGCTTCAGTCAACCCAAAAACCACCTAACGGCAAAGCAAACATTTGTGAGCATTTAATAATGCTCATTTTTCTAGGAAGGTCTTCAATACCTTTTGTGACATATTCCTGAGGATTGATGACCTAAAAGTCAGGAAAAAAAAACAACCTTTCTGTCACAGGTGGAGTAGAAGACCACTGGTCTGCAGCGCCAACACTGAGGATCCTCCTGTTAGGAAAATCAGGCAGCGGGAAAAGTGCCACAGGGAACAGCATCCTCTGCCAACCAGCATTCGAGTCCAGGCTGGGGGCCCAGTCAGTGACCAGGACATGCCACCTAGAGAGGGGCACATGGAACGAGAAGAGCTTCCTGGTGGTGGACACACCTTCCATTTTTGAGTCAAAGGCTCAGAACCAGGACATGGACAAGGACATTGGAGACTGCTACCGGCTGTGTGCCCCAGGGCCCCACGTGCTGCTGCTGGTGACCCAGCTGGGGCGCTTCACCGCCCAGGACACTGTGGCAGTGAGGAGGGTGAAGGAGATCTTTGGACCAGGGGTCATGAGGCACACAATCGTCCTCTTCACCCACAGGGAAGACCTGGGTGATGATTCTTTGGATGATTATGTGATCCACACAGATAATCAAAACCTGCGGCGCCTGGTCCAGGAGTGTGGGAGGAGGTACTGTGGCTTCAACAACCGGGCCACGGGGGAGGAGCAGCGGGGGCAGCTGGAGCAGCTCATGGCGGTGGTGGAGAGGCTGGAGAGGGAGCTCGAGGGCTCTTTCTATAGCAATGACCTCTTCCTTCACGCCCAGGCTCTGAATCAAGGAGGACACAGGGACCACCAGGAAGCCTACAGGGACTTCCTGGCCAAGGTGAGGCAGCAGCTGGAAAAGCACAGGCAGGAGATGATGGTGGAAAGTAACCAGGTGCTCAAGGCACTTGGCAGAGTCAAAACGTGGATGGCTTCCCATGTGGCAGTATCTGCTTTACTTATTATATGTGGTTTGGTTTTTCTTGCCATTTTAATTAACTTGTGTATTAATCAGGGGATCTAAGAGTTTGGGGTGATATCTGCAATCTCCTTCCACTTCCGCATAGCTAGTGGGACACTTCACTTTTCAGCCAATGCCACTCCCTTTTGTCTTCCTCACATCAGATATGTAAATTATTTGAGAAATAAATAAAAACTGAAAAAGCATATTTCTCTCTTTTTGTGATTGCTTTCTGTGTATGAATGTTTTGTCTGCAAAGATGTAAGTACACCTGTGTCCTGGTACAAAGCCTGTGGAAGCTAGAAGGTGTCAGACCCCCCCTCCCTCCAGAACTGGAATTACAGATGCTTGTTAGCCTTCTGGAAGTATGACTTGAAATGCTGAAACAGTTAAAGGAAAAGGTAGAGAAAATCCTTAAAGATGTAGGTAAGGGGGTCCTAGAAAGGACTCTAATCACTCTGGAAATAATTCCAATAGTTGACAGATGGAATTTCATTCAGTTAAAAAATCTTCTGAACTATAGAGAAAACAATTAACTAAGTGGAAAGACAGCCTACAGAAAGGGAGAAAATCTTTGCTAGCTCTGTCTGATGCAGGATTCATATCCCCTTATACCAAAAACTCAATAAACCTAAAAAAAAAAAAAAGACCAGTGAACATGTTTCTGGAATGATAAACTATAAATGACCAATAAACATATGAAACATGTTGTTCATTGCTAACCATCAAAGAAATGAACATTAAAAGCAACTTGAGGGGCTGGAGAAGTTACCCTTGTGGGTAAGAGAATAAACTGGAGTTTATTTTCCAGCACCGACATCAGGCATTCACAATGCCTAGAAATACAGCTCTAGGGGATCTAAATCTGGACACCACACACACACATACACACACACTAATTAAATCAATCTTTTTTAAAGCCAATTTTTATTGAAGCTTTGTGCATTTCATACAAAATTTCCAATTAAGTCTACATTCATATTCCTCATTCCTTGCCCCCCACCCCACCAGAGCTCATGCATTCTGCCAAACATGTTTTTCATCTTTTTCTCAGTCTCTTTTAAAATTTTCGATGCAGTTTACTGTTTTGAGCAGAAGTTCACCATTTCAGTCAGTTATTTGACCAGTCTTGTTGTTGTTGTTGTTGTTTTTCTTGTTATTGTTCCTTCCAATCTGCATCATTCCAAAATATGCGTATATGCATGCCACATATATATCTTTTAGCATCTTCAGCTTATGATTTCTTTCTTTTTTTTTAATTAGGCTGAAAGATGTCATGTTTGTTTTGTTTGTTTGTTTTTGTTTTTGTTTTTTAAGATGTCATGTTTGAAGCCTCCTCCTTGACAAGCCCAAACAACCGTCAGTCCTGCCCTTGTGCTCCACACTGGGATTTTCCCTTCCCATGGTCACCAAGTGAGGTCCCGTAAGCACCGTGTCCTGTCTTGATCCTCCTATACTGGTCTCCATGATACAGCCTGGGTAGCCCAACAATGGCAGCCAATACTCTGAGGAGGCTGAAGCACTAGTAGCTCAGTCCACAAGCTGGATGTCTCAGCAGTCCCCATCTGGAACTGAAGGTTTGGAGGATTCTTAGAGAGACATGAATCTTCAGTCCATATTGGAGGGTTAAAAAGCTGTGTCTCATGTCTCTGAAGGATGGCAAAAGCAGTGGCAGCCATAGGGTAGCTGCACTTGCCAATAAGATGGCAAAACAACTGTGCTCTTTTTTTACTAAAATCTCAAGTTTTATATCTGAAGTTCTGTTTCAGAGTGTTGCCTTCTACTTCTGGTTGGTAGCAAGATCGCTGTGAAAGTTCCAGGCATCATGCCTAGACCCAACCATGTTCACCAGAAGAAGAGAGACTGTCTCTTTCTGTGGGTCTCTCCAGGGAAGGAAAAAACTGACTCAGCCCCAAAGACCTACTCACTTCTCTTTCACTGGCACGGAGCTTCGGGCTCATTTCCAAATCCTCCATTGCCAGAGAGAATGGGATTAGACAGTCCTGGAGCTAAATACCTTTAGCCTGGAACCAAACCAGAATTCTACAGGGGGAAACAGCAGTGCGCCAGGCAGCAATGCCTCTGGTTTCCAAAATGGGGATGCGTTAGCGTGTGCTCTAAAACACAAAGCATCAGACGTGGAGAAGTATGAGCACCAAAATAAGAGAAAGAAATAAAATGCACCAAACACAACCAACACAAATCTCATAATGTAAAGCCATCCAGTTTCTGCCTCTGAGGAGCATCGTGGGCAGCCAGCTTCTCTCCTCCTCTTTCTGCTTTCCCACCCACTGCCTCACTTGGACCAGGTAATGGTTGTAGTCTTCTGGGCTATTCTCATGCCCACCTTCGTGCAGAGCTTGGGCTTGAAGGAAGAGGTCATTGCTGTAGAAGGAGCCCTTCCGCTCCTGCACCAGCCTCTCCACCACCGCCAGGAGCTGCTCCAGCTGCCCCCGCTGCTCCTCCCCCATGGCCCGGTTGTTGAAGCCACAGTACCTCCTCCCACACTCCCGAACCAGGTACTGCAGACTTTGATTGTCCGTGTGGGCCACATAATCATCCAGGGACTCATCACCCAGGTCTTCCTTGTGGGTGAAGAGGACGATCATGTGCTTCAAGGCCCCTGCCCCAAAGATCTCCTTCACCCTCCTCACCGCCATGGTGTGCTGGGCGGTGTAGCGCCCCAGGTTGGTCACCAGAAGCAGCACGTGAGGCCCTGGGGCACACAGCCGGTAGCAGTCTCCGATGTCCTGGACTATCTCTTGGGCCTTTGACTCAAAGATGGCAGGGGTGTCCACCACAAGGATGTGTCTCCCGTTCCATGTGCCTGTCTCTCCCTGGCATGCCCTGGTCACTGGCTGGGCTCCCAGTTTGGCCTGGAACGCTGGTCTGCAAAGGATGCTGTTCCCTGTGGCACTTTTCCCGCTGCCCGAGAGGCCCACAAGGAGGATCCTCCACAGCAGCGAGCCTGGACTAGAGCTGTCTTCATCTCTCCCTGATAGAGTACAGGGAGGTTCACGTTAAGAAATACCAAAAAAAAAAAAAAAAGAAGACGAAGAAATCCGGAATAAAGAGGAGGACCAAAGAATGACCAGAGCTAGCCTAAGCCAGTTAGGACGTCAGTCCTCTGCTCCCTTCACCTGGGACCCACACGTAACAGTAATGGCACTGGCACATGGTTTCTCAGAAACCAGACAGGTCCAGGCATCTTTTCCTGGGACCTGGTTGTTTTTTTTTTTTTTAAGGCGTGCGCCACCACGCCCAGCATTTATTTATTTCTGTATGTGTATCAATGTACTGTCTGCATGCAAGTTTGTGCACCCGTGTCGTGCAATGCCACGGAGGTCAGAAGAGGGTGTCGGATTCCCCTGGAACAGGAGTTCTCCTGGAATTGGAGTTTCAGACAGTTCTCGGCCACCCTGTGGGTGCTGGGGATCGAACCCGGGTCCTCTGTAAGAGTGGTCGGTGCTCTTAACCACTAGGCCATCTCTCCAGCCCAGGGGAACCTGGTTTTTACCATCCCTCCAGGACCCTCTTTCTGTCCAAGCATGGGGGGGGGGCCCTAGGCCAGTCTAGGCTTCCCGGGCCTGGACACCCAGCTGGCTGCCCCTTATCCTTAGCTCCTCCCTCCCATCCTTCTCTGGTCTGTTTTACAGGATAGCAGGGTTTTGTCTTGAGGAACTTGCCCTCACTGAGGATAGTATGACAGCTAACGGTCTAATACGGCCAATTACTCGGGGATGAATTCACGCTGCCTTGGGTGCCTAGCAACAAGTTTGTGCCCAGCGAGGCACTAGGAAGAGTTCCTTGCTTACCGAGAAGCCTCCACTCAGCGAAGCCTCCTTACCTGTGGGGCAGGCACCTTCTTTATCCTTCTGAAGCTCTTCCATTTTCTTCTAGATGGGAAATCACACAAAGATTTGGTCATTCTGGATGTGGATATAATATGCAGCAGTAAGCATCTCATCTTGTAGAGCAAGACATTGAGGGGAGGGGAAAAAGAGAGACACAGGAAGTGGAGGAGGAGGAGGAAGAGCAGAAGGAAGAGGAGGAGCGGGAGGAGGAAGAAAGGGAGGAGGAAGAGGAGGAAGAGGAACAACAGGAAGAATAGGAGGAGGAGGAAGAAAAGGAGGAGGAAGAGGAGGAGGAGGAGGAGGAGGAGGAGGAGGAGGAGGAGATCTGCTGAGGATATGTGCACTAAACATAGTTGAGATGGAAACCTCAGCCAGTTGGCTGTCAGGTATTCTCCGCAGTGGACTGAGCTTCGTGCTGAAGAGCATACAGACAGCCCTGAACAACCCAAAGGAGAACCCCAAGAAATGGATAGATGTGATGTGATCACATGGACAGGCTCATAGTCACCATCACTTGCCCTCAGATGACAGGGTAATGAAAGTAGGCTGTCTACCCAGAATAGCAGACAGGCTGGTGTCAACAAAGAAACACAACTCTTACCTCAAAAGGGGTAGCATTTTAGTCTGGAACCAAATATAAAGAGTTACCCTGGCCTGGGAACACAGATTTAAGCTACCCCAAATTCCACATTCTAACTGGTTTCATAAAGTTTTTACACTAACAGAACAAAGCAAGCCACAAATCAACCTTCCTAGATGCTTTAGTCCCTCCACAGATGACACTGGCCAGAGACCACCTTGGCAGGAAACCCAATGAATAAATAAATCTGAGATCCTTTTCATTTAGATGCTAAACGCCAAACCCCAGCTTCTGGTGAACAGTCCCCCACAGCTCCTAGCAAGCAGTTCCCCAGTAACTTCTTTGTAACTCGCTCTGAGGGTGTTTTCTGTTCCAAGAGAAACAGCCACACTTTCCTGGATCTTGAGCTCTGCTATATATCCAGTCTTGTGGAAAACAGTCTCCTCTGGTGTGCAAAGCAGCCCAGGTTACACGCAATTCAGACAGGAATTAGCCAAGCTGAGGAGACAACGCTATTTATCTATTTTGGGCCCTGCTTTTACATCCAAATAATGGCTGAGCTTGGGGACCTGTCACCCTGAGTCTAAGAGACTTTCAAAGACAGTGGTCTGTGCCAGCTTCACTAGTCCACTCGCCCCACGATCACACACCAAGGCAGGTGCCACCTTGAGGGTGGGGTGCAGATCGCCCTCTACCATAGGGTAGCCCCATCCAACCAGGCAAAGAAAGGCCTTAGGAACAGAACTGAGGGCAGAGAAGGACTCTTGCTCAAGACTGCAGGGTCCCCTCTGGCCTGAGGTCCCAGCTTCCAGACACCAGAAGAGTAGGGACATTATTTTTTCTCTCACCACCCCCCAGTTACCTGAGACAGTCCCTTAAATAAATATCTGAATTCTCACGACATGTTGTTTCTTTTTCTCTGGAGAAACCGAGACCTGCAGGGTAGACGCAGCTCTCCACTTTGCCTCAGTCCCTTTGCAGATGAGAAGGAAGGACAGGCGGAAGCAGTGTTTTATAGGCCCCAGCTTCACAATACACATGATTTTGACCCAAGACACTGTCTCGCTGATGCTGTCCCTGGGTCACCTTGCATGGGAGACTCCGGCAGGGCAGGAGGAGCACCTGAGAATGGGCAGGCAGTGCAAGACCCAGGACAGAATGCCAGTCTGGGGAAATGTTCACTACAGGGCAGGAAAGAATCTGTGCAGCCAGCCACAGAAAGCAGTGGAAGAAGAAGATATTGATATTCCTAAATTCAGAGCCAAGGGCCCAGGAGACCCTGCACTACACACACCCCCACGAGGAAACCAAGATTGGGGGGGGGGATGCGGAACCAGGACGAGCAACACTGCGGATGAAGGAGCCGTGATAACACCGCCACGGCTCACGATGCGGCCCTCACCCTGGGACATTAGGAAGGGGTCACTGTCACCCAGCCCGTTGGCCCTCCATGTCTGCCGACCAATGCTCAGACCACACTAGTCAAATGACATGTTTGGCCAGATGACTGGTAACAGCCACCCCCCCGAACTGAGAGCTTTAAGCTGCTGCTGCTGCTGCTGCCTCAGAATACAATCTGAGTAGAAAGAGAAGAGAAAGAGCACCGGCTGTTCTCATTTCTCAGGACTTGTTATATAGGCTCTTCCAGCTCTCTCACTCTCTCTCTCTCTCTTTGCCCCCTTCCCTCACTTCCTCCCTCCCTCTGTCTCTCTCTCTTGAACTGCCTCACTCCAACCAAATGACAGTCACCTTTCCCTGGCTGCACTCCTTTTCCCCTGCTCTGTCTCTTTCAGAGTGTCTTGCCCTGGACCACAGGTCACCTGGGACAGCGCTCTGCCCTCCCCCAGCCCACTAGGCAGCCAGTCAGCCATCAACCCACTTCTGTCTAAGGATCTACTTTAAAATATCAGAGAAGACTTCTTACCAGTAATTTCTTGCACTCAGTTGGAATCTGGGCTCCTTAAAGTGGAAGAGCTTCCCCAAGCCCCTCCTAGCAAGCCCTCCCCGCTGTGCTGCGGCTTTCCCACTGCCCAGGACTGAACGAGGCTGGAGAAGAGGACAGGTTCAGGCCACCCTTGGAAACACTGTAAAAGGCTCACAAACTTGTGGGTTGCCCTTGAGCAGATGACCTTGGTCCCGTCTGATAAAAGTATCTACCATTCCTCCCCACTTCCTTCCCGCAGCCTCTCGAAGACAAATGACCCCTGACAAGGAAAGCAGGAAAGCCAGGGCGGGGACAGGGCACTCACTGTTCAAGAGTAATGAGTGGAGGTTGTCCCCAGAAATAAAGCCCTTGCTGCCTGTAACTTCATTCCGGTTGTTTTAACTATTTTTTATAATTTTTTAAAGTATTGCTTATCAGAAAACCAAAAAACAAATGCTTTAGGTTACTAGAGCAATCTAAGTAGTACCCTGAGATCAATCTTCATCTTCAAAAGTGAAGCTGTTTCCCTCTTGTCCAGTGCTGGGCATCCTCAGCAAGAAAAAGAAAATTAGTGGAGAAGAAATAAGATTAAAATCCTAGAAGACTGGAAAAATGGCTCAATGGTCTAGCACACTGGCTGCTCTTGCAGAGGACCCACGCTCAGTCCCATCACCACATGGAGGCTAACAACTCTCTGTAACTCCAGTTCTAGGTGATCTGATGCCTTCCTCTGTTTCTGCAGGCATTACATACATATGGTACACTTTACATGCAGGTAAAACACTTATACCTGTAAAATAAAAATAAGATAGATAAATAGATCTATTTATCTATAATAAATAGATAGATCTATTTATCTATAATAAATAGATAGATAGATAGATAGATGATAGATAGATAGATAGATAGATAGATAGATAGATAGATGATTGATAGATGATAGATAGATGATAGATAGGTAGATAGATAGATGTAGATAGATGATTTATAGATATATAGATGATTGATAGATCATAGATAGATGATAGATGATAGATAGATAGATAGATAGATAGATAGATAGATAGATAGATAAAATTTTAATCCTGGGAGACTGGGAGGAAGGCTCAGTCGGTGCACGTGAGGATCGGAGTTTGGACAGGTAAAAGCTGGGCATGATCATGTACGTCTGTCTATAACTCTAGTGCTGAGGACAGAGGGCAAAGACAGGTAGGTCCCTGGAGCAAGCAGTTTGCCTAACCTGTGAGCTCTGGATTCAGTGAGACTCTGTCTCCAAAGATGAGGTACAGAGGGTGGAGAGATGGCCCACTAGGTGCATGTGAGGACGAGAGCTGGAGCCCCGGCCACATACAAACGGGGCGTCATCCCACACATCTGTGATCCCAGCAAAGAGACAGGCAGAGATCCCGACCAGTCTAGCCAATCAGTGAGGCCGTCTCAGAAGATAAGGAGAAAGTGACAGAGGACCACACCAGATGTTCCTCCGCTCCTCGGGCAGCAGGGTGCCCAAGACTGGAACGGGACTCATCCAGGTAGTTCATGCCCCTTAATGAGACCCTGACTGTCTGGATGAAACCAATGTCCCTAAGTGAGGTTGGTCAGCACCTAGGGGCTCATTCCTGGAAGACAAGTACTGTGTGGGCTTCAGATTGCTCCCGGGTTACATCTTCCTGCCTCAACATGAACCTGCCAAGTCACAAAAAGCATTGATGCACAGCCCTGGGGAAGTCCAGCAGCCTCTCAACACTCACCACAGCCAGGCTCAGCAGCCCTGGAGAGTTAATTCAGGAAGTCCACAGCCTTCTCACTCCTTGGAAACTCCTGGTAGGGAAGAGATCTCTAAAAGTCCATCAGTCCTGAGTCCTGGGAGGGGAATTAAGCTTGTCAGTTTGGGGGAGAAAATCTGCAGACATTCTACAAACAACCTACAAACCCTTGGGGAGGGTCTTAAGGGCCCAAAAGCTCTGGACTCCACTGCTTTCTTCTGAAGTTAATACAAAGATCAAGCGCCTTGCCCTCCAGGTTGACACCAATTATTACTGGTAGATTTAAGGAAAAGCAGGAAAAAAAAGACACACACACACACACACACACACACACACACACACACACACACACACACCATTACCTGTAGGCTCCGGAAGATCTTTCCAGGTCTACAGACACTGTGGAGCTAACCCCTTCCTTTCCTTTCAAGTCTGCTCTAGTCTCCTCAGAAAAACACAGAAGTGTAAGAGGTGAAAAGCAGCTCACAAAATCTGTCTACCGGAGAGAGAAAGACAGTGTTCTCCAGGGGACAGGAAGAGAGTGATATGTGTGGGTTTCTTTGCAAAGCCTTCCTCAGAGGCTGATGATGAAGGCAGAGGAAGAGGTTCTTTTTTAAATAACAGCTGTTTCTCTTTCCCCGCCACGTCACTACAAGGTGCAAACCACATTCTCTATCAGAACCAAGAGAGCAGAGAAGCTGACAGAAATCTGGGTCAGAACGCCATCCCAAGCCCCCCAGCTGCCTTTTTCAGGCCCAGGCAGACAGCATGCATCTCCCCAACCCCTCATTGACCTCTGCTGTACAAAGGTAGCTTCTTAGATAGAATTCTAGATAGCAGCTGAGCCTAAGGTGGCTCTTGGGGCTCACTGAGCAACCAGTGGGCACCACACCAGAGCCATTCTGTGGTTCCCTCTGGTTTTTCTTGCCCTAACTGAAGGAGAAGTGGGTCAGTAGGGACTTGATCCCCCCAGGACCCGTGGAGCTAGCTCCTCACCAATGGCGCAATTTAGGCAAACCAACAAGCATTTAATGAGGAGACTCTGATGAGGAAGTCCCAGGTTCTTTCTGTGCTACATGCTGGGATCCTCAGAGTTGGGGGGAGTGAGCCTGAACCCCTCTCTGGAGACCTTTTCAGGTGCCCCATCATGTGTACATTGGAGTTCAGATAAATTCTAAAAAGAAAGTCTAAGTAGAAAGTGAAGTGTGATCCTAGTTTCATGCAGAGCAATGTAATGACACACAAAAATCACATTTTTCAGTGAAAGCAAGGCTGGACTTTCAAAAGTAATCCTCTGTGATAATACTGCAACTTTAACTTTTCAAATAATAGTACATATTGCAGTAAATGAGATGGAGGCTTTTAATTAATAGAAGTCGTTGCTCTTCTTTGTTAGCTAAAATGTTCTGATCTCTTACTTCTGCCAATTAATAAATCAGCTCTTAAAAATAATTATTTTGTGCATATTTATTAGCTCTGTGTGGGTGTATCATGAATGTGTTTCTACCTGGGGCCAGCTTTTGAAGCTATCTTAGCATGTATTTTATAAATATGGATACACAAGAAAAGATTCAGAGCCACTCGGCTCTCACTGGGCCATCAGTGGAGATGGTGACCTGGGGTTTCAGCAGCCTACCACGTGCAGGCTGATACTCATGGGTCCACAGCACAGACTGAAGTCCATGGACCTTGTCCACAACTTTCCACACATTAAAGAAAATGCAGGGGCTGGAAAGATGGCCCAGCGGTTAAGAGCACCGACTGCTCTTGCAGAGGACCCGAGTTCGATCCCCAGCACCCACATGGCGGCTGAGAACCGTCTTTAACTCCAGTTCCACGGGAATCTGACACCCTCTTCTGACTTCTGCAACATTGAATGACATGGGCACACAGACCTGCATGCAGACAGTACATTCATACACGTACAAGAATAAATAAAAATTAAAAAAAAAAAAGAAAATGCATATTTAAAGAGGCATGTTGATTTTACCTTCAGTCCCAGCCTTTGTTGCTATCTGGACACACATACAATGGCCATGTATTTGGATCAGTTGAATGAGTGCCTTTCCTATAAGCCTGTTCCTATACCTAACTGATTATTTTGGTGATATAAATTAATTATACCATATTCTGCCCATCCAGTCATTTCCAGATCTCTGTCCTCCCCATAAAGTTCTGTGGCTATTTGGAACTCCCTTTTGTTGAGTGCTCACTACATACTAGTGCTAGCCTTCAAAGCATAGTTACCTCTAATTGTTGATGAAAGAGCTATCAGCACTAATTAGGAACAGGGGACACTGTTCTCCTGCACCTACAGAGAAAACCAGCAAATATTACTTCTACAAGAGTCTGGAACAATCTGCAGCTCAAAACTTGTAGCTGTGTCCTGTGAAAATACCTCTTCCTCTCTAAAGGTATAGAGAATTATGCTTGCTTATTTGACAATATCTTTTCTAATATTAAGATGTAAATATCTGTAAATTTTCTTAGACAAATCCCAAGGGAACTGCTAGTATGTTCTTAGGTCATAGTCATACAAATGATAATATAAAGCAATATAGTGAATGAATTAAAGAACTAAAAAAAATCTCATTTCATTTACATTCATAATAAAGTATAATTCTTCGTAAGCCTTGACAATGGCTTGTGAACACCGCCCCCTGCTGGCCATCTCTTAAATTTGCTTCCTTTTTTCTCCATCCTCAAACTGGAAGTGTTAACAAATGCTTTAATGGGCTTTTGTTGGGGTGTGTGTGTGTGTGTGTGTGTGTGTGTGTGTGTGTGTGTGTGTACATGTGTGTGCATGCCCCTGTATGTACTTGGAGACACAAGAGGAGGACTGACTGAAGCCGACTTCTTCTGTCTGCCTCTACCCTATAGCCTTAAGATGGAGTCTCTTATTCAGTGGGTTTCAATCAGGCCAGGGAACTCCCAGGATCCACCAGTCTCTGCTGCCCAGTGATGAGGTTGCAGGCTTTTTTACATGGGTACTGGGGATTCAAAATCAGATTCTCGAACTTACACAGCAAGTGCTCTCACCCACTGAACCATCTCTCCAGCCCCCAAAAAATATCTCCTTTATGACTGCTGTTGTTCTAAGGAAGCCCTCTTTTCCATACTCTTATTTAGAAGTAAATCCCTATGCGCACCCAATAATCCAAGAATGGGTGCCTATGCAGCCTAGATGTCCTTCAGCAGTTGAGCAGATAAACAAACCTGGACATTCAGCCAATAGAATTTTATTCAGCATTAAAAGGAAATGAGCCATGAGGTGCCTTAGAGGAAACTTAAATGTATAATGCTAAGAGAAAGAAGATGGTATAAAAAGCCCTGAACTGTGTAGTTACAACATTCTGTAAAGACAAAGACAGTGAAATGATCAGCCAGGGGCTTGGGAAAATGGTGGGAGAAATAAAGAGTGGCTCGCAGGGGACTTCTGCCCCCGGTGAAATATTCTGTATCATCTGGGGGTTCCTGTCCCTGTACACTTGTCAAGACCCACAGAATGTAATATAAGAAGGATGGTGACTGGCCCCAGTGTAAAGCTATAGTTTTTATTAATAAAATACATGAATATCTTCTCATCAGTTGCAACACATGCACTACACCAGTGAAGGTGCTATTTGGCAGGAGAAAGAAAATGAAGACCAAGGTGAGGAGGGCGTGCCCAGGCTCCGTGCTTCCACTCAAGTTTTCTTTTTTTTTTTTTTAATTTTTTTTATTATTACTTATTTATTTATTTATTTTTGTATGTGTATGAATGTACTGTCTGCATGCAGGTTTGTGCACCCGTGTTGTGCAATGCCGCGGAGGTCAGAAGAGGGTCTCGGATTCCCCTGGAACTGGAGTTCTCCTGGAATTGGAGTTACAGACGGTTCTTAGCCGCCATGTGGGTGCTGGGGATCGAACCCGGGTCCTCTGCAAGAGCGTCGGTGCTCTTAACCGCTAGGCTATCTCTCCAGCCCCTCCACTCAAGTTTTCTATCAACCTAAAATTATTTCTTTTAATAAAACCTATTGATTAAAAACACAGAGGAGGGGCCTGAGGAGATGGCTCAGTGGTTAAAGTGCTTGCTGTGCAAGCATGAGCATCTGAATTAGGACTCCCAGAAACCCACGTAAATGCTACATGGGTGGGGCAGCCTACCAGTAGCTCCAGGCAAGGCAGCCATATCTAAGAACTCTGGGTTTGAATGACAGACACTGCTTCAATCAATAAGATGAGAAAGTGAAGGAGAGTGATGCTGACATCAACTGCAGGTCCACATGGGTGTACACAAAGACATAGACATACACACACACACACACACACACACACACAATGGAACTAAAGGAAAAAAACACAGAGGACAATGAAAGGAGATAGGGCAGGACAAAGGCCTGCAAAAGGGTTGAGACCAACAAAGATGGAGAGGAGAAGACAGAGGGAAGGGGTGGGGGAGAGCATGGGTTGTTTGCCTATGACAAATTCCTCTCCTCCACAATAAGAGGTGAAATAAGCTTGAATGATGACGAGGGCCTGATCCTAACATGAGATGCTGGCAGTTCTCTCTACTGCTATCCACTGTGACTGTTCCATCAAACTGAAGGCTGTCTTTCCCTCAGGATTCTTTTAACACTGTTTTCTTTATCTGGTTACTGATAGATATTGATTAGGATTTTGTTAAAACCTGCCTATGGCTCTTCTCTATCTCTCCTCTAATTTACAGATAGATAATAGATGGATGATGGATGATGATACATAGATACACAGATAGATGATAGATGGATGGATATAGATAGATAATACACATAATAAAATAGAGATATATAGTCACAGAAATATATATAACACACAGTAATACAGAAGTGAGGCATTGATATTTTAGAGCCTTAAATTATGTGTGAATAGGCACAGTTTTATTTAATGATATACTGATTAGCTGAAATGTATAACTCCTAGGGCTGGAGAGATGGCTCCATGGTTAAGAGCACTGGTTACTCTTAAAGAGGACTTGGGTTTAATTCCCAGCACCCACATGGCAGATAACAACCCTCTGTATCTCCAGTTCCAAGGGAGCCCGACACCCTTTTCTGACCTCCTTGGGCATTGGATGACACAGCTGCACTTACATACATGCAGGAAAAACATAGTAAAGTAAAAGGTATATTCCTGTACCAATGTCCAGCTTTTAAGACATACAAATAATAAGTCAATCAAAGTGATTAAAAACCAGAATCATCAAAATGCTCAAATGGACCTGGGGGTGCACACCTTTAATGCCAGTACTCAGGAGGCAAAGGTAGGCAGATCTCTGTGAATTTGAGCCCAACCTGGTCTATATCGTGACTTCCACACCAGCCAATGCTACACAGTGACCTTATCTCAGAAAAAAATGTTAATTAATGCAAAAGAAGGCATAAATAAATAAAAACTCAACAAAACTAGAAAGATAAAATAACACAGTATAGGATAGAGATTTTAATTCAAAAATAGCAATAAGTACATTAAATCTCAGTGGTTAAAATGTTTAAAGAGTTTGTTAGCATCATGTGACTCAACAGTCTCACTTTAAGAAATAACTCAAGCTAATTTAAACCTTATGCTGACAGAAAAACCTATAGATGGATGTTTATAGCAGTTTCATAGCCAAAAAGTACAGATTATGCAGATGTTTTTCAACAGGTGAAAGGATAAATAAGCTGATGTATGTCCACAGAATACTACTCAACATGAAATGTTATCAGTCTATTGATTGTCACAGATGAAATTTAAATTTGTTTTGCTCAGAGAAAGACCCAAAATGCTACATATTGAATTATTCTATTTATTCTGGAAAAGGACAAATTATAAGTCTATAAATTAAAGGCTTGAGGCAGGCATAAGAAGTGATGTTCCAAAGCCGGACATAGTGGTGCACGTCTTTAACCCTAGCACTCAGGAGGCAGAGGTAGGCGAATCTTTGTGAGTTCAAGCCAGCCTAGTCTACAGAGTGACTTTCAGGACAGCTGGGGCTACAGGGAGACCCTGTCTCGAAAAAGACAAAAAAAAAAAAAAAA
>VZQC01014453.1:424312-444470 GCA_009823505.1 Rhizomys pruinosus
TATATATATCATATATGAGTTACTTTTCTGTTGCTGTGACAAAATACCGTGAGCAAAGCAACTTATGGAAGAGTTCATTTGGGCTTAAAGTTCTAAAGGAGTAGTCCTTAATGCTGAGGGAGACATGACTGCTGGAAGTCAGATCAGGAAGCTGAAGGCTTACATCTTCAACAGAAAACACAAGGCAGAGAAGGCAAACTAGAGTGAGGTGAGCTAGGACCCCTCAAAGCTCACCAGGGACATACTTCCTCCCGCAAGATTTCTTGACCGCTCCAAACAGCGCCACCTACTGGTTGGCAAGTGTACAAATACTTGAGCCTACAGGGGACATTACTCATTCAAACAACCACAGATAGAAAATGTGTTAAGCACTCCTTTTAGGTAATTCAGTGAGGGCTTTCAGAGAAAATTGGCAAGTGCACCAGAAAACAGAGCGAAGAGTGCCAACTAGCACAGTGGACCAGGTGGATGGAAACACTGGGGCAGCCACCCTGCATGAATCCATGCTGAGTCCTTCTTCAGAGAGAGTGTATTTTGCTGCTGCTGTGACCCAGGGACACCAGACACCAGATTGCTCAGCCTTTGAACATGAACGTGCTGCGGCATCTCTCAGGAAGATCTCAGGTTTTCCCCTTGGATATCCTTGGTCCCTCTTCTCATTTCGTCCGCTCTGTAGCCTGGGTACAGTGGGACTATTCATCCTCTGATTATCCACCCAGTCTAATCACTCTTCTGATTATACCTTCTTGGTTCTGTCCCTCTGGAGAACTCTGACTAATACTGTGCTTCTATGTGTGGGTCAGCCCTGTATACACTCACTTGTCAGTTCTGTCCACTGACCCCAGCAGAGACGACCCACAGCAGTGAGCACTGCACTTAGATCTTCCTTTCTAAACTCCATTCCTCAATGAAAAGAAACAAGGTTCCTCAGAGAAACAAAGAAGTGGATGGTTCCAGGGATAGAATGGGAAAGACAAATACAAGACAGCCTTGGAGTAGCTTCTAGTGCAAAAAGTAAGAAAGCAAATCAAATTTTAAATGAACGAGGTATGTCAAAAGAACACATAAAGGGAGTCGAACCTTTACCTCAGTGCTCTTGGTTTGGTTTTTATTTTTCCAAGGTGAACCTAAGAACTAAATTGACACAGATCAGCAGAAGAAACTACATATATACATTAAATATAAGTTTTACATGGAGGAAACTACACCCAGACTAAAGTTCCCACACACACACAAAAAAAGCAGTTAGAGTCACACACTCAGAACTTAACTCCAACCAAAGTAGTGAATTATGACAATGTGACAAGACAAATAGAGGGTCTGGAACAAGTGCAGATAGCTGGGTAGAGAGGTGACTGGGAACATAAGGGTTTGTACAACATCCCCTCAGGTAGAGAGGTGACTGGGAACATAAAGGTTTGCACAACATTCCGTCAGGTTCATATCCCTCCCTCCATGACGAGACTGTCAGTGTCCCTTCAATGTGGGAAATTGGTCTTCTGGTACCTTCTGTCTGTTAAGCATCTTCAAATCAAAATAATCCTCATGCCAAAGGAGAGTATTTGGGGGCAGTATGTTCTGAAGGCACTCCTGAGGTCTGTAGCTCTCTTTGTGTAGAAGTACCTCTGCTAGTAAACACAGAAAGACTGATAAAGTTAAAGCTACAACCACATCATTTTGCAACTCCTGAGAAACTGAAGGATCTAAGCAGTTATTGTCTGTGGGTAGGCCGCCGAGGTTTGTGGCAGGGCCCACTTAATCCCAGGATGACCCATGTGGAAAACACGTGCAGGAAAGCACTCCACATGGACGCATGTTGAGGCCCAAATGCAGAGAGAGCTTTTATTGCAAGATGTCTGGTTATATAGCAAACGTGACTCGATTCTCAGAGCCAAATCCTAAACCTTTTCGTCACTATATCCCACCCCACGGGTGTGGTCAGGGAGGTCCATCGGCTTAGAACCCATCTTAACTAAGTTTTCCCACATCTCACCCTTTTAATTTTTTTTTTAATTTTCTGAGAGGCAGGGGAGCCCATGGGTGAGGCTAACAACCCAAAGGAGCGGAGTTTTGAATAGCCAGCTGCTCAAGCCTGGTTTGAGTGCTAGGTAGTGGGGGGCAGGTCAGACCTGAAACTTTATTTTCACACTAAGGCCAATTAATATCCAAAAAATCCCAACCATAAAGTGAACCAATTATTAAGCATAAGCAATGAATGTAACATTCATGTAAAACGAGTTAGCAAGTATCTATGTCCAAATTCTGAACAATCCAAGGTTCACATAGTCCAATTGGAGAAGCTTGTATGCAAAAGCATGTTGATCAAATAAGAGTCCAGTTATTTTGCTGTAGTTTCAGGATTCACCCCAATCTCTCCGCAGCCCTTACATTCTACCATGCCTCCTCTTCTGCAATTTGTTCCCTAGGCTTTGGGAAAGGTGAACAAGTGGGTGAGAAGCAAAGCAGTCTATTTTCTCTGGAGATGTCATTTTTGGACTCTAGTCTGTTCAGGTTGTTTCCCTTCATGGGTTGACAGCTCATCCAGGGGTACCTTTTTAATCCTACTAACAAAGCACAAGCAATTAGATGTACAGGCATTTAAACAGTACTAATTATTATGGCAAGCTAAGCTGTGAGCATAGACACAGATGTTTGGATGGTATGCTAATCCACAAACCATGGGTTTTCTATAAAGGGTGACAAGTTCTTATTGTGGCTTATAACATCTCCTAACCACTAGAGGGCATAAGCTTGTGCCATCTACTGTGAATTATTCCTCCAAGGAGAGAGCTAGTAGCCAATTTGATTTGGGATATATATAGATGCATGGCTGCCACTGTTGCACAGTATCTCCAGGCAGTTGAGGTGTAGCTGATCCTGACGGAGGAGTCTTGTTTGTCTCAAGGAGACCAATATTTTGCTTTATTGCTTTAGTGGCCTTTGGTAATGCTCTCTGGCATTTCAGAGGCCAACTGTACATTAGCAAGTGATGTCTCAAAACATTTTTTCATGCTTACACAAGGTCTTCAACAACAGGGACTTACCGCTTTCTCCTTGCAGATATCCCACTTATAGGCAAAAGGCCTTTATAATTTTGGGGGCTTGGATCCCCTAGCCAACATCTCCTTGGCAGAATAATCCATTGCTGATATCAGAGCTCTCCTGTATTAATAATATATTTTGCTTAATTACACAGCTTATAAAGACTTTACTATTGAATTTGGCTCTTAATAGAGAATTATCCTTTCACAGTTCCTATGTCTATCAGTCAATTAAAAAGGTAGTTATACCTGCTTTATAAGAAATTATCACTGTAACAGTTGGCTCTAATTTACAGTTAGGGAATGACTTCATTACCATCATGTTTTTCTTTTTCCTATAAAGGGGAGAGGTAGGAAGGTTTCTCAGCATCTGGAAGGTAAACTTCATTAGGGCCCATTATAAACAGTTATCCCAAATAGAATTCAGAGAGATGCTCAGTGTCTGTGACTCAGGCAATCTAAGGTTCCTTTTTCTTTAATGTTCAGATGGGTCAGCCTCTCTGCTGGCATTTCCCAGTCCATCCTGCACAGCCAAAAGTTGTACATTTTCAGGCATTTAAATTGGTGTTTTTACCTGTGGGAACATACAAATCTCCTCCCATTGTTAGTTTCAAGACCTCAAAATTGAAAATTTATCAAAAGGTTTGGAATACAGAAGGAATATTATACCACCTCCCTCTTTTTGTTTTTTAAATTTTTATGTTTTGACCTATAGATGCCTAAGTTGTATTACACATACCCATAAACAGGAACCAAGGTGTAAGTTTTCATCAAATTCACCCAAATTGTTTTTCATTGACTGTATGCTACTTATTTGGGAAGTGAACTTAAACTTAATTTCTTTAAATTATCCTACAAGTAAAGGAAAAATGTTACAAGGTGATACTGTATAACACAGAAAAATATAGAGACCATTTGTGTACCTTAACCCCAAAGTTATTGTTGGAAATTCAATACAGATTATAAATAAAACAATTAACATTTTATATTCCCAATTAGTTCAAATGTATTACCATTTTAAACTGCAAACCTTACAAAGTGGATTTTAATAACTATCTTCCTCCAAGCTCTTGGCCTTCTCCAGGCCTGGCATGAAAACCTGCTTTAAAGATTTTTCAATATCTAGCTCTTAATAAAATTTTCTTTTACAGTTCTTATGCCCATCAGTTAATTAAAGACTGGCTAGATATGCCCCATGAGAAGTTGTTACCATCATAACCATCTTGATTTTTTTTTTTTTTTTTTTTTTGTTTTTGTGGGAGCTTCTACGAAGCTTCCTTTGTCACAAACACGTGCAACGCAGCCCTGCTAAGGGAAGAGGGACACAGTGCCCACTTTGTGGACAGTATGGGGAACTTCCCTCATTGCATAGAGGTCAGTCGGTCACTTCTGTGACCTGACTGGAGAGGTAACTTCCTACTCGGGTCCTTAGCCTGGGACAACGAGACACGTTTCCCACTCTTGGCCGAAACTTTCCACCTGCCCAAGTCAGGACACGAATTTCACATCAGCTTCCCAGGTTGGTGGTCTGCAAAGGGAGCCTTTTTCCAAACCAACTGGTCACCCAAATGAAATGCAGGCCTCAACACCAGCTACCCACTGGTCATCTGAACAAAATGCAGGCTTAGCCTGTATGCGTGCAAAAAATTTAAAAATGGCGGCCACGAATTCCACAATGATGTTAATTGGAATTCAATTTTTTAATTTTTTTTATTTTTAAATTGTTATACCTTTTATTTTTTTATTCCCAAATGCCCAAAAACTTATTAACACTTTAATACAATGAAAACCTGGTTGCATATTTGTTTTAGATGTTGAAAGAACGTAACCAGTAGGTGACAGTGCAGATCCATTATTTTAAAATTTTTAATAGATAACCCATAACCTTTGTTGAAATTGAATTATGTTTTGGCTGTTAATATATTAAATTTGCATCTTGAGAAGGAAGGGCCATGTTCCAACTCAGAGGCAATGTTTTTACTGGTATTATGGCTGTTAACATTGGAATATACTTAGAACACAAGTACACACACCCATACACACGTGTGCATGCACATACATACACACATACATACATACATACATAATAAAGGTTTATTAGGTTGACCTGTAAGAGAAGAAAGCCATATTGTTTGATGTTCAATGAGAAACATGAAATTTTTATAATTCATTATAGGGTTATTTTTACATAATTAGAATAAATGTCCTAGTAATGCACAAAATAGCTGAGATCCATATGCTACCTCTTTGGCCCATTTGCACCCACTTGCCTTCAATGAACTAACTCTAAAGTCCACTCCTATTCTTTCCCTATGCTGTCCCTTCTGGTTAACTATGTCTAAGCTGTCCCTCTGCTAAGCCCAACTGTCCCTATGCTATTTACAAATCTAAAGATTGAGGATTTCCAAAAGTAGACAGACCAAAGTTATTTGTAGTCTTGGACCAATCCATCTTGTCTTATTATTAAAGACTTTGGAAGAATAATAACTATCCATAATCACAACAATAATCATAACAATTATAACCATTATTAATTTTTATTAATTATCAATAATTATTATTAACCATTATTAGTCACAACAATCATTAATAATTATTATGAATAATTGTCAATAATAATAGTCAACAACAATGAACGATTTATCATTAGACTGAATTTTTATCAATTATTATTAATAATTATATTTAATAACAATAATTATAACTATTAATAACAATTACTAACAATAATCAACAATAATTTATCATTAAACTGAATAATACACATACTATAAACCCAATTAAAAATTGTTAACACTAAGGGGTATAAAACAAACTTTTGTTATGAATTGAATCCATTTTTGTTTATAGTCAGCTAATTAGATTTAAACCTGTAGGATTATAATGAATTAAAAGCAGGAACTCACATTCACTCACACAGACACACAGCTTGAAGATGGGCTTAAAGAAACAAAACAGTTTTATTCAAAAATTTCTCATTTAAATTGAACCAAAATATCAACTCATGTTGTTAAAGAGACTCTTACCAATGGTCCTTAAAAACAGACAATTTATCAGAGCAAGTTTGTTTTGTTAGAACTTCAAGGCCCATAAATACTCCTAGAAATCCATCTATTTTGTTTCCAAAATGCTGAAATCAAAAGAATGTTACCTAAAATCAAGATTTAAAGGGCATTATTTAGATACCATGTGCTCAGTCCAGCAGCTGGTATGCATTCACAGCAGGCTCAAACCACGTGTGATCAAGAATTCTGTAAGAAGAGATCTTTAAGGTGAAACACATTTAAAAAAGGTCAAGATAAAATTAAATCAACCAATTAATTTTAACTGTGCACATATATTTACTTAAAAGATATCTAGGGTACGCAGGGGGTTAAGTAAAAATATTACACTTTAAGTTAAGCATGCTGAAATGGATTTGAATTACTGCTAGCTAAATCCCAATCGTGGATCTACAAATAGCTGGCAGGTTTTAGGTAAGAAGTTAGATTTAGAAATAGTTACTAAAGAAACCCACAAGAAGACAAGAGAGCAATAAAAGGCAAAATTTAAGAAAAAGGTATAATGCAGCCAAGGTTTAAAACTGTCTGGAAAAAAACTGCTCTTGGTAGGGTGGTTCCCTTGAAAGGCCTTAATTTGCAACAGAAAGAAGTGGGCTCAGGTTTAGGAGAGCTACCAGGAGACAATTTACATATGAACAAATTAAGGTTGGGCTTGAGTCTTTGCAGAGGTCCACAGTCCAAGTATTGGAATCAAAGCTGCACCTTTAAAACACAATGAAAGATGAAGCACTGCCCTGGGCAAGAGTGCCTGAGACTTTATACTTCCCAGTGAAACACAGAATACTGTAAAGCCAGCCCTTCCCCAACCAGCCATCTGCTGTTTCCAGAGCAGGAGAGGGGCACAGAACAAACATTGGACTAGATTAACCAGAGTATCTACAAACAGCTACAAACTGAAAAATGTAACAGCTTCATATTTTGCCTTTGGTCTTTTCAAGGCAGGGCTTTCTTACAGTCAAAGCCAGCCTGGAGGTCACTCTGTAGACTAGGCCAGCCCCAAACTCACAGACATCCATTTGGATTAAAAGGCATGGGCCACCATGAAGCCTGGAATTTACAAGCTCAATTTGCATCATAGAAGACTGGCCTCTAGAAGAGATCTTGGGGGAAGTTTAGCAAACAAAAGGAAACTTCAGCAGAATTAAGCACTATTTTACACTATTTAACACTATTTACAGAAAAATTTTTAAGGAGGACACTTTTTAAAAAAACACATTTAGACTGTGGCTGGCTTTTCACAAGCTTCCATGCAAGCCAATGTTGGTAGATTAATTCCTGGGTGGTTGCCTCTACAACCCAAGCCTGCCTGTGCAAAGGTGCAAATGAACACCTCTAAGGAATGCTTGCCGCAAAAATCTTGCTTGCTCCACAGGCACGCCTGTCCTTCCAGCCTCTGTGACCTTCGCCACCTGAACTGTGGCCAGAAGGCAGAAGCTGGGACCCCAGGCTGCAGGGCAGGTTCCAAGCATATTTCAAAACCTCTAGAAGGCAAGTGGACAGGAGAGGAAGGGCACCTCACAATTTCTCTGAATACCCACCATGTGGGAAGGCTGTGAAAGAAACAGATGTCCCCAATCCAAGGAAGCCAAAACGGCACCCACAGGCTCCATAATCATGTCCTGCTGAGTGGGTGAAAACCCACAAGAGAATGCAAGTTTCCCAAAGCCTAACAGAGAAAGGGTCTCTGGCACACAGGCCAAGTCTCCATCAGCGCCATCCTTAGTCCATGCCTTCACTGGTTTGGAGATGCTAAACTTTCTCCATGCCACAACTTGAAACACAACAGCCACAGCAAACCACAGCACATGGTCAACAAACACATGCCATACCTCACAAAACAATTCCTCCTGAAACATAGCTTCCTTGAAGGTATTATTTCCCATCTTGCAGAGATTCTAGCTTACCAAACTGGTCTCCATGCCCCACATTGGTGGCACGATTTGTAGGTAGGCCACTGAGGTTTGTGGCAGGGCCCACTTAATCCCAGGATGACCCATGTGGAAAACGCGTGCAGGAAAGCACTCCACGTGGACGCATGTTGAGGTCCAAATGCAGAGAGAGTTTTATTGCAAGATGTCTGGTTATATAGTGAATGTGACTCAATTCTCAGAGCCAAATCATAAACCTTTTTGTCACTATATCCCACCCCATGGGTGTGGCCAGGGAGGTCCCATTGGCTTAGAATGCAACCCATCTTAACTAAGTTTTCCCACAATTGTCAATGATTGCTACATATCAATAAAAGAGGGAAGCAGACAAGTCTCCAAAAGAAAGAGCACACACCACCTACAAGGTATGCTGTATGAACCTTATGTAGACCTGCATTTGCATAAATAAGATGTATATAAACTTGGGAACCGTGAGCCTTAAAGCTTGACCAGATTAATGGCCCAGTAGTCAGTGTACTGAATTTGATGCATCCATCTCGAGATGTCAGCAGTCATCTATAGGCTTCTCATGCCTGATAATTTGAAGGCAACTTTAGATAGCATATCATTTCATCTATAAAAAAGAACTCAGTAGCTGGGTGTGGTGGCACAGGCCTTTAATCTCAGCACTCACTGGGGAGGCAGAAGCAGATGGCTTTCTGTGAGATTGAGTTCAGCCTGGTCTATATAGAGAGTTCCAGGCCAGCTGGGACTACAGGGAAACCCTATCTCAAAAAATCTTCAGTCAATACTTGGTATTAGTTACTTTACTCATCACTGTGACCAAAGACCTGACAAAATTCAACTTAACAGAGGAAGGATAAGAGCATTTTTCCACTTTAAACGTTTTCTGAACAGATTCAGGGAAGTTTATTAAAACTCACAATATTTTGAATTTTCCAAACATTATATATACGTTGGTTTAAACACAATACTTCCCAAGTTCTCAGTGAAAAAGTCAGAGATAGCATTTATAGTCATTTGATAGGTCTTGGTAAAGGTTTTTGGTATACCTCCCAGACACTGAAAAACAAAATGTCCCTAATGGCTGGCTAATAAATCCTTTTGCAAGCCAAGCAATTTCCAACATCTTGTTTTCAATAAGAAGGAAGGCAAATGTATCCATTAATGGACCATTAAAAATTAACAATACATCATCCATTGTCTGGGTCATTTATCTTTTAAAAAGTACAAATGAGTGGCACTGCCATAGCAAAATTGTTTCCATTCCTATTGATTTATTTATGTGGAAAATATTACTCAGTGCCATCATTGATTACAACAAAAATTAGGAACAACATTAACACTGAGCATTGCCTCCTGCTAGAAGAGTGTGACGTCACACATACCTATAATAAGATTTTTAAATGTTCTTCCAGATTTGAAAGGTTTGTTTCAGTCGATACCCTACAATGCAGCAGCAAGCCTATTGCAAAAAGTCTGTGTCAGGGTGTGAGCTCCAGAAGCCCACTGAAATGCAGAGACACCTGAGACCAGTGGTGCCCAGGAACCTGCTGTACCAGGCCAGCCTTTGGTTATGGAAAAACGGGCCATCACCAATTACTCAGGAATCTTCCACCTTTTTGAAAGCCAGACTCCTGCAGAGTGTGCTACCCACCCCCACTCTCACTGAATCCCATTCCCACCTTCTCCCTTAAATTCCCAAGCCAGACGCCATTCTGTGCTTGGCTCTTATCTTTCCCCTGAGCCTAGCCCCAGCTACCCTGAATTAAACTTTGCTCTGAAGAACTTAGACCTCGTGGCCTTTCATTCGGGGGGAGGGGGGAGAGCGCACCATAACCTTACAGTCTGGAGGAAGGAAGGCAAAAGTTCATTAGTGGGGTGTCATGGGAGGAACTCTGGTACCCCCATATCACAGAAACACCATGCAGCCCCTGGGAAGAAACACTAAGAAAACTACTTCTTTTTGTTCTGTTTTTCTTGTCATTGTTGTTTTTTTTATTTTATTTATTTTGTATGTGTATGAATGTACTGTCTGCATGTAGGTTTGTGCACCCGTGTTGTGCAATGCCAATGTCGCGGAGGTCAGAAGAGGGTCTCAGATTCCCCTGGAACTGGAGTTCTCCTGGAATTGGAGTTACAGACGGTTCTCAGCCGTCATGTGGGTGCTGGGGATCAAACCCGAGTCCTCTGCAAGAGCAGTCGGCGCTCTTAACCACTTGGCCATCTCTCCAGCCCCCGTCATTGCTGTTTTTAAAACATCGTCTTACCCTGTAGCCCAGCTGACCTTGAACTCTCCTTATTTCATTCCTCCAACCTCAGCCTCTCCAGGCATGAGCCGCCACGCCCAGGTTACATGGTCATGTTCCTGGCGACAGTACTGACTGTGCTGGGTATCCATAAGGATGCAGAGGGTCAGGTTGAGATATAAAATGACTCAATGGCTTTGGAAAACAGTTTGTTTAAAGGGTAAATCGTGACTCATTTCACTCTTAGGTATATTCCCAAGACACGAGAAAGCACACGCCCCCAAGACACCTGTACTTGACGGGGTGTGACGCTGAACGTCTGTAGCCCCAGTGCTGCAGAGGATGAAGCAGGAGGATTTCTGTGAGCTCAAGACCACCCTGATTAACAGAACAAAACCCATCTTTTAAAAGTGGAACTGTTCTGTGGCTGGAGAGATGGCTCAGCAGTTAAGAGCACCGACTGCTCTTGCAGAGGACCCAGGTTCGATTCCCAGCACCCACATGGCGGATAAGAACTGTCTTTAAGCCAGGTGTGGTGGCGCACACCTTTAATTCTAGCACTCCAGGAGGCAGAAGCAGGTGGATCTCTGTGATTTCAAGGCCAGCCTGGTCTAGAGAGTGAGTTCCAGGCCAGCTGGGGCTACAGGGAGACCCTGTCTCAAAAAAAAAAAAAAAAGTACCTGTTCTTCATAGAAACTTATATTTAGTAGCCCAAAATGGGAGCAGCCAGAACTCCACTAGCAGGTTGGTAGAAAACCAAACTGTGGTGGGATGGAACACACTTCAGGAAAAACAAACGAGCCCAACACCCCCTCGAAATGAATATGATGACGGCTGGAGAGATGGCTCAGTGGTTAAGAACAGTAGCTGCTCCCGAAGAGAACCCAGGTCCAGTTCCCAGCACTCACATGGCAGCTTAGAACCATATGTTCCAGCTCCAGGGGATCTGACAGCCTCTGTAGGCGCTGCATGTACACAGTGCACCCCTTGTAGGCAGAACTCATACACATGAAATAAAACGTTAATTAAAATAAAAATTAATACACAGAGTGAAAAGTCAACAAAAAGAAAGCCATGCATTTCCACTTCTATAAAACTCCAGGATGTGCACAGTAGGCCCACCTGACACCAAGCAACTCAGTGTTCTGGGACTGCAAACATACAACATCACACCCATCTCAAAATGTACACTTTCACCAATTACAGTTCTGTGCGTCTAAATGAGCACACATGGTATATGCGTGTGCTTGATTCCCGTTCACCATGCTGGATGGGGATCATCCTTTTCACTCTGCACACTGCACATCAACGCTCCTCACCTCAGCCAGATCTTCTCATCTTTCTTCCTTGGTTAGAGATTGCAGTTAGTGGCCACTTCTTAGACTGTTATGCCTGCTCTCAACAGCAGGGGGCGGGCTTGTACTACCTGTGGTGCCCACTCCTCCAGTGGTCTTCTCTGCCTTGGAAAGGCTTCTCCAGGTTGTTTTCTGATTTTTTTTTTTTATACTTGATTCCATAACTCAGATTCATTCTTCCTTACAGTAAATACTTCCCATCAAACTAAGTTCATTTTATTTCAAAAAGTAAAGAGATGATTTTTTTTTTTTAAGTCAGGGTCTCATGTATCCTCTAGGCTGGCCAGGAACTCTGGCTGAGGATGGTTTCGAACTGCTGATACTCCTGCCTCCACCTCCCAAGTGCTGGGGTTAGAGGCATGAGCTACCACATGTGGTTATATAGTGCTGGGGTTGAACACATATTCTAGGCACGCACATTCCCAACTGCGTACATGAGCTGCCTACATTGCAGCTCTGAGATTTCTTTTTTAATTAGTGGAATTAATCATTTATTTGTGCTACCTTGAGACCTTTTTTACTGTGTCTTTC
This sequence comes from Rhizomys pruinosus, assembly GCA_009823505.1. Taxonomy (NCBI): domain Eukaryota; kingdom Metazoa; phylum Chordata; class Mammalia; order Rodentia; family Spalacidae; genus Rhizomys; species Rhizomys pruinosus. Next base: position 436,440 of record VZQC01014453.1, read on the forward strand.
CTATGTTTATAAGGAATTAATTTTCCATTCTCATTAATTTCTTTTCTTCTGATCTCTTCACTCAGTGACACAGATTTTCAGCACGGTGCTCCAACCTTGACCTGCTGGTAGCTGTCATGTTTAACATCTTTAACATTTTTCAGCAGCAAGTATGTTATATCAAGAATTTCTATTCTTTCTCCACACACTCCCCATAGCTTTTAACAAACAGCATGATATGCACGTTGCATTTCTTTTTTTTTATTATTTCTGTATGTGTATGAATGTACTGTCTGCATGCAAGTGTGTGCACCAGTGTCATGCAATGCCACGGAGGTCAGAAGAGGGTATCGGATTCCCCTGGAACTGGAGTTCTCCTGGAATTGGAGTTTCAGACGGTTCTCAGCTGCCATGTGGGTGCTGGGGATCGAACCCGGGTCCTCTCAAGAGCGGTCAGCACTCTTAACCGCTAGGCCATCTCGCCAGCCCACACATTGCATTTCTAAACAAGATCAGTACAGAAAATCCTCTTCACTATCATTGATAGCTACAGAGTGCAAGATTGGAGATGTAAATGGTCAGATTCCAGATTTGATTCTGCTGCTTCAGAATTGCTGGATCCCTGAGGCCTCACTAGTATCCCACTTGGATTTTGTCTACACAATAGATCTCTAGAGCTAGAATGTTAAAAATATACATTTTTAAGAACAAGTTTGCAAATCCCAAGCTTATGCATAGCACTTTAAGGAACACAACCCTTACTGACTAGGGATTGCTCCCATGTGTCTGAAGTCCTGTCACTTGCCTGTCCCCAGGTGTGTGGCATCTCCTCATGGTCCAGGTTCAAGTATACTCAGAGTCACCCCAGAAACAGCACCCTGCTCAGGAGGCTTTGAGTGCTCAGAACCAGGATAAGACTCTGGGGGAGCCAAGTCTCTGCCTATTAATCGGCCAGTCAACAGCAGGCAGCTTAAGCAAAAGGTGATCACATACTAAAATGATCAAGAGTCGATCTGGCTTCAAGCAGCAGTGAGCTCAGACTCAGGCACTGCCATCAGAAGAAACCGTTTCTGCCTAGGGGTCTGCCTCCAGCCAGCTGACTTCGTTCCCAAGCTCCTAGGTGATCTTTGACAGCTTCCAGTGAACGTCTGTGGGGCACAACAGCTGCAACAGCCCCTGCTTCACCACCTTCAAGCTTCAAGTTCACAGACAGACCCTATTCTGGTAGTACAACCAAGAAGCCCTACACTTGCTCTGATGTGATCCACCTGACACCATGCCTGGGAGCACGACCTGCAGTTTGAAGTAAGTCTGGGTTACAGGCGCTATTTCTGACAAAGTCCTACAGTGAACATACAGGCTGAGAGAACAGAAAGGGTGAATCCAAAAATGGAATCTGGAACTATTACTAGAAAATGGGAGTTTGTGGGGCCATCTGCTTTGAGATTCTATACTACTGGTAATGTAAGGGCTCCCCACGCTCCCCCCATTATTACTTTCAACCAAGATGGTGGAAGAACTTGAGAGAACCCCAAGATGGCTCTGCTTCCTGATGGGAATAGAACACTGTCAAATTCAATTACCACCCCAATACATCATGTTGGTCATAATATAAACTATGACATGTGGGTGGTTCAAACTCCACACAGCCGGAAAACTTAAGTCATGCAATCTATCGATTCATGCAACAAATATTTAGAAACCATCTCCTCCCAGTGCCCTCTCTAATCATATTATAAATTGTGTACAGAAGGCAGAATGGCCTGTTTGCTATTGCAAGTCATTGCTGATTTCCAAAGTTATATTTACAAACTGTAGATAAGTTTGCCTAAGGCTGTCTCCATCTGTGGCACACTATAATCTAACAACATCTAAACAAACTCAGACCTAAATTGTAGATGATCTCTACGAAAGCACCCAAGTCTCATCTATCAGAGCACCACAGGCTGCAAACTGCCAGGAATACCCAACTAAGGCGAATTCTGAGCTATGACCAGCCTGCTTTTTTCTATGTATAATCTTTTTCCTGTCAACATGGGCAGAAGGCTGTGGAGTGATCCTCTCTGTACTCTACAGATTCAGGATGCTGCCACATCCATGAGTCTCCTCTTTGTTCAAATAAACTGCTCCATGTGTTGTCTAACTTATTTATGAAACATGACCAAATATCTCTGAACTCCAGACTAGTGTGTCCAGCTGTCTTCTCAACTTGATCTCTAATAGGCCTCTCAAATTTAACATGCCCCAAATTACACTCTTCACATCTCCTGTAAAAAAAACATTTCTTCTAGCTGGGCGTGGTGGTGCACGCCTTTAATCCTAGCACTCGGGAGGCAGAGGCAGGCGGATCTTTGTGAGTTCAAGGCCAGCCTGGTCTACAGAGTGAGTTCCAGGACAGCTGGGGCTACAGGGAGACCCTGTCTCAAAAACACCAAAAAAAAAAAAAAAAATTTCTTCCACAGTCTTCCGGTCCTAGTAATTGACACTATTTTGATTCAAAAGCTTAGACGTCACCTTTCTCATCACTTTCTACAAACCCCGTTCATTCTGAACTGCATTTTACCTTGGTGGTCTGAACTGCATTTTACCTTGGTGGTCTAACTGCTTGTTAGACCACCAAGGTAAAATGCAGTTCCTGTTTCTTCTGTCATCACTATTAAGGTCCAAAGTCTGACTATCCTTTACCCATATTATTATTGTTGTACTTTGACCTATAGTTCCAGCTCAGTGCTTCAGATTTAGCCTTCTCCCCACCCCCTTAACAAAGAATCTAAAAGGAACTGAAACAAGTCTCCGGCTCTGCTTCGCAGAGATGGCCGAGGCCTTGTTTCTCAGACCCTGGAGTCCCTGCTCTCATTTCCAGACCATCTCCTTGACCCAGGACAGTTTCAAGAGGAGGACATGGGGCTCCTTGATCCCTGGTGTCCTGCCTCATCCCCATACAAACCCACTGCCTCACCTGCCTCTTATGTCGCCTCAATTGCTTCTGTCCATGTGCACATTCTCTTTTCAACCAAACCCTCAGAATAGACGCACACATCCAGCCCTTGTTAATGCCACAAGAAAATGTCCTATGTTGAGCAAGAGATTACAAGTGAACAATTTAGACTTGCAGGATGCTAGGCAGGCTCGGGACCTGATCCCCAATGGCTTCTCTCTATGTCTGGACTGATTTGAAGAATGGCACAGGATGTGGGTCCAAAAGAATAGGGGTAGAGAAAAGTCCAGAAGCAGTGAGCAAAGATACTGGGATGAACCATCCTTGAGCTCCAGATCCTCAGAGCATAGCCACCTGTTCACGGTTCACCTCAGAGCATAGCCACCTGTTCCCGGTTCACCTCAGAGCATAGCCACCTGTTCACGGTTCACCTCAGAGCATAGCCACCTGTTCACGGTTCACCTCAGAGCATAGCCACCTGTTCACGGTCCCACCTCAGAGCATAGCCACCTGTTCACAGTTCACCTCAGAGCATAGCCACCTGTTCACAGTTCACCTCAGAGCATAGTCACCTGTTCACAGTTCACCTCTTTAGGCTGTCACAATGGCAGTTAAACTTCTGTTTTATTAATATTTTGCAAGTTTCATTTAATATTTTGATCCCCTTCCCCCATCCTCTCCTCCCCTTACTGCTCTCCACTCTATTTAATGTACTCTGTTATATATACAATAAGGCTTGTAGAGTCTAATTTGCATCTCCAAACATCCTTTAGTGTGGGTCCATCCACTGGAGACTGATTAACCTACCAAGAGTTCCATCCTTGAAAGAGACTGTGTCAGGGACTGTGGAGAAATGGCTCAGTGGTTAAACACATGGTCCACTCTTGCAGAGGACCTGGGTTCAATTTCCAGCACCCACATGGCAGCTAACAACCATCTGTAACTCCAGGTCCAGGGGAATCCAATGACTTCTGACCTCCTCGGGCATTTCACAACACAGGTACCTTATATACATGCAGGTAATACACTCATATACATAAAATAAGAAAGAAGAAAGAAGAAAGAAGAAAGAAGAAAGAAGAAAAGAAAGAAAGAAAGAAAGAAAGAAAGAAAGAAAGAAAGAAAGAAAGAAAGAAAGAAAGAAAGAGAGAGAGACTGTGTCCCGCCTCCCCAAACTCATCAGCTGCCGCACTTTCCCAAGATTGGATTGGGATTTATTACCCCTTCTTCATCTCTGTGCTGGGATTTGTTTGTTTGTTTGTTTGTTTGTTTGTTTGTTTTGGTCTTTTTGAGACAGGGTCTCCCTGTAGCTCCAACTGTCCTGGAACTCACTCTGTAGACCAGGCTGGCCTTGAACTCACAGACATCCGCCTGCCTCTGCCTCCCAAGTGCTGGGATTAAAGGCGTGGGCCACCACACCCAGCTCATCTGTGCTGGGATTTTATCTGGGTCTGGTTTGAGCTAGCACAGAACTTGTATGTTCTGTCACCATTGCTGTGAGTTCACATGAGTACCTAACAAGCTGTCTGGAAAACTCTTTCCTTGTGGTCAGCCGCCATCTCTGGCTCTTGGAATGTGTCTGCCCCTCTTCTGCAATGCTCTCTCTGTCCTGGGAGGCAGAAGTTTGATACAGGTGTCCTATTAAGCAATCTGCAGTCGATTGTTCTCTGCACATTGTACAGTTGTGGGTTTCTGTGTTAATCACCATCTGCTGCACAAGGAAGCTTCTCTGCTGAGAGTCAAGAGATGCATTAGTCTACAGATATAACACTAAGTCACTAGGAGGAAGTTTAACATGATAACCATTTAGTAGCAAAAACTGGATATCTGCATGCAAAGGAATTCATTTAGATCCTTACCCATCACCGTTTACACTATTTAACTAAAAATGGATCAAAGACTTACATTTAAGAGCTAAAACTATGGGGCTGGAGAGATGGCTCAGCAGCTGAGCATTGGAGGCTCTTGTGGAAGACCCAGGTTTGACTCCCAGCACCCACATGGCAGCTAACAACCATCCACAACTTCAGTTCCAGGAGAATTCAACACCCTCTTCTGATATCTGTGGGCATTGCACAACCCAGGTATGCTTACATTCATGCAGGCAATACACTGGTACATGTACTGTGTGATCCAGCTTCTAACGTCTGAGTATTCCCCGAAAGAAAGGACTCATGCCTCAATGCTCATAGCAACACAGTTTAAAATAGTGAAAAAGCAGCCAGGCATGGTGGAGCACACCTTTAATCCTAGCGCTCAGGAGGCAGAGCTAGGAGGATCTCTGTGAGTTCAAGGCCAGCCTGGTCTACAGAGTGAGCTCCAGGCCAGCTGAGACTAAAGAGACCCTTTCTCAAAAAGACCAAAAAATATAAAATAAAATAAAATAGTTAAAAAGTAGAAAGAATCCAAATGTTGAAAGGATAATGATTTAAAAAATAGTATTCATATATGATGGAATATTATTCATGAAATTCTGACCCAAGCCACTATGTGGATAAAATTTTGAAAACAATATGTTAAATGAAATAAACCAGTCCTAATGAGATGAATATTTTATGATACTGCCTATGTAAACTAACTCTTAAGGGACACAGGCTAGAAGAGAAAGAGGAAACTAAGTTATTAATTTGGACAGAGTTCCTGTTGGGAATAATAAGAAATTCTAGTGATGGAAGTGATCATGGTCCACAATAATCTCCATGTAGTTAACGTGCCACAAAATCATTTGTTGTCAGAGAAACAGCTAAACTGGTAAATAGCAATAACATAATAATAATAAATTAAGTAAGCACAATATTGTGAATGAAATTTATAAAACTGCAAAGATTTCAAAATTTGGTATTATTTCCTATTGAGAGGAAAATAGCAATAAAAATAGATTATCAGTGTTCTGGTTCAGAAACAGTAGCATAAAAAATGTCTTGAGGGGCTGGAGAGATAGCCTAGAGGTTAAGAGCACCGACTGCTCTTGCAGAGGACCCGGGTTTGATCCCCAGCACCCACATGTTGGCTAAGAACTGTCTGTAACTCCAATTCCAGGAGAACTCCAGTTCCAGGGGAATCCAAGACCCTCTTCTGACCTCCACAGCATTGCACGACACGGTGCACAAAACTACATGCAGACAGTACATTCATACGATAATAAATTAAAAATTTTTTTAAATGTCTTGAGGGGCTAGAGAGATGGTTCCGAAGTTAAGAAAACTGGCTGCTCTTGCAGAGGACCCAGGTTCAGTTCCCAGCAGCCACAGGGCAGCTAACAACTATCATAACTCCAGTTCCAGGAGAATCTGATGCCCTCTTCTGACCTCGGTCGTCACTGAATGACACAGGTTCACTTACATACATGCAGGCTTATAAACATAAAATAAACATAAAGTAAAAATAGTAAGAATTAAAATAAAGAAATTTAAAAATATAAATTCTTTAAGATTTTGTGTTGTGCAAATTCACATCTACTCTGGACCACATGTGGCCCATGAGCTTCAGACTGAACAAACCCACAAATTTCTAAACTGCTTTTACCCTTTTCTTTTCTATGGTCATAGGTGGTGTGACATTTGGCTTGATTAATTATTTCTAATATATTTCAATATCTTACTTGGTTTGGTGAGGTTGTTGTTATAGTGGACTATTTTCTTTTCTCTGGTTCATTCTGGGGCTTGAACCTCCAAAAGACTATGCATTAAAAAAGACTCTTGAAATAAAACCAGAAAGGATATTGTAGAGTAAAAAGTCCTCCAGGGATGCCCTGTCCCCCTAAGGGAGGGGTCAGAAGGAAGATCTCTGATGCTAGTGTGAAGCACAGAACTATGGGAAGCCACTGACATCATTTTAGGGGAGGGGCTCAGGCAGTATATAAGCTGCCCAGGGGTCTGGAGCTTACTCTCTCCACCTGGACTGCCTGGAGGAAGGTTGCTGAGCTCATGCCTGAGCTCAGAATCAAACTAGGGGAGGGGAGAGCTGCCACTTGATATGTAAGTGACATAAACTTGTGTGCATGCCTGTCCCTGTTCTCACTGTGTAGACAAGTTAAAGTAAGCCTGTTGGTTTTTTTCTAGACTGTGGTTTAAGGAGTCTCCTTGTTTTGCTGGTCTTTGGAGCCCAGGGCGGGGGAGGCAAGGCATCAAGCCCTGGATCTCTCCTGAGGAAGGAACAGTGGAATATCATTGTTTTCATTCACTTTGTAGGTAAGCTTGAGTTTGTAAGTTAGTTAGGTTTTCTCTAGACTGTAGCCTAAGGAGTCTTTGTTTATGGATATATAGTAAGCCCAGCAGAAAATGGGGGAGGTTGGGTACCAGTGGATAGATCTCTCCTGGGAGGAATTTCTGTAAAAATGCAGGAAGCCCAGGAGTGCTGGAGGTGAGACACCACTGGGTAGATCCCTCCTGGAATGGATTTCTGCAACAGGTATCCATCCCAACATCTATGTAAATTACAACACAGAAACACAAGAAACAGATGAACGAGGTAAGGAATTCAATTCAGAACTCTGATTTTAAAAACATAGAAAAAATATCAATATGGATGAGAAATTTAGCAAGGAAAGTAAAATTTGGGGGTAGAGAAGCCAAATAGAAATGTTGGAGATGAAAAATTTAGTGGATCAAATAAAAATTACAGTGGAAGACATCACCAAAAGACTATATCCAAAAGAAGAAAAGGAGGGCTGGAGAGTTGGCTCAGCAGTTAAGAGCACTGACTGCTCTTGTAGAGGACCTGGGTTCAATTCCCAGCACCCACATGGCAGCTAACAATGGTCTTAACTCCAGTTCCAGGGGATCCCAGGCTGTCTTCTGACCTCCATGGGCATCATATGGCATGGATCCACTTATACACATGCAGGCAATGCACTCATGCACATAAAATAAAAATAATAAATAAAAAATATTAAAAAAAAAAACAAAGAAAGAAAGAAAAAGGAGCCAGGTGTGGTGGCACTCACCTTTAATCCTAACCCTCGGGAGGCAGAGGCAGACAGAGTCCTGTGAGTTCAAGGCCAGCCTGGTCTACATAGCAAGTTCCAGGCCAGGTGGGGCTACAAGGAGACTCTGTCTCAAAAAGACCAAAAGAAAAAAAATATTTTAAAGAAAAAAGGAAGATTAGGAAAGGAA
>VZQC01014453.1:452402-628012 GCA_009823505.1 Rhizomys pruinosus
TGGTAGATTGTAAGGGCTGTGGAGAGATAGGGGTGAATCATGAGACTATAGGAATATAGTCTGGACACCTGATTGATCAACATGCCTGTGCATACAAGCTTCTCCAACTGGACTATGGGAACCTTGGGTTGTTCAAAATTTGGACATAGATACTTGCAAAATGCACCAATTACTTAATTGTATGACATACTGAGGAACATCATTGTTATCTGCAAACAACTGTGTCATTGTATTGTAGAATCCCTTAAAAATAAAAAAAATAAAAAAATAAAATAAATAAAATAAAATAAAATAAAATTATACTACAGAGCCATAATGGAAAAAAATCTGAAGTATTGGCACAAACAGAGTAGGACAGAGGGCTGAGAGATAAGCCTGCACAGCTAAAGACGCCTAATTAGAGGAGAAAAATTAAATAAGACGGAGCAAAGGGAGAAAGACAAATATGACAGGCTTGGTGTTATACACAGAATCTAGACAGACGTATGAATGGTGTGGGAGCAGAGGCAGGATTATCAGAAAGAAAAGGGACCAGTGAGAAGGAGGAGAGGGGACAGCAGAGGCTAAAGGGGGTGAGCTAAGTATAGAGGTATCCATGGATGGAAATATAATGAACTCCATCACGTTTATGCTAATTCTTACTTTATTTTGAGACAAGGTCTGACTATGTAGCCCTTGTTGCCCTGAAACTTGCTATGTAGATCAGGCTGGCCTCAAAACTTATAGAAATCTGCCTGCCTATGCTTTCCAAGTACTAAGATTAAAGGTATGCACCATCATGCCCTGTTAGTTTTTTAAAAATTAATTCTACAAAAGAAAAAATTATGAAGGTTATACTTGAATTTCAGGAAGAACAAAAATGATCAGGGTTTCTAAAGGAAGGCTACGATTCTCTTTATAGAGTCCCAAGTGAGCGTACACAAATGTACTAAAGCATCTAATTTATAGGATTAAAATAAACCAAGATAGAACAAAAATCAAGACAAGAATTTCTCATTTGTGGGACAGCAGTCCTGGATTCAGGCTGCACTTCGCATGTGCAAGCTAGCATTCACTTGGCGCCATGAGCTGACTTGTTCAGTGCACATCCCTTTCTGGGTATGCCCCATGAGCTGGGGTGATGCTTGATGATGTAGAGGTCTGGCATTGGCTGCTGGGAGGTGATGTCATGCAATGTGGAGGGCCAGCTGTACCATACCTATATAAGCTTCTTGTTGCATATAATAAATGGAGCTGCACCCTCTGCTGTGGTCTCCGAGGTGTGCTGTAGCAGTCTTGCGCTGTACCTCTTCTCAGCCTGTTCAAATGCGTGTCTAACAGTGTGCCCACAAATAGCTCCTGAACAGGGACCTGAAACAATCCGGGAGTCCGGGTTCATGAACCCCCTTCATGAACCCCCTCAACGAGGAATCTATCTACTAGGAAGGCTCTCTTTCAAGCTGAGCAACTACGGGACATTGTCGTCCTCCAATTTGCCCTCTAGTTCTCTGCTATTAGTCTCTTCTCCTTCCTTGTTAACTACCCTCCTCCGGTTTGGGCCTGAAACTGCCACTCCAAATATGCCATCTGCAGGGCAGGACAGTCCAGAACGATCACCTGGGGCATGGCAGGCTGTGTCCTCCATCAGCCTGGCCTGGAGTTGCCTAGGCCCCCCCTTGCCTGCTCTGAGAGAAGAAAAACAAACAGGTTTACAATTTGAATCTCAGACCTGTTGGACAGGAAAAGGCAGGTGCTTTCCTGACTGGATTCAAGCATTTTAAATTTCAGTGACTTGAGAGGTTTCCTTTCCAACAAGGCTGTAGCCAAACATTACTTTTGCATAGTCCTTTGCTCTGAGGACAATTTCTCATGCTATAAGGATTTAAGCATCTCTTCTAACCTTCTTGCAATTTGTTTTTGTTTTCATCTTGGATTCTTTTTTTTTTTTTTTTTTTGACAGGGTCTCCCTTTTTAGCCCCAGCTGGCCTGGAGCTCGCTATGAAGACCCACTGCCTCTGTCCCCCACGTGCTAGAATTACAGGCGAGCGCCACCACACCCGCTCATCTTAGATTCTTAATGAGATTATAACAGGACAGGAAAGTCTGACACAGTCTCTAATGCCTTATAACAAATGTAATGCAGTCTTCCCTTTCCTGTAAACATTGGTTTACAGAATCTGATAAATATGGTAATGCATCTGAATTAAATGGAGATATAATTCGCTGTTGCCCACATTTGCTTTACATAAAATCTGTAGAGCAAGAACTTTGGGATTGACACATACAAATGTTCTCTATAATTTCTCTGTTGTACAGTATCACCTTGTAGCATTCTCTTTAAGATGATTTAACGTAAAAATTAAGTTTGCTTCCCAAGTTAATCATATATAGTCACCCAAAACAACATGGGTGAATTTGATGAAATCTGTGCCTTGACTCCACCCTATAGTCATGTATAATACAACTGTCTTCTGGAGACTCATACGCTAAAAAAAAGGGGGGGGGATACAGAAAGACATGAAACCTTTTCATCAAACCCTTGCAATTCAAATCTTAAAACTAACTATGGGAAAAGATTTGTTTGTTCCAACAGGACAAAACGTCACCAACTTAACGGCTGAGAAAGAAAAGATACAGGTTTGCATTGAGTAGGATGTACCAAAAAGTGGCAACGGAAAGGCTGACCCGTCTGAACATTCAAAGGAAGAAAAGCCTCAGATTGCCATAAACATCGAACCCCTCTGTGGATCCTACATGTAACAACTAGTTATAATGAGTCCTAATGAAACTTACCTTCTAGGTGCCACAAAGGTTCTGATATGAGAGACTTCCTTGCCTTCCCACCCATAGAACAAGGAGAAATATGACAATGATGAGGTCGCTCCCCAACTGTAAATTGGAGACAACTATTGTAGAGGTGATCTCTTATAAAACCGGTAAAACTGCTTTCTTTAATTGACTACTAGACATGGGAACTGTGGAAGGGATTACTCTCTGTTCAGAACCAAATATAATACTAAAGTCCTAGGGCTATGCACTCAGGCAAAATATATTAATACAGGAGCTCTGACATCAGCAATGGATTGTTCTACCAGGTGGATGTTGGCCAGGGGATCCAAGGCCCCACAAAAGGTAAGGGCTCCTTGCCTCTAAGTTGGGATACCTACAGGAGGAGAGGCAATAAGACCCTGCTGCCGAAGACCTGACGTTAACATGGGAGGGATGTATTGAGACCACACATGCAAGTGTACAGATGGCCTCTGGAATGCCAGAGAGTGTTACCAAAGGCCACTAAACCAATAAAGCAAATATGGGTCTCCCTGAGTCAAGCAAGACTCCACCGTCAGCACCAGCTACACCTCACCTGCCTGGAAATACTGTGCAGCAGAGGCAGCCATGTGCCTGTATATCCCAAATCTAATTGGCTATTGGCTCTCCCCTTGGAGAAATAACCCATGGCTGATGCCACAAGCTTACATCCTCTACAGGTTAGGAGATGTTATAAGCCACAGTAAGACCCTGTCATATTTAACAGGGGGGAAAATTGTAATTCATGGATTAACATATCCAAACATGTGTCTATGCTAAAGTAACCTACCATAACTATTAGTGCTGCTTAAATACCTATATATCTAATTGCTTGTTCTTCATTAGTAGGATCGAAAGGTTATTCCTGGACAAACTGTCAGCCCATGAAAGGAAACAGCCAGAATTGACCAGAGTCCAAGTCAACAGCTCCAGAGAGAGTGGACTGTTTTACCTCTCATCCACCTGTGCCCCTTTTCTAAGCCTAGGGAACAACCTGCGGAAGAGGGGGCGTGGTAGAATGTAAGGGCTGCGATTGGGGTGAATGGTGAAACTACAGCAATGTAGTCTGGACACTCATTTGATCAACTTGATTGAACAAACAACCTGTCACCCCCCACTGGATGGTGGGGCTGTAGGTGTTTGGGCACAACAGCCTGCAGATAGGTTTTGCATGAAGGATGCTTGTACTCATGGATTATCACTTATAGCTAAAAATGAAAAAAAAAAAAAACTGAGAGAAAGATGCAGGACAGTTATGGCAGAATGCATGATCTGGGATGGGGTGGGGGTGGGGGGGAGGGAAAGGGAAATAAGCCTGAACTGAATTGGAAAAATGTATGAAATGCACAAAGCATCAATAAAAACTAATTTAAAAAAAAAAAAGAGAGACAGGGTCTCCCTTTTTAGCCCCAGCTGGCCTGGAGCTCGCTATGAAGACCCACTGCCTCTGTCCCCCATGTGCTAGAATTACAGGCGAGCGCCACCACACCCGCTCATCTTAGATTCTTAATGAGATTATAACAGGACAGGAAAGTCTGACACAGTCTCTAATGCCTTATAACAAATGTAATGCAGTCTTCCCTTTCCTGTTCGGCGCCGGCGGCTGGAGGCTGCCTTCTCTTTTGCCGGATCTCTCGTTTTCATCTTGTAAGACATCTCTACTGCAAAGATGGTTAATGTACCTAAAACCCGAAGGACTTTCTGTAAGAAGTGTGGAAAGCATCAGCCTCACAAAGTGACCCAGTATAAGAAGGGCAAGGATTCCCTGTAAGCCCAAGGAAAAAGGCGCTGTGATCAAAAGCAGAGTGGCTATGGCGGGCAGACAAAGCCAATTTTCAGAAAGAAGGCCAAGACCACGAAAAAGATTGTGCTGAGACTTGAGTGTGTTGAGCCCAACTGCAGGTCCAAGAGGATGTTGGCCATCAAGAGGTGCAAGCATTTTGAACTGGGCGGAGACAAGAAGAGAAAGGGCCAAGTGATCCAGTTCTGAAACTCCTCTATTGTCTGAGAGAAGAATTCAGAATGAAGCTGTAAAAAAAAAATGTAATGCATTTTATGTCAAATTTAAAAAGGATAATATTAAGTCTCTACTATAAAAATTTTAAGTTTTATCATTTTTTTGACCTGTTTTTGGATAGAATTATTTTATATTTTAGCTTCTTGTATGGCATAGCTACTGGATTTTAAAGGTGACTATTTTGAATTTCAACTTTGTTCACATAACATTTACCTATTTTATTTTATTTTTTTTAATTAATTTTTATTTATTTCCGTATGTGTATGAATATACTGTCTGCATGCAAGTTTGTGCACCCGTGTCGTGCAATGCCACGGAGGTCAGAAGAGGGTATCGGATTCCCCTGGAACTGGAGTTCTCCTGGAATTGGAGTTTCAGCGGTTCTCGGCCACCATGTGGGTGCTGGGGATCGAACCCAGGTCCTCTGTAAGAGCGGTCGGCGCTCTTAACCGCTAGGCCATCTCTCCAGCCCCACATTTACCTATTTTAATGGATTCTTTTAGATTTTTACATCTTTTATATGGCATATTCACTGATTTCTAAAAGAAACTATTTCAGACTCTTACACTGTTTTACATAAGGTTTATATCAAGTCCCAGTTTTCTCTATCCTTTAAAACTTAATTCATGTCTTTTAAAAATTTCCTTATAATGTCAGGTTCTTGTATGTTTCCAGGTGTTAAGATCTAACATATTTCCATACAAAGAGATATCAAGGAATTATATTGTCTTCATGTGTTACTTTGTCTCAAGATGATTTTAAGCTATATCCACTTAAGCTTTTTCTTCATTTTGCCCACCAAAACAATTGGCTTAAATTCTGCCCTGGCATGCCTAATAAAATTATAAATATTTTTCTTTATAAACCTAAGTACCCTAAACATCTTTAAATAAACATAAAAATGCACTTGGATACAAGTCCCGGGCAACAAAATTTTGTTTTAATCTTTTAATCTCACCACACCTTAAAAACTTTGCTCAACAGTAAACCCTAATGCATTACTAAACCTGATGCCCTGGGGTGGCTAAACCTTTAAAAGTCTTTTAACCAACAGGATATAAGGGTCCACACCCTTAATCCTAGCCCTTGGAAAACAAAACTGGGCAAGACTCTGCGAGCCAAGGCCAAATTTTATGTAAATTAATCTTTGGGATGCCTGGGCCGGGGATGGAGGAAGGCAGCTTGAAACTGCTTTTTGGAACTGCTTTGTGTTTCTCCTTGGGTATTAAACCATAATGTAATTTCCTCCTCACGGGTGGGTCTTACCCTCTGTTCCCTTTAACACTGTGTGTGTGTGCGTATGTGTGCTTATGTTTTAACCCTTCATGAGTTTCTAGGTTCCTGTGTACTAAAGAGTTAACTACAAACAACTGTGGATAAATCCAGCTCATAAAAGCTTTTTATTTCACACTTTTGGTATTGTCAATTTTTAATTGGTCTTGTATAAATTATTGGTAAATAATCACACAGTGTTTAAGGTTCCTGGTCCTTAGGGGTATAAATTTATTTTAAGGAATAATTAGTTCTGCTCTAGGGTGTGATTTATTTCTGCATTTAGATAGGTTTTATATGTAACAAAATTAAAATTACTGGCTATTTCCAAAATAAAAAATAGTAACATGTTTAAGCAATTATGGATACAGAGTTGTTGTTCATTTTCAATCTACTCCTGACTTATACTGAATTCCCAGTTGTGGCTTTTGGATTAAATGGACAGAGGTATTCTCCATGCTTCTCTGTATTATACAAATTGTATTAGTCACTTTTCTGTTGCTGTGATAAAACCACTATGACCAAGGGAACTTACAAAAGGAAGAGTTTATTTGATCTTAGGATTGACAGTTCCAGGGAATCAGAGTCCATTGTGGTGGGAGGCATGGTGGCTGGGACTGGAGCAGCAAGCCGAGGTTCACATCTCATAATGAGCACAGGAAGCAGAGAAAGAGACTGGAGACCACAAGGCTTGTTAAACTCACTAAGTCCACCCCCAATGACGTACTTCCTCCAGCATCACCATACCTTCTATGACCTTCCTGAACAGGGCCACCAACTGGGGACAAAATATCTGAATACTTAAAGCCTATGGGGGACATTCTCATTCAAACCACCACACAAGTGTTACCTATGACATTTCTTTTGCCCATAACAAGGTAATTTCACTCAAGAGTAATTGTTTTTTACCTCCTTGAACCAGCAATATGCAGTCCAAAAAAAGACAGTTTGAATGGGCTTGGTAAACTTTTTAAGATTGGTTCCTATCTATAGATACGTGATACAACTCCTGCCTTCTGAAAAACTATAAATCAGGGCATGGGGGCCCAGGAAATAAGAAAGACTGTTCTGTTTGTAGTGGCAATTACAAAAACAGAAGGAGGAAGAATATGCTTCCTCCCTCCAGAATGCAGTCTGTAGAACACTCCTTGATCTGAACTTTTTGTCACTTTTGAAATCAGAAATGTTAACTCCAGTCCATAAACATTAGAGCCCTCTGACAGGCCATAATAAGACATAATTTGTACAATGTTGGGACAATGAGAAAAAACCCAAATCAACTGCTAACTGTAGGGAAAGGTTCACTTATGTCTTTCCAAAGATGGAGCCCTCACTTGGGTTCCAGCAAGAAGTGTTCAAAAAATGGATCAGGACCCACCAGCAGGGGAGCTGTCCTGTCTAAACATCCAGAAGTGTGGTAACATGGGCATATGTGCCCGTCCCTTTAGACTAGCACCTGACATCCAAATTTTGCTTTATTGTTAAATAAAATGTATTGGTAGATAAAGGCTTCAGTACCAGGTGTGGCCTGCCCTCCCAGGAACTGTTGGCCAGGGATGCTCTGGAAGCCCCCAAAACAAAGGCCATTTGCTTAAAATTTGGGTGCACACAAGAAGCTGACTGTAAGACCCTATTGCTGAAGATATGGTGTGATGTGAGCATGAGAAAGAAAAATTATGCTGAGACCTTGCACCATAATGTGCTGGTGAGGGTGTGGAAACCCCGTGGCCATGTGCCATTAGTGGGCCCATAAGGTGGTGCAGCTGCTTTGGCAAAGTTTGGCAGTTTTCATCAGATCCTGTACTTTCACTCTTATGCACAGACACAGGAGAAATTAAAGATCACAGCCAGCAAAACGTTGCACATAAATGTTCACAGCCATGTTCTTTGTAACATAAAAAAAAGAAAGTTCTCCACTGAAAATTAATAAAATGTTGTATCTCTACACAGTAGACTAAAAAGCAATAACAAGAATAAAGTACTGACACAGATTTAAAAAAGAATCTCTCATAATAGTACTTTTTTCAGATAGAAAGGTAAGATGTTAATTGTTGTAGAATTTAACAACCTGCATATATTTTTATATAGTTACTGGTTGCTGTCACTGTTATTGTTCTCACTAACTTATTAATTTTAGTTATTAGTTATTAAAATTAGTTATTAATCTCACTAACTACCTTGGCTAGCCTGGAACCCCCTGTATAGACCAGGCTGGCCTGAAACTCACAGAATCCTACCTGCCTCTGCCTCCCAAGTGCAGGGATTAAAGGTATGTGCGACCATGCTGCTTACATGCATATATTTTTAATTTTTTATTTATTTTTCTTTGTATTTTATGTGTATAAGTGTTTGCCTGCATGTAGGAAAGTACATCTGTGCATTCAATGGCCACAGAGGGCTTAAGAAACCCTGGAACTGGAGTTATGGAAGGTTGTTAGCCACTATGTGGGTGCTGAGAACCAAACCTGGGTCCTCTGCAAGAGCAGCCCATGCTCTTATCTGCTGAGCCATCTCTCCAGCCCCCATGCATATGTTTTTAGGTAAAGGTTTTCAGGGAAAGAAGAGGGGATCTGGAGGAAACGTTAAGCAACGAGGAAGTGGAGAGAGAGCAACTGACTGCTAATCTTGAAGGTGTTTCAAGTGGAGAGGAAGAATTCTAATGTCTTATTCCAGTAATGGAAGGAATGTAATGGATTCATGTCTTGGCCAGGCCAAAGCTGACAAACACAAACACACCAGGATATAAGAGCAGAGAGAGGTTTATTACTTGCAAGTAAGGGCAGAACTGGGGGTAATTCTCAAAGCAGTTTTTCTTGCTAACAAGGAAAGCAAGGATCTTTTACTAGGGAGACTCATAATGTTGTGGGAACTTGTGGAAATCAGGAAACCAACCAACTGTGGGTCCAAGAGAAGGAGAGATTATTCTCAGCCTTAGGCTGACATTCAGGCCAGCCCAAAGCTCAAGTTCATAAGCAAATTTATAGTCAGTTCATGTGCAGGCAGGGGTTCCACATAAGTAAGTGGTTATAAGAACACAGCAGCTTGGCAAACAAAGATTTCAGTGGTGGGCAGACTGGTAGAAACTACAGGGACTGGGGCAGATTCTATTTACCTTCCTCTTTCTTTTCCTATTTCTTCTTCTCTCATTTTGGGAGCTTTCCATGGTGCAACTACTTTACTGCCACCACAGTGATACTCAGGTAGGAAAGCCCCCTCGCCAAGGGACACATTCCATGCTCAAATTCATATGTCACATGCTCAAAAATAAACATCTGGTTGGGGAGGGTGATTGTAAATGATTAGGATTAAAGTTTACTTAGGGGACATCAGAAGAACATATCTGAGTGCATCAGAGCTTTAGGCCCATCCTTGTAAATTCCCATAAAGGGCCTTGTCTGAAACAAAACAAAACAAAACAAAACAAAACAAAACACAGCTCTGAAGGCACTTTCAGAGACATTTAAAGGAGCAGTAGATTTTTCTTCAATATAGGCTTGCCTGCCTAGTCACTTGATCTTTCCTATTTTAGAAGTAAATTGTGTTCACTAATTTGATGGCTTTTCTAAAACTCTGCTGCAATATTTTCTGCAAGTGCTTCTTTGAATCTCAAAGTCTGGAAACTTCTCTGCAGAGTTGGAGGCAAAGGGGCTTTACCTGTCATCTAGAAATATTTGAAAAGCCACGGCATGCTAGGGGAAGAGAGTAAAAACAAATTTTCTTGCCACAGCATACCTTTCCCTTCCCTGCAGTCTCAGATTCTCTCCTTTAGCTGTGCCTTTCTGGACAGTTTTCCCAACCCAGGAAGCTAAGTGGGGGTGGGGGGGGGGGATTCCCAAACCTCTCCCTGACTAAGCAATAAGAATATACAAACCCATCTATCACAACTTATAAACAAAGGCCAAAAGCATCACTTGGATCTGGGCTGTCAATAAAATCTGTCTCCGGCCCACTCACAGTCATCCTAAGGCCTTCCTGACGCCAGTCTCTTGAAGAAACCTTGCCACTCATCATTCCTCCCTAGCCCACTGTGGATGGAGAAGAAAAACTCTTGCAGAAGGAATGAAGAAAAGCAGGGTCTCAAGCTCTGAGGAGTGCCCTTTTGTAAATGAACAGGACTGGACCCAAGGCACCAGGTAGGAGACCGTTTAATGGCAAAGTTGTGCAAGCTGGAATCTGGGCCTGAAGTTAGAGTAAAGCTGACTACACAGAATGAAAAGCAGCGAAGAGGAGGAGCAGGGGGCATGAAGGGGAGAACCATGTCCTGTTTATGCCTCTAATCGCTTCAAATATTTCTTTTTTTTTTTCTTGGTCTTTTCGAGACGGGGTGCCCCTATAGCCCCAGCTGTCCTGGAACTCACTCTGTAGACCAGGCTGGCCTTGAACTCACAAAGATCCACCTGCCTCTACCTCCCAGGTGCTAGGATTAAAGGCGTGCGCCACCACGCCCGGCTTAAATATTTCTTTAAAGACGTAGCACACAAATAGGCAGCGGATCATTTGTAGGACCCCAGCCAGGGGCAGACATGAGGTCATTTCCATCTCTATACACAACTTTACCACCAAGGCAGAGTTGTGCAAAGAGAGACAGCTGTTGGTTTTTCTAACTAAACAAAAGTAGGAGAGGGTGGGTGACATCTGATCCTCTACAGAAAAGAAAAACATCTGAAGAAGCTTTTAGGCTATTCACAGCAGAGAATAGCTGGACAGACACTGAGTGATGGACTGTGTGAACAGCAAAAGAGCCGTCAGCTTCATTAAGGAGGCCATAGAGTCATAAATCCCTTGAAATGGCTAACTGGCCCTAAACTGGCAGTCTGGCCTTGCAGAAGCCTTATCCTGGGACCGAGGCAGTCTGTTTATGGAGCACCTGTCTCATGGCCTTGAGATACTGCCCTGCTCAGTCCGGAAAAGCACTCTTCAAAGAAGGCTTTCTTTTTTTTTTTTTCTTCTTTTTTCTTCCACTCAGACTGCATTCTCTCCCTCTACTCTCTGGAGAGAGAGAAGAACGATCATCAATGGCAAAAGGCAGTTGCAGCAAAGCAACACCTAGAGCCGGCTTCACGCTCAGGAGAGAATGCTACGTCTCCTCCTCGTGGTTTCTGGTACTCTACACAGTCAGAGAAACTTCTCTAGTAACATACTATAGAAATGATCCCTGAAAAAGAAGGCTTTCAATTAACCAAGGCCACCAAACCTTGGCATCAAACACATTCCAGCTGGGCTCAGTGAACAAAATCTTCCACCTCTCTTCATTAGGCTGAAGACGCTCCTCTCCCAAGGAAGCACCAGTCACTTGCTGTACATTTGTTCTGATAAAGGAACTGTTGCAGGTCTGGCTCTGCTTCTTATCTCTTAAGTTCAAACTCCTTCCTTTTCCCTCTCCAAAAACCTAACACAGAGGGTATGGGGGAGGGGAATCCAGACAGGAAGGAAGCCAGGCAACCTCCAAATTAGAAAATAAAAGGACCGAGTCTTTCTACAAAAGCAACCAAACCAGTAAAACAAGCAAACAGGGAATATTCTGGCTGCTTTGCTTGAATGAAAAAGCAAAGCATTTCTATCTGATCCGGCCATAGACTGGTGTGGAAAATACTGAGACACAGAAATTAATGCCCAGTGAAGCAGAGGAAGGAAGCAAAGATGCCTCTTTCAAACATCGTTGATCCTTAGCTCTGTTTGTGTTTCTTTTTCAAACCCAGTGTGGAATGAATTCACAAAAAGAAGTAAAACAAGACATTAAATTCAAGGGACTCTGTTGCATACCTGAATTCTCCCCACCAGGACATACTGTCAGCTTACAGATCCTCCAGCCACTGTTCTCTCTCTCCCAAATGAAGCACCCCCTGCAGTGATCCCCTTCCGCCCCTGCCCCTGCCCCTGCCCCTCGCCCCCCGCCCCCTGATACAGAGAGTTGCTACGACTTGGCAATTCTCCCAGAGTTACATCTTCTCTCCCTCTTCCTTGCAACTGGGAGCAAGCCCTGGTGTGCAAACCTCAGACAACCTTGAATTATTATGTAATGACTTCCTGCCTTGTGATTCTTGGCATGTGGCCTAGGTCACGTGATACTGTTGTGAAAGAAAGTTCCCAGAAAAAATACTGCATCTTGCTCTGAACTTCAAACTTGGTTACAGTTTACCTTGGGGCATCTTTAACCCCCTAAACAGCCATTCCTTGCCTACCTCAGTGGTCTGACTTGACATCTTGAGACTAACATTAAAAACCGTTTGCAGGGGCTGGAGAGATAGGCTAGCGGTTAAGAGCACTGACTGCTCTTGCAGAGGACCAGGGTTCGATCCTCAGCACCCACATGTCGGCTAAGAACCATCTGTAACTCCAGTTCCAGGGGAATCCGAGACCCTCTTCTGACCTCCGAAGCATTGCACGACACTGGTGCACAGACCTACATGCAGACGGTACATTCATACACATACAAAAATAAATAAAAATAAAAATAAACCGTTTGCAGTATATTAACTTAGGACCAGCTTCCACAACCCAAGGACTAAGAAGCCTGTCAGATAGCATTTCTCCCCACTTTGCTATAATCTGCCTCTCTGATGTCTGCACCAATGTATTTTGATTTAGGCTCACTTTGATTACTATAAAAGCTTCATGAAACTGTTACCGTGTTGGAACATGGAATTGTGGGTAACCTGAATCTGTGCTCCTGAGCCATGGCCACTCATATTTGGCTCCAGAACAAACTGTCTTTTATCTCCTTTGAGGTGAGAGTTGTCCTTTTGCATTTGACAGTTGGGAACTCATCCCCTACTTCTGGAACTGAAGGGAGTCGTTCGTTCCAGAGATCAGGAGTTAAAGGACCATACCTTGAGCAGGATGATGGGACTCTGAGGGAAGAGGCTCCTTTTGATTCCATAAGACAGTTTCTTGCTGTTAGAGATTTTCAGAAGTAGGGGATGAGTTCCCAACTGTCAAATGCAAAAGGACAGCTCTCACCTCACAGGAGATAAATTCAACCAAAGAATAGCTTTAAGACAGTTTTATTAAAACCTAAAGGAAAAACACCCGTTCAGGGACAGAGAGCTATAAACCTCAGCAGCTACCCTGAGGAGAAATGGAGGAGAAAAGACAAAAGCTATTCCTGTCGAAAACCAGCAAGATCAGACCCCAGGCAGAGCAGCAGCCACAGGGCAGGGAGAGGGGCTTCAGAGACGGCTCAGCAGCTAAGAGCACTGGCTGCTCTTACAGAAAGAACCTGGGTTCTATTCCCAGGACCCACATGGTGGCTAACAACTATCTATAACTCCAGTTCTAGGGGATCCAACACATTCTTCTTAGTTCCAAGGGCGCTGCACAATGGCAATATACTCCTCGTGCACATAAAGTCAAAATAAGATATTTTAATAATAAAAAAAGAAACCTAAATGTTGGGGCAGCCCAAGTGTCAGGGAAAGCAGGCTTAGAAAAGAGAAGGAAGAAAATGAGAGGTTACGGCTTTCTGAAGAGTTCCAAAAAAGCATACAGACCTACAGAGCTGCATGTCTGCAGCCAGTACAATAAGCGACTGCATTACAGGGCAGGGATTCAGGCAGGACAAGGTCACCATCTCATTAGCTCATTAAATATTCCAACTTCCTCTTTATCAGGACTTAAGGTGAACCCCTCCCTCACTAGGGCTCACCGTGACCAAATGATTGGCCTGGATGAACTGGAATGTTGAAGCTCTACCAAGGCCAGAAAACCTAGATGGGGATGGAGTCTTGGGTGAGAGGCAAAGCTCTGGGCTGTGCCTTTAATTCCAGCATTCAGGAGGCAGAGGCAGACAGATCTCTATGAAATCAAGGGTACCATGGTCTGCACAGTGAGTTCCAGGCCAGCTGGAGCTACAGCAAGAATCTATCCCAAACAAAACAAAAATGTCACCATAGAGGGCTAGAGAGATGGCTCAGTGGTTAAGAATACTTACTGCTCTTCCTGGACAAACTGTCAGCCCATGAAAGGAAACAGCCAGAATTGACCAGAGTCCAAGTCAACAGCTCCAGAGAGAGTGGACTGTTTTACCTCTCATCCACCTGTGCCCCTTTTCTAAGCCTAGGGAACAACCTGCGGAAGAGGGGGCGTGGTAGAATGTAAGGGCTGCGATTGGGGTGAATGGTGAAACTACAGCAATGTAGTCTGGACACTCATTTGATCAACTTGATTGAACAAACAACCTGTCACCCCCCACTGGATGGTGGGGCTGTAGGTGTTTGGGCACAACAGCCTGCAGATAGGTTTTGCATGAAGGATGCTTGTACTCATGGATTATCACTTATAGCTAAAAATGAAAAAAAAAAAAAAAACTGAGAGAAAGATGCAGGACAGTTATGGCAGAATGCATGATCTGGGATGGGGTGGGGGTGGAGGGGAGGGAAAGGGAAATAAGCCTGAACTGAATTGGAAAAATGTATGAAATGCACAAAGCATCAATAAAAACTAATTTAAAAAAAAAAAAAGAATACTTACTGCTCTTGCAGAGGGCCCAGACTCAGTTCTTAATGCCCACAATGGAGGCTCACAGCATTCTGTAACTCCTGTCTAGGGGAGCCAATGCCCTCTCTGGCCTCTATGGGCACAAGGCATGCACATGGTGCATATATGTGCATGCAAACAAAACAAATCTTTTTTAAAAGAAAAACACTCGGGAGGCAGAGGCAGGTGGATCTCTGTGAGTTCAAGGCCAGCCTGGTCTACATAGCGAGCTCCAGACCAGCTGGGACTAAAGGGAGACCCTGTCTCAAAAAGACATAAATAAATAAATAACACTCCAGAAATAAACAACTCAGAAGTCTCAGGAAGTTCCTGAAACTTCTATGGGCCCCCTTTCTCTCTAGGGTTAAACATAAGCAGTGAGGACTGCTGAAGAGGCTCAGACAAGCCGCGCTACCTAAAGGAGACTCTCCCCTCTCATGCTGCCTGTAAGCCATGCAGAGAGCTCTGTGGTTCTAGTTTTCAGGAACTGTCACCATGCTTGGCTATGCTTTTGATGATCCAGCTACCTTAGAATCATCCATGCTCTCTGTAAGTAATACATTGTATCCTAATAAATTCATTGTTCACCAAGCGGACTTAGCTAGTATCCTTACTTTGGTCTTTTGTTGGTGCCCTTTCTGGGTGACCAGATGTTTGTTCACATCTTTCCAGGAATAGCATCATATGACAGCCATGACCATGTATTGACATGACAGAACTGACCATGTAGCTGGGCCCTTGATAAAAAGATACTTCAGAAGTCTTGACTTCTGACAGCTGAAGCTAAAATATTAAAGCCAAACCACTGGAGGCTGATATTCCTGCCCTGTGAGTGTTTGAGACAATGCTGGAAGAGAAAGAGAGAGAGAGAGAAACATAATGGGAAAATGCTAGAGATTATATTAGAAATACTTGTAGTTATAGAGATTTAACTGGAAATAATAGCATGTTCTGCAGCAAAGGAAATTAAGACTAAGATTCTTCCAAAAAATTCCATGCTAGGAGCGGAGAAATTCCAAGGAAAGATTCAGTCAAAGCTGGGGAGAGGGAACTTCTCAACTGGTCTCTACCTTATCAGTGTCACAGCTATAACTGGTCACATCTGCAATGCAGTCCCAACACCGAAGTCTCAAGGAGCATTTGGAAGAAGAAGTAGAAAGTAGTAAGAGCCAGGTCCTGACACCTGTTACAGGTGTGCTGCAGCCATGAGATCTCAACAATAGGGTGGCCGAAACAAGACTTAAATCGTGGCCACACCAGTCATCATGCCAATGGGGACAGGGGAAATTTCACAAGGTCCCACCCCTAGATGAAGCACTGCAGACAGTCAGAGGCTGTTGAGGAAGGAGAATCAGGGTTTTATTTTCCCCTGTCCCAGGAAAGAGACTGTCTCCATGTTCATATGTCCTGGCTTTTGTTTTCTTTTTTTAAAGAAGGTTTGAGACTTTCAAACATCAGTATACCCTCCTTCCATCATCTCCCCTCCTCCTCTCCTCTCCAGTTGCCCCCTCACACTTCTTATTTCAGTCAGACAGACAAGCAGGCAGATAGGATAGATTATATCCATTTAGTGTTGCTCATATATGGATGTGTTTAGAGATGACCACTCGGGATTGGATAGCCTATCAGAGGCTTGTTAGTGTAGGAGTGACCAGACATGCAGAGAGAAAACGAGCCCAGAGGCCCCAAAAGGTGGAACGAACTTTACTGGGAACGGAGGGCGAGCTTTTTGCTGGCAATGTTTTTGAGTGGGTCGCCGTAGAAATTAACTGGAGGCTTGCAGTGCAAAACAGGGCCGGGTTGGGGGCTGGCTCACGATGCAGCTGCAAGATTATCTGCTGAAACTTCCTGAGTCAGGGAATTTTTTTTTTTCCTGACTGGCTCTGATGAGGAAGTCTCTGTCAGGGTCTGGGGCAAATGCTTTTTCCCCTTGTCTGGTTTCTGATGCAGAAAATAGCTTTTAGCTGCTGCCTAGGTTCTGGGCCCAGAATGAGGAAGCCTCTGTCTGATACAGAAGATATCTCTGTCTAGGGTCTGGGGTGGGGGTCGGGTTCTGAGTCCTGATGGGGCTCATGCGTGGAGAAAACTGATTCTCCTTCCTCAACAGCCTCTGACTGTCTGCAGTGCTTCATCTAGGGGTGGGACCCTGTGAAATTTCCCCAGTCCCCATTGGCGTGATGACTGGTGTGGCCGTGATTTAAGTCTTGTTTCAGCCACCCTATTGTTGAGATCTCATGGCTGCAGCACACCTGTCATGTCTAAAGCCACTATCCTGCAGCAGGTGTCAGGACCTGGCTCTTACTACTTTCCACTCCCTCTTCCAAATGCTCCTTGAGTCTTCGGTGTAGGGACTGCATTGCAGATGTGACCAATTACATCCGTGACACTGGTAAGGTAGAGACCAGTTGAGAAGGTCCCTCTCCCCAGCTTTGACTGAATCTCTAAATAAGGATTTTTTTCCATTTCTCTATTTAGTCTGCCATTTTTGTTAATACAGATGATCATTTGGACCCAGAGCTAGGCCCTGTGGCTGGGACTCTGGTAACAATACTGCATAATGGTTAATCTTTAGTGTCTTGAGAAGCACTGCAGAAATAAATAAAATACACCTCTTTGGTGTCTGTGAGGACTTTTTCAGATGGGATTGACTAAAGTGAAGAA
Organism: Rhizomys pruinosus; assembly: GCA_009823505.1. Classification (NCBI taxonomy): domain Eukaryota; kingdom Metazoa; phylum Chordata; class Mammalia; order Rodentia; family Spalacidae; genus Rhizomys; species Rhizomys pruinosus. The sequence continues at coordinate 469,615 of VZQC01014453.1, forward strand.
GACCACAGACAGAATAAACAGGGGAGAGGGGGCGAGCACAGGAGCCCAGGGATTTTCTCTCTTTGCCTCCTGGCTGCCATTATGTGAGCTGCTCGACTCAATCATCCTGTCTCTCATGATGGATTGAAACTAGGAGCCAAAACGTTTCTATGAGATATTTTGTCCAAGATAAAAAAAAAAAAAGGCCAACATGTACTGGAAGACATCATCCTGTGAGGTGGCTAGAGACAGCTGTGGAGAGGGGAAGTGTCCTAGAGACAGGGAAGCTCCTGTGCAGGGGGAGGGGAGAGGGAGGCAGGATCGGGCAGTGCCGTGTTGGGTGTGGGACTGTACTCTGAACCCGCTCCACCTGTGCTGGGCCCCAGCCCTGTGTATTAGCCTGCATGGACCTCTGTAATACAGTCTCATAGTCTGGTGGCCTACAACAACATAAGCTTATTTTCTAACAGTCCTAAGGACCAAACGCCTGAGATTAAACTGCTGGCAGTTTTCTCCTGAGACCCATCAACTCTCAGAGGGCAGTCTTTTCCGAATATCCTCACAATGACCTCTTCTTTTTTTTATTTATTTTTATTATTTATTTATACATACATTTTTTATCAAATCTAGACCCGTGTCCCCCCCAACCCTCCACCCCTCCAGAGCTCATGCATTCTGCCAAACATGCTATTCATCTCTTTCTCAGTCTTTCTCAATATTCTCCATGGGGAAGTTGACTGTTTTTAGCAGAAGTTCACTGTTTCAGTCAGTTCTTTGATGCAGTCCTTTCTATTGTTGTTGTTGTTGTTGTTGTTGTTGTTTCCAAGATGCACCACTCCCAACTACTTTGGACAAAAGCTCAAGGGGACAATGACCTCTTCTTATAAGGACACCAGGTATTGGATTAGGACCCTCCATAATGACCTCATTTCAACATAATTACTTCTGTATAAAAATCTTCCCCAACACAGTCATACTCTGAGCCACTGAGGGTTACAAACTTTGAAGGGGACACAGTTCGACCCATAATGCTCACCAGCTCTCCCTATACCCAGAAGCTTATGAAATGATATACCCTATCTCATCAAGTCCCCAAGTGTCAGCCCTTGAGGACAGCCCTTGCTGCAGTGTGTGTTGGGATCTTTGTAGGTGGAGCTCTGAGCCCGTGACAACTAAGAAGCACCTCCTCGCCAACTTCAGCCATAGTTTCTTGGGACTGAGCTGATGAGCAGGTAACTGGGCAAGATCAAATGTGTCAGTGAATACTGAAGTAAGGGAGTGCTGATTACTTTGCGTCATTCCACCTGCACCCAGTAGTCACCAGGCCTCTCCCCTGATTGTCTTCTGGAAGTCCTCCCTTCCATCCCTCCCTTTCTTTTTTTTTTATATAAATTTATTTATATATTTTTTTATCAAATCTAGACCCATGTCCACCCCCATTTCCCCACCCCACCAGAGCTCATGCATTCTGCCAAACGTGCTTTTCATCTCTTTCTCAGTCTTTCTCAATAGTCTCCATGTGGAAGTTGACTGTTTTGAGCAGAAGTTCACTGTTTCAGTCAGTTCTTTGATGCAGACCTTTCTCTTGTTGTTGTTGTTGTTGTTGTTGTTGTTGTTGTTTCCAATATGCATCACTCCCAACTGCTTTGGACAAAAGCTCAAGGGGCCATGCACAAGAAATACTTACAACTAGGTAACTGGCACTAGCATACACAGATGAGGGATACCATACATCGCTTGTTTTTCTGGGACTGTGTTACTTCACTCAGCATGATGTCCTCTAGTTCCAGCCATTTTTCTGCAAAGCTCATGATGTCTTCTTTTTTTTTATTGATGTTTTGTGTATTTCATACATCATTTTCCAATTCAGTTCAGGCATATATCCCCTTCCCTTCCCCCCACCCCACCCCTACCCATCCCAGATCATGCATTCTGCCGTAACTTTTCTGCATCTTTCTCTGTTTTTTTGTTTTGTTTTCATTTTTTTTAACAATAGGTGATAATCTGTGAGTACAAGCATCCTTCATGTAAAACCAATTTGCGAGTAGTTGTGCCCAAACCCACACAGCTCATGGGTCCCACCATCCAGCGGCGGGGGGGGGGGGGAGGCTTCCCTTTCTGACTCAGCAAATGCTGCACGCCACTTTCTTGCCTGTGTAAACACATCTGATAATCAGGTGGCACTCTTTCTTTGTGGTATAGGGTTACACCTCACCTCCTCACTTGCTTATAATGTTCTTGATTCCAGGAGACCAATGCCCATAGGCTCTCTGTGGCAGGTGAGCCCTGAACACACAGTGGGCTAGGTTCTGGGAAAGTCAACTTGACAAAATCTATGATCACCTAGGCAATGGGCCTCTGAGCATGGCTGTGGGAGATTATCTTGGTTCTGTTAACTGAAGAGGGAAGACCCACCCTCCATGGGTGGCACCTTTTCCTAGGCAGGGATCATAGATTGTATCAGGATGAAAAGGTGGCGTGGTGGCTTATACCTTTAATCCCAGGACTCAGGCCACCTTGATCTACATAGGAAGTTTCAGGCCAGCTGGGGCTATAGGCAGACCTTGTCTCAAAAGACAAAAAAATTGGAGAAAGCATGCTGAGCCCTGAGTGTCTGAGCTTCCTATTCTCCAACTGTAAGTGTGAGGTGGCAATCCGCTTCTGGCTCTTGCACCCTTGTCTTCCTCACCATGATGAACCGATACATTGAAATGTGAGCAAAGGAACTCCTCCTCCCGTAAACTGTTTTTGTCCGAGTAGTTTATAATAACAGGATTAGAAACTCAGACAGTGGCCAAAAAGATTATAAGCATTTGAGTTCAGTTCAGGTTATGTAGAATGGAAGGAAATTGTGAAGAGGGAGACTGGGTACTAGAGAAACAGAGCTGGAACCTTGTGCTATATCAGCTCTCATCCATTTCCACACATTCCAACCCAAGGAAGAAAGGCCGTATCAACAAAGAGCCCACATCTTTCTGTGCAAGATTATTTTTCCTATTGTTTCTGCTTAATAAGCATTGGGGAAAATGACACAGTGCTCGTGGAACAAAGGGCATTTGAGTGGGCTTGAGAGCAGTGAGGGGGGGTAAGGAAAAAGAACAGGCTGGGCAGTGGCTGTGCCAGAAGCAAGTACGCCCTGTGGGGCCAGGAGAAGCCATGGAAACCGTTGCTGCCACTCCGGGCTCTGCTGGACAAGGTCCCATGCCAGTCCAGGCAGAATCTGTAGCTGCTCACAGGATGACAGGGATCTTCTCCTTGACGGGGGACGGAGGAGTTGAATTCCCCCCCAGAAGCTTCTTATCTGACTCTTCCTCATCCTGAGCATAAAATAAGAGGAAGAAATCAATGAATGGGAGAAAAAGATTGAGGGTAGAGTTAGCTTCATAGAACTTGATACCAGCAGAGGAAAGAAGGGAGAGGGAAAGGTGGCAGGAAGCAGGGATCCAGCAAGACAGAAGAGGAAACAGAGGAAGAGAGTCAGACAAGAATCTGGACAGAGAAGAAGAGAGTGGGGAGTTAGAGTAGAAGAAGACATGGAGAGGCACGAAGCAGCAGAAATCAGCCAGGACACGATGGCGCCACGTCCTCTGGGCAGCACAGGGAAGAGCCGCATATCTGACCAAAGTCAGGCCCGACCTCTACTAGGCAGTTCCTGGCACTCCTCCCTCTTCATACACATACGCAACTGCCTAGACTCACACTGTTTAACAAGAGCCTCCCTGAGTACTCACCAAGGGCCGGGGGCTCTGGCCACACACACTTTGCAGACTCAATCCCAGCGAAGCCAAAGACACAATGACCTTCAGGATACAGACAACTGTGAGCAGGACACAGTATGCTCGGAACATGTTCTAGTGGTAAAAGGAGAAGAAAGATAGAGTCAAAAGTCAGCTCTTCCGATTCACGCTACCACTTTACCAAGCCACACACAGTCCAGACTGTCCAGCAAGATGCTTCCTGGTAAGACAAATGGTATCTTCCAACAATGGAGTCCGAGTGCTTCTAAGCCATTTACCTGTCTGCTACACTTATCAATTAAAACAGAGTCTATTTCTCCAGATTCGGAAGGGCCTTTGAATGATTCTTCAAGTAAAATTTAGTAGAAGTGACACCATTTCATAGATGGGCAGCCAGCCCTTCCCTGGCCTGGCTTCTTCTATTCCTGCCTCTTGATAAGCTTAGAATGCTCCCGAGGAGAAGCTACTGCAGCTTCCAGAGGACAGTCCATCTGAGTTCCCACCCAACAGCGACATCGGCTGCCCACCGTGTGAGTGCTTCAGCCAACACCCAGCCCAGGAAGCCCTCGGATGACCAGCTAGGCCAACATCTCCCTGTAGCTACCTGGGAAAACCCAAGTGAGAACTTCCCCTCTGAACCCAGTCAACCCAGATAACTGTTATTTATTATTATTATTAACGACAATAATAAAGTGGTCTTTGAAGCCACTAGATTTTGAGGAGACTATCAATAATCACAGCAGGTATTCAACAGAAAAGACCGAAGAGTGGCCCTCAATCTCCTCTCTGTTCCTCAACATCTATGATGCATAGAGTCTTTGTGTATAAAGGTCTGAAAGATATCCTCAGCTTTAATTACAACTTCCTAAGCCAAAGAGCTAGAGCAAGGTCCAAATCCAAAGAGCCTTCATCCCTCTCCTCTGTCTGCACTGCCAAGCCTTGAGAGCAAGGGCCATAAGGGGTCCCAGGAAAACCGCCATTTTCTTCTTACCATCATCATCACCATGTAGCTTCTGCACCTCTCCCTCCTCCAGTCTGAGTAGTCGCTGGATTCCGTTATCCCGTACTCACTGGCTGTGCTAGAGATGTCACATGAGGAGCTGATATCCATGTAGTACATATAACTTGTTTGCCACATTAAGCTGTTTATACCCAGAATAGTAGCAGCCATAGCCGTAGCGACGCAGGCCAAGGTGAGCAAACGTGATATATGTCCCTAGAAGAAAGAAGTCCAAGACACGTATGCTGTTCATCACTTCCAGTCACAGAGGCCCAGACTCAAACTGGCCCCATCAATCCCAGCTGCTATCACAGGAGTCCCCTCCCAGCCCTCTAGGAAAGACTTCATGATATTGGGAACCTAAGGATAAAAGACAGAAAAGAGAGCAGAAAAATTAGTCTCTGGAGGGAGTAGATGGACAAGATGGACAGAGAGGACCCCACGACTCACCGACAGTTTGCCCCTCTGCTTCTCGTGGACAGTGGTCCCTGCTCCTGCTACAATTGCCTGCAAAAAGAAGACACCAAAACAATGGCCTCTGATTTGCCTCCTGGATAGGCCTCCAATCACCCTTCCACCAACGGTTCCCAGAAGGACACAGTTAAAGCGAGATGCAAAACACAAGCATAGCTACCTCATGCCAAAGCGGCATTTGGTCTCTGGGTCAAAAGCCTATGGAACTTCCTAGTTGCCCAGGAACTTCTAGCCTGTTCCATACTCACCACAGACCCAGCCCAGAAGGCACAGCCAGAGGCGCACAGTTCAGTCCATGGCCCAAAGTACAGGCACACTCCGAGAGCACAGCTCACAAGCCCCAGCAATATCTGGGTCACCTGCAAAACAGAAGGACAAACCAGTCCCCTTCCCATGGCCTGCACATCCATGGGCGGCCAGGCCCAGCCCCAACCCAGGTGGTAGGCCTTGATGCTTCCTCTGCCTTTGTTTCTCTGCAGCTCTTATTCTGAAAGTTCTGTTCCTCTAATGTCCATTGAGTCATACTGCTCTGCTTCTCTCTCCATTGGCCTCAGAGACTTGGCTATTTGTCTTTGATTACTTTTTCTTAGCATAAACATTTTAGGCCAATTCTCACCTCATTCTCCCTTAGGAATTGGCATTCAGTCAAATCCTGCACCTAACTTCTGCATCTGACCCAAACCTAACTCCTTGGTTCCAAACACGACATCAAGGACTCTGTAGTAGGCAAGAAGATGTAGTGCCGAGGGCTCAGGATATGCATCACTTGCCTAGCATGAGAGAGGCCTTGGGTTCAGTCCCCAGTGCCGCATTAAACTGGATGAGTCAACCTGTGCCTGTAATCCCAGCATCTGGAAAGTGGAGGTAGGAGGTGCCAAAGTTCAAAGTCACCCTTGACTACATAGGCAACTCGACACTAGCCTGGACTACATGAGTGTGTGTCTCAGGAAAAAAGAAATAGACAGACCAGTGAGCCACCTTTGCAGAAAGAGGTGTGGCTATAGATAGCCAGCCTTTCAAGCTGAGAGCAAGCTTCTTAGGGATGCCTCCCAGCCAGCCAGTGATTAGGCAAGAAGCATCCTCCACCACCACCCACTGTGAAGCTCTGGTGTTCTGAGGTCTGGTGTTCCCAGGTGCTCAGTCTCATCCCACCTGTCTTTCTTTCCCAGGTGTAGCCCCTCCCAATATACCACTTACAGCCCTAACACTGTGGAGTGTCTTCCTCCTAGAAAATCCACCTGCTACTGACTCCTGTGTGTCCTGAATGTCCCTCAGCACCACAGATTCATCACAGTTAGTGTCTACTAACCCCCAAACCCCAAGGTTGTCTTCTCCTGTCTTCTAGGGTCCCCCTCACCCTCTCTGAACCTCTGCAAATTCCTGCCCTTAACTCAAACCCATCCCATCCCAAATTGTGTGGATCCCTCTGACAAAGAACTTGGACCCCTGCTTCTCCTCATTACTTCTGCTATGATACACAAGTGCAGAGCCTTTGATCCCTCGTACCTGAACATCCCCTCTCTCTATGGAAGCCTGAAGCCTGCTCAAAATCCATGCACAGCCTTCCCACTGCTGAAACTGGCTCAGAAGTCCTCACCTGGTCACTTAGGTAAAATGCCTCTGTGTCAGCCATGAGTCCCTTCTCTTCACTGGTTACTGTCTCAGAACTGGCTGGCGCATTCTGGCCTCTGCCTTAACCCCTAGTATTTCTTTAATCTGAAATTCCTTTTCTTTTATAACCGACTGTTATCCAAGCCCATTCTTTCTCAATTCAAGATTCCTCTCAGACATCAACTCCTCAGGTGTGATTCTGGGTCCTTACATCACCTGATCGGTCTTTTAGTCTAGTCAGGTTGATCATCACTTTTAAATGATATCTCAGGGTACTCTGTGCTCCCCCCAAAGTGCCTCATTACTCTCGCCTTGCACTAAATGCCCTTAGTCCCCACGAATTCAGTGAAATAAGTGATTTAACGGCCGCCAAAGAAGAGGCTGACCACCATCATCCTTTCCATGCAAACTTCTAGACAGACACTTCCAAGACCTTTTCCCAGATACAATGGAATATAGCAAATTCCCATATCCCTCTTCATGGAGATCTAACTCACTTTCTTTTCTGCATTCTGTCAAAGAAGAGAGTTCCCATCCTCTTGTCATCTTGTTAACCTGCCTACCAGTCCATTCTTACCCCTAAAGCCAATTGCCCATGGCTTATGCTGGCCTCAGATGGCCTGGTGTCCTTAGGATGAGACAGAAACTTCTTTAGGGAGCCCATAGCTTTCAACAGCTCCTCCAAAAAAGACTTCTTATGGATGTGGATGTTGATGTGGGTGGACTGGGGGAGGGCAGACGTCATCTCGACCCCGTTCACGGTGATTGTTGTTTGAGTCATCATTCCTGGGGGGGAGAGCACAACAGAAATGGGTGAAACATGGGGACCGGGAAGTATAAAGGAGCGACACAGGAGTAAGGGGAGGAGGAAGTCTCTTCACCAAAGCCCGCCCAGTGCAGCTGGGACATCACAGTGGCCCTGATTTGAAATAAACATTCACATTATTTCTAGAGCTTTTCACCAGGCACAATCCCAGGCCTCTTTCCAAAATAATGAATACAATATTATTGTTTGACTATAAAATGCCCCCAATTTGTCTGTGGAGTGCTTAGTCCCACCTATAGTGCTTTGGGGGGAGAGGTGGTGTAGACTTAGGAAGTGGGGCCTGGTTGGAAGACATAGGTGAATAGGGGTCTGCCTTCCAAGAGCATCTTGTCGTCTCCTCCTCCTCCTCTTCCTCTTCCTCCTTCTTTTCTGCCTCCTCCTCTTCTTCTTCCTCTTCCTCCTCCTCCTTCTTCCTTTTCCTTTTCCTCCTCCTCCTTCTCCTCATCCTCCTACTACTCCTCTTCCCCTTTCTTCTTCCTTCTTCATCATGGCCACCATGGGATGAACAGGCCCTACTCCATACTCCTACACTCCATCTGCCATGATATTCTTCCTCAGGTCAAGAGCAGCACTGACCTCAGGCTGCGACTTCTGGTACAGTCAGCCAAGCCAAGTAAACCTTTCCTCCTAACTTGTTTTCTCAGCACTTTGTTCATAGTAAGTTAGTACTGACTAACACACACAGTTTGTCTAGGATCTAACTAGGACAAAAAAGGAATCTGAATCGTTTTAGTATACACACACACACATACACACACACACACACACACACACACACACACACACATACACACACTACTTTTACCAGTATAAAAGTTAGAAAGACTCTGTTCAGGTCTTTGCTCCATCTATTGAGTGAGTCATTTGTTTTCTTTCTCCTTTGTTTTATGAGTAGTTTATATATTCTAGAAATCAATGCTTGTCAGATGTATCTGCAGTGAAGGTTTCCTCCCACTCTGTGGATGTTCTCTTCACTTCCTTGATTGTTTCTTTTGCTGTACAGAAGCTTTTGAGTTTAATGAGGTCCCATTTGTCAATTGTAGACCTTAATTCTTGCCCAGCTGCTGTCTGATTTAGGAAGTCTTTTCCTACCCTTTTGTCTTGTAGTCTGCTGCCAACTTTTTCTTTTTTTTTTAACTTTTTCTCTTCTATTGCCTTCAGAGTTTGGGGTTTCACGTTGAGGTCTTTAATCCATCTGGAGTTGACTTTTGTACAGGGTGAGAGGTAGGGGTTTAATTTCATTCTTCTACAAGTGGTGATCCAGTTTTGCCAACGCCACTTGCTAAAGAAGCTGTCTTTCCTCCATTGTGTCTTCATGGCCCCCTTGTCAAATATGAGGTGGCTGAAATTGTATGTGCTCAAGTTTGGATCTTTGGTTTTGTTCCATTGGTCAACAGGTCTGCTTTTGTGCCAGAGGCTTCACAAGTGAGGAATTAGAGATGGCTGAGAAGCATCTTAAGAAGTGTTCAACATTGCTAATAATTAAGGAAATGTAAATTAAAACCACTTTAAGATATCATCTTACTCCAATAAGACTGGCTAGGATCAAGAAAACAAATGATACCAAGTGCTGGAGAGGTTGTAGGGAAAGGGGAATACTCACCCACTGCTGGTGGGAATGTAAACTGGTACAGCCACTATGGAAAACAGTGTGGAGAACCCTTGGATGACTTGGAATGAACTTGCCACCTGACCCAGCCATACCACTCCTGGGCATGTACCCTCAAGACTCACCCCACCGCAGAGATACATGTACAGCCATGTTTATTGCTGCTCTCTTTTTTTTTTTAATTTTTTTTTAATTTATTTCTGTATGTGTATCAATGTACTGTCTACATGCAGGTCTGTGCACCCGTGTCGTGCAATGCCGCGGAGGTCAGAAGAGGGTCTCGGATTCCCCTGGAGCTGGAGTTCTCCTGGAATTGGAGTTTCAGACGGCTCTCGGCCGCCATGTGGGTGCTGGGGATCGAACCCGGGTCCTCTGTAAGAGCGGTCGGCGCTCTTAACCGCTAGGCCATCTCTCCAGCCCTATTGCTGCTCTCTTAACAATAGCAAGGAGCTGGAACCAACCCAAGTACCCCTCAACTGACGAGTGGATAGAGAAAATGTGATACAGCTACATAATGGAGTTCTATGCAGCGGTAAAGAAAGATGACATCATGAACTTTGCAGGTAAATGGTTGGAGCTAGAAGATATCATGCTGAGTGAAGTAACACAGTCCCAGAAAAACAAACAACGAATGGTATCCCTCATCTGTGGATGCTAGCACCAATTACCTAATTGAAGGGCAAACTGAGTCAATGTGATCTGAAAACAATTGTGCTCTTATATTGTAGAATCCCTTAAAAAAATAAATAAAGGGATAAAATAAACAAATAAAGAAATAATTAATTAAATAATTAATTAATTAAAAGTTAGAAAGAAGGCTGAGGAGATGGCTGAGTGGATGAAGCACTTGCTGTATAATGGTGAAGACTGGAGTTCAGATCCCAGAACCCATGTGAAAGCAGAGCAGGCATGATGGCAGCCTACAATGCCAGCACTGGAGCGGTAGAAACAGAAGATGTCCTGGGAAAGCTGGCTAGCTGGTCTAGCCAATTGGCAAGCTCTGGGTTTAGTTGAAAGAAACAACCTCAATAAAGTGGAAACCAATCAAGGAAAACACCCACTGTCAACTTTGGCCTTTCACACACACACTCACACATGTGCATCCATGCACACGTATGTACACCCATCAACATGTGAACACACATGCATATACCACACATACACACACCCACAATTTTTTATAAAAGGATATATCTTTAATATCTTTAAAGCCCTCCCCTGGGTCTTTTCCTCCCAGTCATCTCACTGCCTTCCAGATGGAAGCTAATATGATCAGTTTCTTACACATCCTCCAGTGACAATGTTTGTGCTGGAAGCATATAAAATATTCTTTCTCGTCTTTTCTCACAAATGGTTGCACAGTGTACAAGTTCTGTACAATGCTGTGCTGATGTGGCCATATGCTTTAGACATCCTACATCAATCCATCCAATGCTTATACATCTATGTAATAGCCTAATAGTCCCAGGTATGAGTCCATCATAAGGTATTAATCAGTCTCTTATTGACAGATATTTGAGATTTCCCCAATTTCCAACCCACAACCAGTATGGAATACTGTGTTTTCACTTGCCAGTCACCCTCCAAGGATGTGGCGATTCTCCTATAGGAGTGCTACCCCAGGATGGGGCTGCCTCCCACTGCAGACTGTGCTAGCAAACTCTGATACTGTCTTCGGTTGCACATAGGGGAAATACATTCCACTACATATTTAATTCAAGGCAATAAACTGCTCCATTTTCAATGCTTGAATTTTGACAGATATTTATCTTTAGGCAAGTACAGCTACAACCAAGATATAGAATATTCCTCTTTTTTAATTTTTTTAATTATTTTTTTATGTGTATGAGTGTACTGTCTGCGTGTAGGTTGGTGAACCTGTGTTGTACAATGCCACGGAGGTCAGAAGAGGGCATCTGATTCCCCTGGAACTGGAGTTAAAGACGGTTCTTAGCTGCCATGTGGGTGCTAGGAATCGAACCCGGGTTCTCTGCAAGAGCAGTCAGTGCTCTCAACCGCTGAGCCATCTCTCCAGCCCCAGAATATTTCTCTATTGCAAAAAAATCTCCCTAGTACCTCCCTGAGTAAAGCCCCTAACCCACACACTTTCTGATCTGCTTTCTGTGACTATTTTAGTAGTTTTCTTATTATGAATGAGGTTGATCATCTTTTTGTAACTTAAGGTTCATTTTTGTTTCTTCTTTTGTGAGATTTTCATGTGTTACACACTTCATGATTTCTTCTTTTGGTTTTCAGAAAATTTCTTCCTATATTTGAAAAACTACCATTGGCAATATAAGCTCTAAATATTTCTTGATAATGTGTGATTTATAAGCCAGGCACAGTGTTGCACACTTCCAATGCCCATACTCAGGAAGCTGAAGCAGGAGGATCACCACAAGTTCAAGGGCAGAAAAGACTTTCTTTTTTACTTTGCTGTATTTTTTTATTTTATTTATTTTTGTATGTGTATGAATGTACTGTCTGCATGTAGGTTTGTGCACCCGTGTTGTGCAATGCCACAGAGGTCAGAAGAGGGTCTCGTATTCCCCTGGAACTGGAGTTCTGGAATTGGAGTTACAGATGGTTCTTAGCCGCCATGTGGATGCTGGGGATCGAACCTGGGTCCTCTGCAAGAGCAGTCAGTGCTCTTAACCACTAGGCCATCTCTCCAGCCCCTACTTTGCTCTATTTTAATACAACTTTTGTTTTTGGTTTTTTTTTTTTGTTTTTCTTTTTTTCGTATGTATATGAATGTACTGTCTGCATGCAGGTTTGTGCACCCGTGTTGTGCAATGCTGCAGAGGTCAGAAGAGGGTGTCTGATTCCCCTGGAACTGGAGTTAAAGACGGTTCTCAGCCACCATGTGGGTGCTGGGGATTGAACCCGGGTCCTCTGCAAGAGTAGTTGGCACTCTTAACCGCTAGGCCATCTCTCCAGCCCTTTTTTTTTTTTTTACAACTTTTGTTTTTTAAAAGTACAATTTTGGAGCCAGGCGTGGTGGCGCACGCCTTTAATCCTAGCACTTGGGAGGCAGAGGCAGGCGGATCTTTGTGAGTTCAAGGCCAGCCTGGTCTACAGAGTGAATTCCGGGACAGCTGGGGCTACAGGGAGACCCTGTCTTGAAAAGACAAAAAAAAAAGTATAATTCTGGCTGGGCGTGGTGGCCCACACATTTAACAGCACTCAAGAGGCAGGGGCAGGCGGATCTCTATGAGTTCAAGGCCACCCTGGTTTACATAGAGAATTCCAGGCCAGCTGGTACCAAAGGGAGACCCTGTCTCAAAAAAGACAAAAAAAATATAATTTGGGGGCTGGAGATATGGCTCAATGGCTGCTCTTGTAGAAGACCCAGCTTCAGTTCCCAGCATCCACATGGAGACTCACAGACATCTAGAACTCCAGTTCCAAGAATGCAGCGCCCTCTTCTGGTTTCTATGGGCATTTCTCATATGTGGTGCACATACGTACATGAAGGTAAAACACTCGTATACAGATAAAATAAAAATAAATAAATCTTTTTAAAGTATAGTTTATGTTTACAGAATTTCTCATTATTTTATACTTTCTAGGTTTTATATTTATGCTTTAAAAGGATTTCCTGGGGCTGGAGAGATGGCTCAGCGGTTAAGAGCACCAACTGCTCTTGCAGAGGACCCAGGTTCAATTCCCAGCACCCACATGGTGGCTAAGAACTATCTTTGGCTCCAGTTCCAGGGGAATCTGATGCCCTCTTTTGACCTCTGTGGCATTGCACGACACGGGTGCACCAACCTACATGTAGACAGTACACTCATACACATAAAAAATAGTAAATAAACTTAAAAATTTTTTAAAGGATTTCCCCCATTTCAAGACTATGAATTAATTCTCTTGTGTTCAGACTGGTTTGGTGCTTTCAGTTTTCACTCATAATGTCGGTTCCAGGGTAGAGAATGGCTCAGTCAGCACTTGGCAGGCCACCTGAGCTTGGATCACTGGGACCCACACCAAGAGCCAGATGCGGTAGTACCTGCATCTGCAATCCTTGAACTCCTAGAGAAATGAGAGGCAAAGGCAGGGGAGTCCCCAGAGGCTCACGGGCCAGCTAACACAGTGTCTGCAGCAGTGAACAAGAGGCACTACGTCAACCAATATGGAGCGTGAGGACCAACTCTTGAGATGCACTGTGGAATGCCACCCACACTCGCATGCATCCCACACATATATCACACTCATGATTTGAACAAAAGTAAATGTCCATCTCTCTGGAGTGCATGTCATAATCTAGCAGACATGGAGGCAAGGGACTCTGTGGTGGTTCAGGTGTTTGACTTCTGAAGAACCATACGTCACCTTCTCTCACTGGCCGAAAATTCTGTCCCGGGCTTCCTAGGGACTTGGGGCTGATGGAGTCTTCGTGCTTTGCCTCTTCATATGTCTGAGTCCGGCACCGCTGCTACTGTTCTAACAGGCGCTGACTTCGAAGCTGCCTGAGCTGTTTACTGACCCCCTCATCTTACTTTTTGTTCCGAATTTTCATGGCCATTTTAAAAACTTTCTTCCCCAAGTACATTTTAGAATTAGCTTGCTTACCTCCAAAAGCACCTCTGCACAGGCAGTTCTAGTGCTCGCTCCTGGTTAAGTACCACAGTTTAAGTTGAATGCTAACGACCGTGCCAGTCACACCGCCCACCTGCATTATTCCCACTTCTCAAGGCAGGTTTCTCTCTTTCACTCACCTGGGCACCTTTTAGTTGAAAAGGACAGGTGTTTGCCAAATCCGCAGAAGCAAGAAAGAGACTCAGAAGGCCGGCGCCAGACTCTTCACCTTTCCGTTGGGTGAGGAATAAAGTCTCAGTTGTGCCTGTGTGTTGTCCCCCATCTCCCCACAGACCTCAAGGTACCACCCACTTTCCTGGCCACTCTGAATCTCTATGCTCCCTCTACAGAACAGGATCTGAACTCTTAGGCACCAGGAAACCTCAGTGCCCATGACCGACACCAACACTCCAGACAGTGGGCTCTGACCTACTTCCCTGGACACTCTACAATCCCTCCTCCCAGTGCCCAGGCACTAGGGAAAGAATACTCCTACTTCATCCTTCATCCTCTGTCCAGAGTCATCTCACCTTAGTGCTCAGTCTCAAAGCCCCCTCTCACAGTCCCTCCCAAAGTATGAGGTGCTGGTAAATGTGAGGGGGAAGCCAGGCCCCAGCCTCCTCAGCCCCAGCCCCATTCCTAGGGTCACATCCTTTGTTTAGCATGCCCCCATCCCTAGAGCCCTACAGGGAAGCAGGAATGGAAGGAAAAGGGCATCCTGTGCCAGGATGGGGCTTGCAGACTCCATTTGGAGACCCCTGAAGGGAAAAAGGGAGTCTTACTCCAAGAAAGTCTTCAGAGTCGGGGGCCACAGGGGAGCCATGGAGGGCTCTGCCTTACCGTTGTCCTCTGAGAGAGGTGGAAGCTGGAACAGAGAGGGCAGGGAGGAGCGGCCTTGGAGCTAATGACCCGCTGGATAGATGAGAGGGAGGAAAGCAAGAAGAGGGGAGGAAGGATGGGGGCCTGATCAGCAGCCTCGAAATTTCCCAGCAAGTGTCTGATACTGAGGGGCCCCTCTTGGGGGGTTCCCTCTGGAGTAGATGATGAAGCTTGCTGGAGCAGGGGTGCAGGGAACTACGCATGTGAACATACACACCCCTTCTCACTGCACACACCTAAAGCACAACCATTTGCAGCACAGGCACACACTTGTTAAGAAAGTGCTGGCCAGTTGAGCTTGCATGGGTCTTGTACATGCTGATACCAAGGCACAAATGACAGAATGTGTAAACTCCTGGGGGGGGGGGCTGCAGGAAGGTGCCAGTGGAGAAGTGGGTATAAAGGTGATTAAAACTGATTGAAAAAGTATGTATGAAATACATAAAAATTCAATTTAAAAAATCTTCAAAAAAAGAGAGGAAAGTGCAAGTCCAGCTGGAGCTGAAGAGGACACCATCAAAGGATGCCTCTGGACTGCCCAATGTCCCAGTGTCCAGCCCTATACCTCCCCTCACCAGTGCCCCGTGCTTGGTAAGGAATCAACTGCTGGAAAGCCCTTAATGGGGCCCTCAGACCAGTTGTGTGCCAGGAAGTGCTAAAGTCTGGTGTTCTCCCTCCCCTTCTGGCTCCCTCCCAATTCCTCCTCCTTCTAGGGCTGAGGTTCTCATCTCCAGAGGGCTCTTCCCTGTGTCTCTCAGCCTTCCTTGCTGTACACTCTCCTGGCCTCAGAGGAGAGCAGGTAAGGCTGCCCACTCCCTCCCAGGCCGCGGGTCTCCATCTGGGAATCCCTTCTGGGAGCCCTTTTCTTAGCCCCCCACCCCCACCCCGCTCCTCCCATCTGGCTCCCTCAGAGCTTGCTGGGGAACTGGGCATCCTGGGATTGCCTCGAGGAACATGTACAACCTCCATCTCCATCACACAGTCCTTTGTGGGGAGGAGTAGTCAGTGTTGAGTGCCCATCCAAGAAGATGGAGCTCTTCAGGGAGAGGAGGTCCCTGGGGTCCTGCTGGGGAGGAGATGCTATAGCAGAAGCTTGGCAGGCAGCTGGGGCTGGAGGGCAGCCATGGTTTGGGGGATTTGGGCTCTGACTTGGGGTCCAAAGGCTCTGGAGGAATGGCTAAAGGAAAGACAGTTTGGCACTGCCTGAGCCAGACACCAGGTCCCTGAGGACTGGGAGGGGGGAGAGGACAAAACATGTGTGGAGTGAAGAGGGAGCCCCAGAAATGCCGGGCTTCCCTGGCAGACAGCGCTCCAGGAGAGTCGGGGAGAATGACTGTAAAGCAAGAAGCAGCCACTCTGTACTACTGAACTCTCAGAGCTGCAACAAGTCTGTCAAAACCTTTTGACAATTCTTCCTTCCTGCTGTTCTTTTTTCTCCCTGACACATGATGTCCACAGATATGGAGATTGCAGACGTCAGTAAGGTGGCCCATGAGGCCCCACAGCCCACCCACATCGATGTGCACATCCACCAAGAGTCTGTCCTGGCCAAACTCCTGCTGGCCGGATGCTCAATGCTACGACTTCCAGACTCTGCCTCTGGCACTACCACCCAGAGACTTGGCAACAGCCGGCTGCTGGTGGCCTCCTGGGTAAGAGTAGCAGCTATGTGCCTGATGGACCATGGGAGAGGACACCCCAGTCATGCCAAGAAAAGTTCCCCCTCTTGCCTCATGAGACAGTGAGCTGCTTTCATCTTCTGATTAGAAATCAGTTTCTCCGGTCTTCTCAGTCCAAGCAGTGGGTGGAGTAGGCTGTGGTCTAACAGGGTTTCAGCCACCAGTACCTGCATCAGTGGGTCCACGAAGCTGTGTAAGTGACTGTTTGGTAGATGTGTTCTTTGGATATTCTGTCCTCCAGGTGGTGCAGATCGTGCTAGGTGTCCTGAGCGGGGTCTTAGGTGGATTCCTCTACATCTACCAGTTCTCCGACATCCGAACCACAGGTGCCCCCATCTGGACCGGGGTCGTGGTGAGTATGGTGCTTTAGCTCGAAAACCTAGGGTGCAGATGGAACATGCCAGCGAAGAGCACCATATGGCCGGCTCTACCGATGGGCATCACAGGAGCACCGAAGCAGAAGGGGCAGCACTCGCATTCCCTATGCTGACTCCACTGGCTCAATCTCTCCCCAGGCTGTGCTGGCTGGAGTTGCTGCTTTCCTTTATGAGAGACGCGGTGGGATCTGCTGGGTGAGTCCAAGACAGGGCAAGACCCAGGCTCTGCTCCAGGCCACTCCAGGCCTCCTGCTCCATCACGCGCGCACGCGCACGCACGCGCACACACGCACACACACACACCACTGGACTCTGAGTAAAGCTTAATCCTCTGTCTCTTCCCTCCCAGGCCCTGCTGAGGACTCTTCTTGCACTGGCAGCTTTCTGCACATCGGTGGCCGCCATTGTAATTGGGATTTCTTATTTCAGTTATTATAACTTCTATTTTAGAAATGATATTTGTGGTACCTCCTCAAGGTCCTGGAGCACCTGGTACACCCAGGCCCCCACCACACTAAGTCCTGAAGAAGCGGACAGAGTTCACCTGTGCTTCTCATATGTGAGCATGTTAAAGGTAGGTAACCAAGGGAAGGGCACCGAGGTGGCACAGATGGTGGCATGGAGGACTCAGATGAGAAGGAAGGCTCTCCATCAGCAGTAGGTAGCCCCTAGTCCTGACAACTGTCATTAAAGATTCAGGGCTGAGCTGAACAGTCAGCTCCCACTACTCTGGGTATTATATACTATTGAGAAGCAAGCATTGCTAGCCATGGATGAACCAGGATTGCAAGTGGCAAGGGCTGCCAGCGTGTTAAATATATGTCCCCCACTGATCCCCTCAACTCCCAGAGACTGTCAATCACGTCATAGCACAGGCTGTGGAAAACCCAGGTAAGTAGGGAAGGTGTTTTATGAGTTTAACCAATGGGACCCAGGATTCCTATACATTGCAGAAGCCACAGACTTGAAGGGTTGGAGAGTGACCTCTGTCAATAGACAGCATGGAAAGGGGCAGGGACATAACCATCACTCCAATTCCCTGGGCTTTTGCCCTCTGTCATCAGACCCTGCAAATAAGCCTGCATTCAATGCTCTTGGGTATGTGGATCCTGCTGCTCCTCGCGTCTCTGGCCCCTGCTTGTGTCTACTTATGGAAAAGATTCTTCGCAAAGGAGGTGAGTGTCTGTGTCTGTGTGTTTGGGCAGCAGGCTGTTCAGAGGAGACAGGAATAGAGAATAGATGCTCAGGGAAGAGACAAGGGCTCATTACATGAGTCTTAGGCAGCATAACATCTGTCCTTCTGTCCCAGATAGTCCCATTTCCCAATCAATGCCCTGAGCCAAAGATCCCAGAAAGCCAGGAAAGGCCATATGCATGTGAGGTCAGTGGGGGCTCTTTGCCATCCATTGAACTGCCCAATAGTCGTTTTCTTAAATCTGAATGCAGCAAGCAGTGATCTGCCCTGATCAAGAAATAGCTATCTGGTAGCAGAGATTACTGCCTTTCCCTTTATTTCCTAGTCACCGACATCTTGCCTCTGCCTCTTTCCTAGAAAACAGCTGAGAAGAAGCTGCTGGAGGCAAGCGTGATCTAGCCCCACCTCTCCTAAGCACCTGTGCTGGTCCTCCTAACATTCTGGGTGTCCCACCATCGGATGCCCGGAAGAAAAGTCAGAAGAGGAAAGAAACCCTTCCACTGCTGATTCCCTTAACCCTTCCACTGCCCTGCTCCACCCAGGATCGCAGCAGCACTTGCTTGTTCCTTGTTCACCCTCCCTATCCTTTCTCACACACTGACTTGAAAATAAACTCTCATGTTACTGCTACCAGATTCTTGCTTCCTTATTCCAGGGAATTTAGTCCTCACTGATTGGACTCAGGGGACCATGGCAACAGCAAGCCTAAGGCACACATCCCATAGTTCCAACCCCTAGAATTAGATGACTAGAAATGAAGGGCTGGGGATGCAAGGTAAAGGGGGGGGGGCAAAACTCTGCTCCCTGCACTCAGATCTTAGAAGATTAAGTGCTTGGCCTCAATGAATGGGTCTTTATTTTGACTGTTGGGCAAAATTAAGAATCAGGCAATATATCATCAAGATAAAAAGATTTCAGAAATCCTATTTATTTATTTATTTACTTGTTTATTTATTTGGGGATTATTTGCTTGAGACAGAGTCTTGCTATATAGCACAGGCTACTTTAAGCTCACAACCTTCTGCCTCAGCCTCTAAAGTGGTGTGATTGCAGACTTGTACCACCATGCCTGGCTCTTACACCCATTTTTTCAACATAGGCCATCTAATGAATGGTGAGATAAACCCTGGAGTAATAATCCCATGGGAAAAATATCTAAAACCTCAGGACATACAACTCATATTTTTTAAATTCCTAATGGCTCTACCAAGAAAGTGAGGCCAACTCTCCAGGCCATAATGGGAACGGGAGTGTGAATCCAGAGAGCCGAGTCCTAAGTCTGCCTATGTCAGGGTCCCACGAGCACCCACACATTGAAGTTCCCCGTGAAGGGCTCACAGGGCTCAGCATAAGTCTGTATCCATGGCTAATTTATTTTAGCAAAAAGAACATCTCAGAATCAACTGGCAGAAAGGCATTCAAGGTGGACCCCAGGGGGATTCCAGCATGGCTTCTTACACCTTTCCTCTGATAAATGGCCACACATGAGCGTGTCTACTTCTGCTCAGAGAAACCCATGAAAGGCTCTGAGGTCAGGGACTTCACTGAGGGCTGGCCACATGGATGTTCTCTCTACCCAAATAGCTACTGCCCTTCAAAATGACTCCCCAGGGGAAAAGCAGGCAGCGTCCTCCTAAAATCGCATTGCTTACATAAGCTAGGCAAGCCTGTACCGTGGAATGTGGAGCCTGCATGCACAAATCTGTGTACTGTCAAAGGAGCATTCCAAAATCCAAACTTTGAGAAGACAAAGCAGCCAAAGAAGAGGATGGAGAGGAAAACGTTGAGACAGCTCCAGAAAAGGAAGAAGTATAAGAAGAAAAAGAGGAGAGAGAGGGAAGGAAGAAGAGGAGGAGGAGGAAGAAGAGGAGGAGGAAGAGGAGGAGGAGGAGGAGGAGGAGGAGGAGGAGGAGGGTGATAATGTTGACACTGATACCAAGGAAGCAGAAGACCCATTAGGAGAAATAGGCAGAGAAAACAGGCAAAGTTAAAATTTAAGAACTGAAAGGCTGCCATGACCTTTTCAGCATTTCCCATTTTAGAATCTAAATGTGGCCATCAAATAGAGAGGCCCACCCATCCACCACCTGCAGATCTCATGCAATCTCTACCCCCCAACCAACACCAGGACATGAAATTGCAATGTGTGTGGGGTGGGGGGGAGAGGGGAGCACAAATCTTCCAGTCTTTTTCTTAAAAATACGTTTTTTAATTTTTTTTAATTAATTAATTTATTTATTTATGTGTATGAGTGTACTGTCTGCATGTAGGTTTGTGCACCCGTGTCGTGCAATGATGTGGAGGTCAGAAGAGGGTGTCGGATTCCCCTGGAACTGGAGTTCTCCTGGAATTGGAGTTGCAGACGGTTCTCAGCCACCATGTGGGTGCTGGGGATCAAACCTGGGTCCTGTGCAAGAGCAGTCAGTGCTCTTAACCACTAGACCATCTCTCCAGCCCCGAAAATACTTTTAAAAGGAAAATGTGGACCTTTCATTTACATCTTTTTTTAATTTTATTTATTTTTGTATGTGTGAGTGTACTGTCTGCACGTAGGTTTGTGCACCTGTGTCGTGCAATGCCGCGGAGGTCAGAAGAGGGTCTCGGATTCCACTGGAACTGGAGTTCTTCTGGAATTGGAGTTACAGACTGTTCTTAGCCCCCATGTGGGTGCTGGGGATCGAACCCCGGTCCTCTGCAAGAGCAGTCAGTGCTCTTAACCTCTAGGCTATCTCTCCAGCCCCTCATTTACATCTTGTATGTTTGTAAGTATTGATAGAGGTCATGAGTCTGATGGCCATACCAGCCTTCAGAGCGCACTCTGGTTCTCTGACATACTTCTTGTTCTGTTTTGTTTGAGACAAGGTCTCCCTGTAACCCCAAGTGGCCTTGAATTTGCTATGTAGACCAGATTGGATTCAGTCTCAAAGAGATCAGCCTGCCTGTGGCTCCTGAGTCTGGGATCAAAGGTGCATGCCACCAAGCCCAGCTTTCTGTCCTTTATTTCCAGTGTGACCATGTTCATAAACTCAAAGAAGGAAAAGAATATTTTGGTGTGTTTTTTAAGCCCTAGGAGCTAAAGAAATGAGTCAGTGGTGCTCTTTGTTTTAATTTTTTAAATTTGATTTACTTTTACATTATGTGCGTGAGTGTTTTGCCTGTATGCATCTAAGTCCATCTTGTTAATGCAGAGGCTGGAAGAAGGCATCAAATCCCCAAGAACTGGAGTTATGGATAGTTGCTAGCCATAATGTGTCTTCTGGGAACAGAACCTGAGTCCTCTAGAAGAGCAGCCAGTGCTCCTAACCACCGAGCCATCTCTCCAGTCCTCAACTATGCATTTTTATAGCTTCTTTTCTATACTTCCTGTCTGCCAGAATGTGAAGGACACCTCGGCCACATATCCTGCTGCTGTGATGTCCTGCCAAGCAATAGGCAAAACCATGAGTCAAAATAAATCTTTCCTACACTCAGCCGCTAAGAGCACTGGCTGTTCTTGCAGAAGAGTCAGGTTCAAATCCAGGCACCCACGTGGTAGTTAACAAACAATCGTCCATAACTCCAGTTCCAGGGGATCTGACTCATCCTTCTGTCCTCTGAAGGCACTGCACAACACAGGTACCCATACAGACATGCAGGCATAACACTCATACATATAAAATATATTTTTTAAATCTTACTATGATCATTCCTTAGTTCAATGAAGTAGAACAGAGCCTCCAAGTGAAAGGTATAACTCTCTTCCTTCAAACTTCTACAATAGGCAGAGTGAGGCCTATCTAACTTGTGAGGGGGGCTGAACTGTGCAAACACTGTAGAAGGTGCAGTTTCAGTGCCTGGGAGCAGCGAGGAAAGGAATGCTGGCAGACTCGTATCATTTCCCTGGGCCCCTGGTCATTATCTGTAACAGAGGTGCCCTGGATGTTCATTAAGTACATAAACTCTCGAGATACAGATCAGATTTCCAGCCTCAGGTGGGTGAATTGATTGTAAATAAGCAGATTTAAGTAGTGTGTTTAGCTCATAGGACCCACACCCAGGAGATGCTTTCTTTCTGGTGTTCAGAATACAGATCTGGTGGCATGCCCTGCAGCAAGCTGCACTGAGGTGACTTCAATGGAGAGCGGCAGAGGGGAAAAGCATGATCCTCACACAGCACATTCAGCCTGGGATGCCCATCTAGATGTTTGCATGAGAAAGAAACCTGCTACTTTGCCAGTCCTGTCCTCCCAGCCAGACATCATTATAATACTGCATTTGCACCTTGCAAAGGACAGCAGCTCGCCCTGTTCAGTCGGCACACTGTAAATAAGAAACGGCACTTTTTGTGAGTTCAAGGCCAGCCTGGTCTACAGAGTGAATTCCAGGACAGCTGGGGCTACAGGGAGAACTTGTCTCAAAAAGATAAAAAAAAAAAAAAAAAAAAAAAAAAAGAAAAAGAAAGAAACAGCACTTTAAACAAGGAATATCTTCCAGGGCAGGAACTGAAACGCACACCTGATGACAGCTCACTGCAAGCTGGTTATGGCAAATGTCAATGGAAAAAGTTCTGGTTGGAGCAACATGGATAAAACAGAAGTCAGAGAAGGAAAAAGAAAAACAGACCGTGACCCACTAGCCCTGGGACAAAAGAGAGACCGTGGGATTCTCCCTTCATTTTATTTCTCTCCACCAAATGCACAGACCTCCTTGTCTGCCACCTAGATCCCCTGAGGACATTCATATCAGCCCATGTAAGTCTTCAGCCTCTCCTAGCCGAACACAGGGTGACCCACTGGCCACATATTTTGCAGTCCCCAATACAGACCCAGCAGCCACCTCAAACATGAGCTCTGGGCTCCCCTAGACTTGCACATAATCGCACACTGCTTTCTCCCTCCTGAAAAGGTTCGTATAACTCACAGGAAAGCTGCACTCCTTCTCGGACCTTCATTTAGGAACAGTCACCTTGACCTGATGAAGACGCTCCAGACCATGTGCTTGCTTCTCACTGCTTCAGAATCAAAGGATGTATCGCTTCTATCTACACATCACACAGCCCAAAAGAAAAGCCAGGAATAAGTAATGAAAGTCAGGAGAGTAGTTTCCTGTCACGGAATGGATGGGAAAGGGAAGCAATTTGCCTGTGGAATCACACCACACTGGGCTCTACAGTACTGGGTACCTTTGAGCTCTTAACTCAGGGAATGCATATGTATCATTACGGAACTTGTGCACACACGTTGTGCCCTTTTCTGCACAGGTGCAGTAATCACACTGTGCTTCTACACATCACATATCACAACTTCCTGTGCTGAGTTAACTTGAAAATTACAGAAGCTAAGACTAGGGTGAAAGTCATTCATTGTATCAGTAAACACAGAATTAATCAACAATCATCAAATTGACTATTTGTCTTTAGAATTAGAAGAATACAATTTTACAGTAATATGTGGTTACTCACAGCTGCAGCAGATAGCTTCTGATAAAACACCTTCTGGAAACTATTCCTGAAAGACACATATCACTACAAAGTTTATGGCTGTGTTGATTATCATCATCTATAAGAAGAATAAAGGTGTATGTATCCTTGGAACTTGGGCCTCAGTTCCAACGGAAAATGAGTCTATGATGCCTTAGAAATATATGTATTTAGGGGCTGGAGAGATGGCCTAGCAGTTAAGAGCACCGACTCCTCTTGCAGAGGACCCAGGATCGATCCCCAGCACCCACATGGAAGCTGAGAACCGTCTGTAACTCCAATTCCAGGAGAACTCCAGTTCCAGGGGAATCCGACACCCTCTTCTGACCTCCGCGGCATTGCACGACATGGGCGCACAGACCTGCATGCAGACAGTACATTCATACACATAAATAAATAAAATAAAACTAAAAAAAATTTAAAAAAGAGAAATATATGTATTTAAGCACATCCACAAAGCCATAGGAAAGGGACTGGAGAAATGGCTAAATTGTTTTTGGTTTTGGGGGGTTTTTTTTCCGGGTGAACGCAGACAGAGGGCGAGCTGTCGCAGACTCGTTTACTGGGGACAGGGTTAGGGGTTATGTACTGTTCACATTCCTGCTCTCCTCTTGTCACCTTCTGATTGGCCCAGGTCTGCAACTCAGCTACTTGTATGGTCTCAACTGCCTAGGGCAGGTTAGGTTGAGGGACAAGCTCTGTGCATGCGTAATTCTCAGCATACTGTCTACTACATCTCCACCCTTTGTATTTAATTTTGTGTGAGGAGCGGTCCAGTGGGAGCTCCAGTGCTATGCCCAAACCTTGTTGACCCCACCTCTGGCATTCCAACATTTGACTGCATCTGTCTTAGGTTGCCCTGGTTTTGCAGGTTCTTACCCGTCTTTGACTGGCCAGCCACCGAGGGAAGAGGCCAGGAGCCGTACCGGGGAGGGGAGAGACAAGCTCATTCCCATGAATTGTGGATGGATGAGAGCCAGATGCGAATCACCTCATCGGGAGGGGTGCATGCAGAGTCCCTATTGACCACTGCTGAGAGGACCCGGGCCGTTTTTTTATTGACCTGACGTTGGCTGCAGGCAACTGCTAAATTGTTAAGAACACTTGTTTATAGCTGCCCACGGGACCATTCTACTCCCTCCCACTTCCCTCCTTGCACTCCCATCAGTAGAGCCAGGGTCAGGCACAACTGCCATACCTTAGGGCCACGAGACTGGTGACCTGGGAGACTGAAACCTCATGACACGGAGGAAACACAACATTACCCAACACCAGTCAACCTAATTTCATAACAACGAATACTATTGAATGTGAAGTATACATTGACCTCAACACAGTAATCATCTATGACTTCAATACCTTTTTCTCACCAACAGCCTGGCCATCCAGAGATATAGTAACAAAACTAGCAAGGTACTGACACAAAACAGACTGTAGGTCGATGGAAAAAGTAGTTGACCCATACATAAACCTACACAGCTATAGCCAACTGAATTTTACAAAGATGCCAAAAACACATTAGAGAAAAGACAACTTCAATAAATGGTGTTAGCAAAATTGGACATCCACATGAAGAACAAGAAAGATGAGTATTTCACACCCTGTACAAAAACCAATTCAACTTCTGACCTCCGTGGCATTGCACAACATGGGTGCACAAACCTACATGCAGACAGTACATTCATACACATACAAAAATAAATAAAATTTAACAAAAAAATATAAAAAAAAAATTCAAAATAACTTGGAGACCTTAATGCAGGGCCCAAATCTTTGAAGTCATTAGTGGAAAACATGGGAAACTTTTCACGGTGAAGATACAGGTGAGGCTTTCTGAAATGATTTCACAGCTTAGAAAAGGAAGCCAAGAAATAAAATTGGGCTTGCATGAAATTTAAAAGCTTTTTGCATAGCAAAGAAAAACAATTAGCTGAGTAATGAGAGAACTTACAGAAAGATTGAGCAGCTATGCATCAGGATTAATGTCTAAAAATATATAAATGCCAAAATGCCCAGACAACTCAATCAATAAATGGGCTAAGGAGCAAAATATTTTCAAAAGATGCACTGTAAATGGCCGATAAATGTGAAAAATGTTCAGTCCCTCAGCCATCAGGGAAATGCAATTAAAACTACATTAAGATTTCTATCCCACTCTCATTAGAATGGCTACCGTTAAAAAAAAAAAAAAAAAAGAAAACCAACAACAAATGCTTAGGCAAGGGGAACCCTTCCTCACTGCTGGTGGGAATGTGAATTAGTTCAGCCACTATGGAAATCAGTATAAAGTTTCCTCAAAAACTGAAAATAGATCTACCATATGAGCCAGCTATACTATCACTCTGTGTACTTACCCCAATACACAACATATCACAGAGATGTACATTTAACGCTGCTCTAGTCACAATAGCTAAGTACTGTCATATTCTCTGCACAGACACAGCCAGACTGAGATGAACTTGAAACAAAGGGATACTGTGGAATACATACCTAACCTGCTCCCTCCTCTGACCTTGTGCTGGCCTCCCTGTTGACAAGACCCCACAGGAAATCCCACAGATGAAGCTGCTACAAAGGGCCACATGGAAGGCTAAAGAAAGGTGGAAAAGGAAATTATCCACAATGATTACCTATACTCTTTTCTCTGGATATAAAGAAAAAATGACTTAACAGCTTCCAAACTTGGGGAAACCCCTACCTAAGTTTACAGACTGAAGAAGCCCAGTGAACCTTAACAAATAAGACATAATAATACAAAATATATGTGTGCTCAATAACAGGGCTTCAAAATACACAGAGGAACAATGCTACACAGAACCAGAAGTGAGCAGTGTGTCACTACAGTAGGACACTCTTAGACACTCTTCTTTCAGCAGTGGACAGAATGAGAAAGGGGTGAGGGTGCGGCCGGTTGTATCACACTCACTGTCTCTAGCACCCTGCATCCTGAAAAGAATTATCAACTAAATAAGAGAATGAATATACAGAAATTAAGAGGGCACAGAAGAACTGAGCCACATCATCAATAACTGGGTCTTACTGCACTCATAGAACTAAAATCCAAACACTACATAGTCTTTCAGTGCACAGTGAAAGTTACCAAGACAGAGTACAACATGGCTGTGCTGGTAAAAGCACTTACACTTAACCCAAGGTGGAGGAAAGAACTGACTCTCAAAATTTTGTCCTCTGACCTTTACACAGATGCCTCTCCACACGAATAAATTAAGTAATGTAAAAAAGGAAGGAAAAGGAAAAAAAAATTACCAAGAGAGAAGACCATATCCCAGGACGTAAAGCAAATCTCAAGAAGTTCAAAAGAATGGAAACCAAGCCAAGTATCTTTTCTAACATCGATGAAATCGACCTAGAAACCAACAAGCAGAAAGACAACGGGAAATCTTTCAAAATGTTTGCAATCAAGCGGAATCTTTCTGAGTAATTCATGGATCAAAGAAATCTCAACGGTATTAGAAAATGTTTTTAAACAGCATAAGAAAAGAAAAGAAAGAAGAAAAGAAACTTCTATCTCTTGAAAACTTTTGTGAGATACGATGCTGGCAAGATGGCTCCCCAGGCGAGTGTTCACTGTGCAAGCTACATGACCTGATTTCAATCCTTGAAATCTACAAAAAGCTGGATGCAGTGGCTCATGTTCCTGATCCCAGGACTCCTAAAGTGAGATTTGCCTGAAAGTTCAAGGACCACAGAGTACCAGAAATAAGAGACCCTGACTCAAAAATAAGGTAGGAAAGAATCAATCTCCAAATGTTGTCCTCTGCTGTCCACATGTGTGCCGCAGTGCACACACACACACACACACACACACACACACACACGCATGCACATGCACATGCACGCACCATACCCACATACATAGGCACTAATAATAATGAATTAACATTTAAAAAATTGTGAGATGTGGATAAAGAAATACTTAGAAGGAATTTTAAGTTGTTGTGTATATAAGAAAGGAAAGTTCTCAAATCAGTTGTCTGAAATTTCACATTAGAGAAAGGAGAATAAAATTAGGCCAAACCAAGAAGAAAAAATAAAATAAATAATAAAGAGAAACTGATTCGACAGTAAAGGGAAAATCATATGAAAGAACAGCAATGCCAGAAGTTGGTTCACTGGAAGATTACTAAGCTGTCGGGTTCCAGCAGGAGAGCAGCAGGGCAAAGCAGTAAGGAAACTGTACTCGCCAGCACTCAGAATGAACCAGCACATCCCACCCCTATGGGAATGCACACTGGTACGGCCACTACAAAAACAGTTGGGTTGTTCCTTATAAACTTAAACCCACACCATATAATTCAGTGATCCCACTTCTGGGTATTTATCCTAGAAAATTTAAATTTATATTTCTATTAAAACCTGCATATAAATATTTATGGAAACTTTTTCATAATTAGCACCGAACTAGAAAAAAAAAAATCCTTCCACAGGTGAATATATATAAAAAAAATAAAAAAAAACCCTGTAGGAACAGCCACACACTGCTGTATTGCTCAAAATAAAAAGAACAGAGCAGAGATGACGCATTGGTAAAGAGCTTGCCGTGCAAACACAGGCCCGAGTGTGAGCCTCAGCACTCATAAAAAGCCAGATGTGGTGGCCCATGCTTGTAGTCGCAGTGCTGGAGACATGGAAACAGGAGCTCCGGCCAATGGCAGATCAGCAAACTCAAGTTCAGTGAGAGACCACGTCTCAAAAGATAAAGTATGGAAAGACCTTTGCCCTCTGCACGCACACACACACACACAACAAATAAGTGATAAAAATCAAAAGAATAAACTGCTGGATATGGTGGCACCTGCCTATAATCTTAGCACGTAGGAGGCTGGGGCAGGAGGAATGTGAATTTGAGTCCAGCCTGGGCTACAAAGCTCAATCTAGAATAAAATCAGACTATTGGTAAATGCATACAGCATTAGTGAATCTCAGAGTCTTTGTACTGAAGAGGACAGTCTCAGAAAAATACAAATTACATCATTCCCTGTAAACATATTCTCTAAACTACAGGGATGGAGAATGAACTAATGACTTCCTGAGGTTTGGAGACAGGAGTCTAACTGAAAAACAGGTCTGCACAGGGAATTTGGGCAACAAAGGACTGTTCTTGCTCTCAACCCTGACGCTGGCTGCACAAATCTCTGTACTGTAAAAACTCAAGCACAAGGGAAAAAGCAGGTCTGCTTTACTAAACAATCACTGATAAGAGTAAAGAGATAAATGCCGGATTGCTGACCTGTCTCTATCTCCACGTCTATTACGGTTGGAATCTGAAATGTCCCCACAAGCCAATTTTGGAACACCTGTTCCCTAGCCAGTGATGTTACACTGGAGAACGTGGACCTGTGAGGTGTATACATTCATCTTTCCCACCAAGATATAATCTTCGAGTCTGTGGTTTTCAGTAGATTTTCAATTACACAAGTTGCTTGTGTGTCGTCGTCGCCCCCCGCCCCCCTTTGGTTAAAGAAAACAATGTCGTGACATGATTTAGAAGTGAACACCAAAGATCTGGGACTTTCTGGGGCTGCAGGGAAGAGGCAGAGCTGTAAACAGAACTGAGGCTGAGAAGCATGGGAGGAAAGGAGGGGGGATGGAAGGGTCAGAGTCAGAATGGGCGCAGCCAGCAGCTTCCTGAGTATCCAGTCCTCCAGAGGCAGTAAACAAAGCAGTTGCCAGATCCTGCCAGTAAAAGGCCATTTCTGAACAGAAGAATAATTTGGTTGGCATTCATTTAACTGAATGAGGAGCAGAATTTACAGTCTGACCTTAAAAGGAAGGGCCTAGAAGCAGAGCAGAAGAAAAATTCATAGCACCTTTAAAAGCCTGAAGAAGAGAGCGCTGAACCCAGTCTTTATTTCGGCTTTACTCTGCAAATCCTTATCAGAACAATATGCTTTTTAAGCTTTGTGATTAATGAGTGCAGAAGCAGAATTAAAGAAATGTAATTTAAATTCAAATGCCTGCTTCCACTGTAGTCCTTATTTGAACCCTCTCCAATATCCAGATGTGACCAACCCTGCCACCTAGTGCCTATAAAAAGACCTTTTCATAAAAAAAAAAAATTGAACTGGAAACAGCCTTTCATCAATTCTTTGAAAACTACTTATTCCTCAACTGAATACCTCCTGCAACCTGGAAACGCACCAGTGGCCCACTGCCCAGGTCCCCACCCTCCTCAGCCCTTGCTGGTTCTGACCAGTACGGGCATAAACCATGAGGTCTCTCCCTCCCTATCTTGACTGCCCCACCCCCTGTTCTGCTGCTCCAGCTGCTCTGAACACTGCCATATTCACAATCCACTCCATATGCCTCAGGACGTACAATATAGGAAGCAGATATTTCCATTCCAAGCTAAAGTCACCCCTGTCACAGCTCACCCTGCCTGAGCCTCCAGTGACCTCAGTGTCCCTGACCAGGTCTGCCATCTCACTGGGAAAACATCCCTCACTCAAAATAACAGTTTGTGTAAATGACCCAAAGGATCTTCCTGAAAACACAGCCACCCTCCTCCCACCAAAGGAACCAGGAATATGTTGTCCTCCCTCCCCAGCTGGGCATGGGGAAGAATCTGCCCCCGCCCCAGCAGAAGCAGTGTGAGGAAGGATGGAAAGAATTCCTTGAGAATACAGCCCCATTCAGCCTCAAAGACACAGAATTCCTAAACAAGACACAAAAAGCACCAGCCTCGATAGGAAGCACTAAAAAATGCCATTGCACTGAAAATGGAAGTTTTGACCCTTATAAAATGAACAACAAGAAATATACACTATGAAGCCATAAAATATCTATCAGCACATGATCAACAAGTGGCAGGTATTCAGAAGGTGTTTTTGTTTTTGTTTCGGTTTTTGTTTTTGGTCTTTTCAAGACAGGGCCTCCCTGTAGCCCCAGTTGTCCTGGAACTCACTCTGTAGACCAGGCTGGCCTTGAAGTCACAAAGATCCACCTGCCTCTGCCTCCCGAGTGCTAGGATCAAAGGCGTGTGCCACCACGCATGGCTCAGAAGGTTTTAAATAGAACTGTGTGAAACCCCTATTTTTGGTAGGCCAAAGATGGTCAAATATCAGCAGTTCCTATGAAGACTTCATACAAATCATTAAGGTAAATAGCGCAATGGAAATATTAAGCAAAACTTTGAGCAGAGACAAACCAGAGGAAATTCAAATGGCCAATAAACACAGGAAATGAGTTCAAAATTACAGACACCCAGGACAAGTCAAATTAAAACTGCTATAAAATAACATAAACCAAATATCCACATCTGGCAAAAGACAAAAGACCTTACTAAGTCTAAGGATGTCAAGTGCTGGTAAGGGCTTGGATCAGTCATAACCCTCTCACACCGCTGGCAGGAATGTAAACTAATACAATCACTTTGAAAAGTATGTATCCTGGGGCTGGAGAGATAGCCTAGTGGTTAAGAGCACTGACTGCTCTTGCAGAGGACCCGGGTTCGATCCCCAGCACCCACATGGCGGCTGAGAACCATCTGTAACTCCAATTCCAGGAGAACTCCAGTTCCAGGGGAATCCGAGACCCTCTTCTGACCTCCGCCGCATTGCATGACACGGGTGCACAAACCTACATGCAGACAGTACATTCATACACATAAAGAAAAAAAAAAGAAAAGTATGTATCCTCTAGTAAAGCTGAACCCCTCTACCACTGCACGCAGGAGCATGGACTCACCAGCACGCATGTACCCAAAGGATCATAGATCCATTGTATTTTTACTATCTCCAATCCAGAACCAAGCCTGTATCTGTTGTTTGGAATAAACATATCAGTTGTTGCAAATTTCCAGACTAGAAACCCACACAGCAACATTCACAGCCACAGGAAATTGCACAAAACACATAAGATGCATGAAATACCATCTTCAGTAAGATTCTGTTTACATGAGATTCAAATCAAAACCTGCCTCTGGGGATGCATACATAGATAGCAAAAATTAGTCTAGAGAAAAAGAAAGAAACAGTTTGCACAGTCTTTATGGATTGACTTTGGAAGGAGGGAAAAAGACTGGAGCAATGAGCTCTGAATTTATCCACACAATTTTATGTGTATGTGCATTTTTATTTGTATATTTTTTTTTGGTCTTTTTCGAGACAGGGTCTCCCTGTAGCCCCAGCTGACCTGGAACTCGCTCTGTAGACCAGGCTGGCCTTGAACTCACAGAGATCCGCCTGCCTCTGCCTCCCGAGTGCTAGGATTAAAGGCATGCGCCACCACGCCCGGCCTATATTTTATTTTATAATTAAAAAGAAAAATCATACACAGTTCTTGTCAGGGTCAGAGATCTGTAGGAAAATCTTGAGAACCAAAAGATGAAAATTCCCCCCACTGAGATGGCACAGTATCCTGGGTAGGAGTTTACAAGACTATAATCTGTATTGGAAATCAGAAATAATGCAAGAGTGGTGATGTTACTCAGGAGGCCGAGGCTTGCCTAGACTACACAATGAGTTCAAGACCGGCCCAGGCAACTTAGTGAAACCCTGTATCCTCAAACCAGGTTCTGGAAGGAACAATCGCTGTCCTGGATGACATTTCCCAATGTTGAGAGATCGTGAACAAAGCTGACTATATTGTTGTGAAATGGCTCAGCAGCCAGCACTACCAACACGACCAGTGGGAAGCTGGGGACAGGAACCATAACACAGATGAAAGTGTGAACTGCAGCATCAGAGAGTCGTTGAAGGTCACCTTGCACAGCTGTGTCCCAAGGCAGATCTTTTTCATTCCTTGCTAGAACAAAGTAATGCTTCACAATAAAAGCTCTATGTGTTTTCAGAAGAATCAGAAGTTATATGACAGCTAAATTCTTCTTAAAGACTAAGTCCTTGTTTTAGACTAGAAACGAGGTTCAGGGTGTCCTCTGGAGCTCAGGCATAGATGCAGACACAGCCCCAGTCATGTACTCGAAGAAACAAACTGGAAACACATCCCTCAAAATTAGGACACATAACTTTAAATGTGTATGTGCTGCAGCACTTTCAAGGACAAGAAAATGAAACCGTGAAACCGACATCAAGGATGCTGCTAATTTCAGAAACGTCGGGAGCATAAGGAACGGAAAGACAGCTGAAGGAAATAAATGCCTAAAACGGCGGTCTGGGGACAGGAATGGACAGGCATTTAGGAAGGGGTGCTATTCCCGTGAGCTTGAGGAACACGGGTCGGTGCTGCCGTGGAGGACAGGCCCGCACCGACTATTAAGCCTGTACACAGTAGACGTGTACTGAGTATTAAATACTGTAATAGTTCACTATTTTTATTTTATTTATTTTTTTTTTTCTGTATGTGTACGAATGTACTGTCTGCATGCAATGCTGCGGAGGTCAGAAGAGGGTGTCGAATTCCCCTGGAACTGGAGTTCTCCTGGAATTGGAGTTTCAGACGGTTCTCAGCCGCCATGTGGGTGCTGGGGAATCGAACCCGGGTCTTCTGTAAGAGTGGTCGGCACTCTTAACTGCTAGGCCATCTCTCCAGCCCAATATAGTTCACTATTAAATACTATAATAGTTCACTATAAACCCCAACAGCAGGGTTTCCTAATTCCTTGAAGTAGCACCTCTCGGACACAAGATGGCGCTGTTCTCCCTCATAAAGGAGAAGGCGGGCTTTAGCGCGCCTACATTCTCATTGGCTGTTACCAAAGCAGATTGTCCATTGGCTACAAGACATGGCGCTCGACCAAGAGCGGAGAGGCAGCCGTCTGCCCTAGGCCAGCGAGGAGGCGGCAGGCCGAGGCTGCGTCTGCACCACCGTGCGCTTCTGAGTTTCCCCGACAGACGGCGCTGTCCTGAGGGACGTGAACTGGCCTGGGCGTTCTTGACGGCTCCTCCCCAGCTGACCTGCCTGCCACGGACTGCCGGTCCAGCCTGGGACGTCCTACCTAATGGCTGTCCTGCGGCGTTCCCCAGCTCAGACTAACTCCCGGGTTGAACCGGCATGTCGAGAACTGAAGGATCCTCCTAAGCAATCCATCACCAAAGACAGGAGTTGCTGGATCGCAGCACCGCTGAATGCACGATGCCATCTGCACTGTCGGGGGGCGGGAGGCGGGGGGACTGGGTGGTGGTTGGTCGCTTGGTTGGTCAGTCGAGGCTTTGTTTTTCGGTTTGGGTTTTGTTTTCGAGGTAGGTACTCACTTGGTGGCCCAGGCTGGCCTCAAACTCACAGCAACCCTCCTGTCTCGCCCAAGCGTGGGATTACAGGTGTGAATCACACACCAGGTCCGGGTAGTTAGTCCTCGGGATTTGGCCCAGGCTTTCTGCCTAAAGGCAGAGCAGTGCACTGAATTCATGGTCGTGGAAACCAGTTAGGCTGCGCCTGAGAGACTCGGTGTATAAGACCTACAATGAGAGAGGGGTTGGAGAAAGTCCGCGTTTGCAGCAGGAGGCAGACTCGCTCCAGACCACCGTGAGCAGTGAAGCCAGTTGCCCCTTTCCTGTGGCTCCTTGGAAGTGGGTTCTGTGGAATAAGCAGAGAATGGGAAGGAAGTCCGAAAGTGTCTCTCCGGGGCACTGACTGCTGTGCTGTTCCGGGGCAGAAGTGTGCCCTGGCTTCCTCGTTTGCCTGCATGGCTCCCCAGGTTGAAAAGGTGAAGCCAGGAGAAGGAGGCTGCATGTTCTTGCTCAAGGGTGCAGTTGCCTGTGCTGTTGCTGAGATCGGAGGACAGGGGTGTGCTGGGTGTTTTCTTCCCCCTCCAGACCTGCACTCCCCTATCTACCCTGTGCCTGGCAGGCTGGCCTTTAGGGACTCCATCTATGGGCTTGGTGTTGGTAGCCTGGCAGGTGAATAAGATCAGTGTCTCGGCTTCTGTGAGAGCCTCTGTGCCAGGCCAACAGCCAGCATGGGGCCTCAGGTGCCCTACCATCCTTGCTGATTTCTTTCACCCACCTCGTCTGTGTAAATAGTCTGCTCTTGAAACTTTCTGTTCCATCTCCGAGAATGCCACATGGATCCCAAGAGAAACCCAGCCCAAACACTGGGGTGTTTCTTTCCCCTTTACTCTCTTTGAACCTAGCACTAATTCCACTCACTACACAGATGTACAGACTTGGCAGCTACAGCCAGCCTCTGAACTAAGCCCTGGATTGCAAAGTGATAAAGGTGCCACTGATCACCAGGTCAGAGTGTTCGACTAGGATAAATGCCAATACCTGGTACCGGACCACAGGGAGGACATGATCCCCAGAAGCATCACCATCAGGGACCTCCAGGCATAGAGGATAGGAAGGGAGTGTTCCTCCTGGAAATTAGAGAGGGGTTCAGATGGCAGGGACTGCAGGGACTGACCAGAGATTAGGTTGCAAAGGTCCACACTAGGCAGTGTCCCTAGAGACACCCCTGGAGGCTAGAGTCAGGAAGGAGGTGGTCAGGTTTCCATCACAGAAAGTTCATCCTAGCAGGACAGAGAGATGGTGCTGGGAGGCCTGGGAGGAGAGGCCAGGGGGTGCTGCAGCAAGGATGTCTGAATATCAGGAACCCAAAGAAATGGGAGGGTTAGGGTGGAGATGAATGAAGCTCCTGGGAAATAGAACTCGCTGCTGGTGGTGAGTATCCTGGCACTCTGGAGACTGGGGCAGGAAGATTGACTGTTCTGGGCCAGCCTGGGCTATATGGAGCAACTCTTATCTTCAGACACACGCACTCACTCATACAACAACAAAGCCATTTGCTGGTGCATTGGGAGTGGAGGATGGAAGCAGGCTGAATCCGGACAGACCCACTTCTAGGTGGGTGGTGGTGGCATTCCCCATGACAGGAGAAGCAAAATATTCTACAAAGAGTTCCCTGAGTCAGGTGTCTGTGGAACAGACAAGGGAAAAGCCCATGTAATTAAACTGGGCACATGAGTCTGAGCTCAGAATAGTCCAGACTCAGGGTATACACATGCTGGCCATTTTCAAGACTGGTGGACTAGCATGAGGCAAGAGCAGATAAGCTTCCCATGGGCCTATGTCTGCTGAGAAACAGGCTGGTGAACAACCTTCACAGTGGGGATCTTCTCATGAGCACGGTTGAACACTACACCTGAGTACTTTGACCTCATCTGTCAGAATGCTCACAGCCATGAGGCTGCAAGGCATAGCCACAGGAAGGAGGCTCTGACCTGGAAAACGAGTCTCAGAGAAGTTCAGTAAGTAGCCGGGTCCACCCACCTGGAAAATGTCACAACTGTGGCTTGAATCCAGAAACTCCAGCTCCCGATCCTGCTCTTTTCTTTAACCCTTTCTTTGAGTAAACCGCTCAGTCACATCATCAGTCTTTCTGAAAGAGGAGACCAGTTTCCCTGCTGTTCTTACCACTGTTGTCTCCTGGCTGGAGTTCCGAGCTTCTTCCCAAAGATGAGGGAGATGGAGGGGGTCCTCCTTCAGCTATTCACCAAAGGTGCTCCCCACTGCGTTCCTAGTGATCTGCACTCAGACCCATCACAAAGTTCAGTGTGGGAGCCCAGCAGGTGACCCACTCCTGAATTCCAGCACAAAGGAAGCAGAGGCCAGAGAATCACTGCAAGTTTGAGGCCACCCTGGTCAACAAGGGCAGCTGCAGGCCAGGCTACATAACAAGATTCTGTCCTAAAAACTAGAAAAGAAAAAAAAAAGGGAAAAGGTCCTTTCTGGGGTAGGACTTATGCCCTGAGAAGTGAAAACAGAGATTATATAATTAACGTTTTGCTCAATCCATTTGTTCTCTTGTCCATTTGTAAACTACAGACATCTGTAGTTACTCCCTGAATATTCATGTCACTTGCATATCATTAATCAGAATTCCATATTTGTTTTAGTTCTTTTTAAATTTTTTTTCTTTAAGATAAAATTAACATATAATGAGATGTAGACATCCTGGGTGCAGAGAATGTCTGTTCTTGTTACAGAAACAAAATACCACATAGTTTGTCTTAACGTTACTTTTTTCTCTTAGCAGTCAAAAATCAGTTTTTCTGGGTCAAAGTCAAAGTATGAGCAGGGCTAGCCCCTTCGGAACAATCTGGCTCCTTGCCCTTTTTCTTCTAGACCATTCCCTGGCTCGTGACCCTTCTTGTCTCACACTGGCCCCTTGCTTCCAGAGCTCCCTCCTCCTGTACCTTCTGACCCCTGCCTTCTTCTTACAATGACTTGGTGGCTACCTGATCCCACTGGAAAATCCAGGGCGCCCTCCCCACCTCAAGAGCTTCCCCACAGGAAGGAGCCTGTTCTCAGGTTCTGGGAGCCCAGATCTAATCGTCGAGGGAACCATGGCTCCACCTGTTCACAGAGTCATTTAATGGATTTTCACAAGTGCTCACACTGTGTACCAAATTCCTAGCAGGACGTACAACATTTCACCATCCTCCAAAGGGTCTCCCAAGGCCCTCCCCGGTCAGCTCCTTCTCCCACCCCTCTCCTCAGAGGCAAACACTCTTCTTCGGGCCTCTCCCAAACTTCCTGAAAATGGAATAACAGCACTTCATCTTTAGAATCTGTCTTCTCTTTTTCAGAACAGTATCACTAGGGCTGGTTCATGCTGTGTGTATCAATATTAGGTTTTTCCTTTTAATTGCCGAGTAATATTCCAGCCAGACAGACCTTGGCCAGCTTGTCTGGCCACCCTCCTGTTAATGGCTTTGCTCTTTGTTGCTGACATTGCTTATTTCCACAGCACGTAAACCTCCTTACGACTGACCTGTGTTCCTCACATGAAATCACACCTTCAGGCTTCACAAGACCTAGTACAAAGACCAGTCCTCTGGGAAACACACTGTAATCCATTGCCCCACCCCCATCCAGGGGACTGCTCCCTCTTCCCTGCCTGGTACATACTTCAGTCTCTGCCCCTGACCTCTTTGTGATCCCTACACTCCTCGCTGGAGGCTGTACCCTCAAAGGCAGGACACAGGGCTTTGCAATCTGTCTTACGCTGTGGCAGTCTAGGGTAGAAGAAATAAATACAGCTTTGGTGGTTGAAGCTGGCTCTGGCATCTTCATCATCAGTACAAGTCTCCTAATGTGCTTATGGGGAGTGAATAAAACCCCGTGGAGCTGTTAGCACACTACCTGATATGAGCAAGTGTCAGAGACATGGCTCAGAACTCCTCCGTGGAACACCTGACTGAGAGAGCTTGGGAAATGGTGACATAGCTGGCCACAGGCCAGCGAAGCCAGGGCTTCTGGCCACTCTCTTTTTATTGAGCTTTTGTACATTTCATACAACAGTTCTTATTCATGCTGCCCAACTCCCCACCAGACCTCATGTATTCTGCCCTACATGTTTTTTTTATTTTTAAAAATATTTTTATTGATTTGAGACTTTCATACAGTTTATTTTGACCATAGTCATACCCCCCTCTCTCTCCACCCACACCTTACTATCCCCCAACTTCAAATCCTCTATCATGATTTGTATAGGAAATACTAAGCACTCCCACAAGATAAATTCTGTGGTAAGACATAATATCATGACAAACTAGTTTTTTTTCCCTCATTCTTTTGATTTTGTGCATACATAACCTCCACCCATATACCAAAACTCCCTAAGTCTGAAAATAAATGGCATCTTAATTCTAGAACATGTTAAGGGATTCACAATATAAGAGCACAGTTATTTTCAGATCATGAGGAATATAACATTGTTGCTTAGCTTGCCTTACAACTAGGTACTTGGCGCTAGCATCCACAGATGAGGGATACCATTCGTCATTTGTTTTTCTGGGACTGTGTTACTTCACAACATAATATCTTCTAGCTCCATCCATTTACCTGCAAAGTTCATAATGTCATCTTTCTTTACTGCTGCATAGAACTCCATTGTGTAGATGTACCACATTTTCTCTATCCACTCGTCAGTTGAGGGGTGCTTGGGTTGGTTCTAGCTCTTTGCTATTGTAAAGAGAGCTGCAATAAACATGGATGAGCATGTATCTCTGTGGTAAAATGAATCTTGTGGGTATATACCCAGGAGTGGTATGACTGGGTCAGGTGGTAAGCTCATTTTGAGTCTTTTAAGGGTTCTCCACACTGCTTTCCATAGTGGCTGCACGAGTTTACATTCCCACCAGCAGTGGATGAGTGTTCCCCTTTCCCCACAACCTCTCCAGTATTTGGTATCATTTGTTTTCTTGATCCTAGCCAGCCTTATCAGAGTGAGATAATATCTTAAAGTGGTTTTAACTTGCATTTCCTTAATTATTAGTGACCTGGAACACTTTTTAAGATGTTTCTCAGCCATCTCAAGTTATTAGGGTTGAATTCCCTCTAATCAATCTTGCAGACCCCAAAATTTAACTTTTGTGCATGTGTGCATGTGTGTGTGTATGTGTTTATCTGTAAGTGCACCATGTGCATATACTGCCTGTGGAGGCCAAAGAGGACACTAAGTCCCCTGGAACTGGAGTTATATAGATGGTTATGAGCTGCCATCTGAGTGCTGGGAACTTAGGTCCCCTGCAAAAGCAACAAATGCTCTTAGCCTCCGAGCCATCTCTCCATATCCTTGTTAATATTTTTATATGGTTCCTCCTACTGGTGGTAGATAAATATGTAGATATATTTATATAAGTTATTATATGTTTAAATATCTTATAGATTATAATAATGTTATATAGTAAATCATTTAAATATATATTTCATATATATTTATAAACATAATACATACATAAATACATTATGCATATTTTCCCAGAAATAAGAGAACAGAAATAATGAGACTTCTTGATTGAGCACACCAGTTCTACCCTAGTTTCCTGTAGCCACACTATGTGACTAAGATGGAGCGAGGGGAAGGCTGTGTTGGAAGAAACTCCCAGTCCTCTCATGGGAGAAGCTCCTTGATTCCCATCTGCGATGGTCCTGGTGTCCGTCTGCCTGACTCAGCATCCTGGGTGTGATGCTTGATGAGATTAGGAATACCTAGAAAACTGATAAAAGGTTGTTTCTGGCTGTGTCTGTGGGAGATTCCAGAGTCCTTGTACTAAATGGTGATGTGAGTTGACGCTATCTAACCAGCTGGGGCTCAGGTACAGTGGACAATTTGCCCACCCTACTGGAGCAAGGGCCACAGTCTTCTTCTCCTGCCCTTGGGTGTCAGCACTCCAGCCCTCTGGCCTTTGGAATACAAGATTTGCCAGCAGCCCCCTCAGACTGAGTGCTGCAGCATCTGCTTCCTGGGTCCTGAGACCACTGGAATTGGATTGAGCCTGACTACCAGCATTCTAGGGTCTTCCGTTTGCCGGTAGCCTAGCATGGAACATCTCGGCTTCTAACTGCACCAGCCAGTTCTGCTAATAAATCCTTCTTCACGCCTTTCTATGCATGGCTTCCCGATTTGTCTGTCTCTCTGGAAAATCCTAACTGATACAGATTTAGGAACCAAGAGTTGTTTCAGAGGAAGAAAATTTTAAGGAAACATGTTTGTAGAATTGGTTCTCTGACCTCATTAGATTTTAAAATGCTGAGGACTCCACCTCTAAGTACAGAGAGCACTAATTGTCCATGTCAGGGGTATTCCTAAGTTATCACTGACAGAAGGCAAGGAACTCAGTAATTCTGCATTCACAGAGAACCAAGGGACATAGCAATATTGGTTGGCTACTCCCAACATCTCCAGACAAAGTGATGAGAGGAGAGGAGCACAAGGATTTCCCATCGTCTCCAGCTGTGCATACCATCCTGAAAGTTTCTAAGTGTTCCTTGAGTCTGACTTATTCATAGGTTTGAAACTGCTGAAACTTAAGTGCACATCTTCATCGTGCAGTTTGTTGGGTTGCAATGAGATCCCAATGGTCAGCCTCTAAAGATACCTACTGTGAAGACATGCTGCTGTGAAAAACTGGGATCCTATAAGCTGGGACTGGGATGTGTGGGAAGATCCTGAGGAAGCTGGACACAGAGCTTCTGGAATCTGATGAGTCTTGTTTGTGTGGAGAAGTGGTTTCTCTATCCCCACCCCACAGCACCTCAGTAGTGACTTTTCCACACACAGTGGGATCCAACTTTCTACCTGAGTCTGAGGGGACTAGGCCTGCATTCCCTCCAAAGCCATAATGGCCTCCACAGGGCAGGTGCCAGACAAGATAACAATGATTCTCCTCCGGTCCCACCACCTCACTTTGTTTCTAGACCTGCATGCCAAAGCCCAACAGGGTGAGACACAAAGTCTGACCCATGAGGAGGTGTGCTCCACTCCAAAGGAGCTGCCTGAGTTTTGTGATTTATAGAAGTAGAAACCCAGGGAACATGCCTGCCAGTGAATGGTGAAGGTATGCGATCACCGTGGGCCAGGCTCCTGCTTTGAGGTCCTGTCCTGGCTTTCCTGGACCATGGGCTCAAGGCTATAAGCTGAAATAAACCCTTTCTTCCCCAAGTTGGTCTGCTCATGGTGTTTATCTTTACTTGGAGACACAGTGGCTTAAAGAGACGTATACGAATGCCAAAGGGTGTCCACAGGGTGGCTGATTTAAATGACTCTGTATTATTTACGTAATAAAGGGGAGTCCATTGTCACTTTGCAGTGACTGAGGCACACAAAAAGTAAAGTCTGTTACTTCTGTAGCTCTCTGTGTTCTGGGTGAGGAAAGCCTATGCCCAGCCTGTAAAGGTGTCTCTTAGCACAAACAGGAGCTTATATCCTCTGCAGATTGGC
The DNA here is from genome assembly GCA_009823505.1 of Rhizomys pruinosus. Classification (NCBI taxonomy): domain Eukaryota; kingdom Metazoa; phylum Chordata; class Mammalia; order Rodentia; family Spalacidae; genus Rhizomys; species Rhizomys pruinosus. The sequence continues at coordinate 510,666 of VZQC01014453.1, forward strand.
ACGAGAATAAAATCTAATTGCCAATCTTCTCCTCACCTCTGAACAGGGCTCAATGGTGGAGAAGGTTTGGGTCCCAGGTTGTTAACTATACGTATGGGACAAGCCTGGCATATCCACTTTACAGTGACTCTCAATCCAGTTCCCTTAAAAGCCTCAAAGCTTTTAGGGTGGCATCCTGCCCTGCACAAAAGGTATCATAAACCTTCCTCTTCCTGCCTTAGGCAATACCAGCTTTTCCTCACGTACTTCTTTTTTCCTACCAGTCACTTTCTTTTTTTCTACCTGTTTTCCCCCAATACATCTTCTCCTCACTAGTATGTCTTGGCTCTAATTCCTGGCTGAGAGGAAGCACAGGTAAGAGGTAGAGGTGTCCTTGGGGCAGCTTCTCTGCCTCCCTGCTCAGCTTTTCGTTCCCCTCAGAGGTCTCACTACCATCTCGTTGGTGGTCCTTGCAGTGAATTGCTGCTATTGGTTTAGGACATTAAATACCTTCATTTGACCTTCCATTTCACTAACAATTGTGGACCTAGTGGATGGTTTACCTGCAAATACGGTTAAAACTGAGTATGTTGCCTTTATAGGAAGATGAATCTGTTTACCCACAATGTCCAAAGTTACCCAGGATTCCTCAGAGGTGATGACACTGTTCTCCAGTGGGAGCCATGACAATGTCCCTGGGCCTCCCCAGTTCCCCATCTTTTCCACGGTCTTGACATCCAAGACTTGGGGGCAACCAATCCTCAATGCCACATCCTAGCCAGTTCCTCTACGGGGGGAGGGGGGTACAGTCTTTTACCCAGTGTCTCATTGCATTTAATAAATACTTGTATTTATTATTTTTATTTTATGTGTATGAGTGTGGTGCCTGCATGTGTGTAAGTGAAATGCCTTTGGAGGACAGAAGTGTTGGCTCCCCTGGAACTGGAGTTACTGATGACAGTTGTTAGCCACCATGTGGGTGCTGGAAACCCAAACCAGATCCTCTGCAAGAGCAGCCGGCACTCTTAACTGCTGAGACTGAGCCACCTCTCCAGCCCCTTCATCTTCTTGCACTTAAAGGCAGTTCACTGCTTTCTCTGGACTTTTGGGCCTCTGCTAAGGGCATTTCCACTATGGCTGCTATAATTTTAGCTTGGCTTTTTTTCTTTGATTTATTCTTTCCTTCCCTCCGCTAGGTCCTGATTGTTACAGTGAACGCCATTAGCTGATTTACATGGCTCTGGGGTCTCATTTGTAATGTTTTGGTTTTCTCCTTATATCAAGAGTTGAGTGGATGGTGAGATGCTGCCTCATTAAGACCTTTCCCTCAGGAGTTGTCTGGTCTTAGCTATTCCCTTTTTCACCCCTTTGATAAGATTCTCCAGAAACTGAACATCTCACCAGCCTCCCTGCTGGATCGGTTCCTCTTCTGTGGGAGTGCGGCAAGCATCGAGCCTTCGCTGGCAGAGAATATCGAAAGGACTGTAAAGATATTCCCAGATGTGCCTGTGGAGGTGCCCCCAGAGGCAGCTGGTGGCCTGTGTGTCAGTGAGCTGAGTGGGGAACACCCGCCTTCAGTGTGACGGGCTCCCTCTGATCAGCAGGCACCTAGACAGGAGAAGTCAAGTTCCCCTCGCACTCTCTCACCATTGCGCATCCTTCCCGGCTCTCCAGAGTACAGTCACTTTCCTCTGCTCATGAGAATGGCTTTTCTAGAACAAGTTTCTTCCTCATGTTTTAAGAGACCTTTCCTCGTGCAAGGTATGGACCAGCAACCCATTCGCTTCTTTGATATCTCTGCAGGGGCAGGTTGTAGCCCTAAAGTAAGAAGAATGGAAGGAGGTGGGGCTGGGGAGAACTTGTTTTCAACAAGGGAGGGAGGAGGTGTATTCGTACTTCTACAGGATAGGAGTTAAGGGCTTGGGAACCTGTTCATCTCTTGTCCCCAGGAGGGTCCCTGTCTTCTTCACTGGGGCTCCACCAGACCCATTTCCCATTGGAGCTACTGGGTAGGGGAAGGGTCTTTAAGGAAAGGCCACCAGTGCCTAGAATGTGACAGATTCTGAGAGCTTAAAATAAGAAACTAGTAGCTACTAAGGTGAAAAGACTTAATATCTACAAACAGATAACTTCTTAGCCTTGGCGTCTGGCTTCCAGAACAAGTACAATGCCATTCTGATTGTTAAAAGACCAAGATGTATTGAGGTGAAGATTTGTTTGATGGGATTTTCAAGTATTTAGAAATACTTACATGGACATACTTAATGCTCAGTATGCTCACCAGTGTAAAGGGTATTTTTTTCCAAACATCTGTCATCACAGACATACAGACCCTTTTCCACACAAGAAAGAGAACAGAAGACATTGAAGATGCAGGACAGGCTCACCAGGAGATGAAGGTCCTCACTTACCCCCGATGACCCTTTGAAAGAAATTCTCCTTCCAGGTCTGGATGCCCCCTGGTCCTAGAGACATCATGTCCTGAAGAGGATGGCTGCCAGTTTGGGAGCCATAGAGGCCCAGGTTTAAAGCCTGCTTCTGTGGCTGTATTAGCTGTGTGACCTCAGGAACAATGCCTGTTCAACAGGCCTAGCTCTAAGATTAAATAAGATCCATTACCAAATTCCCCAGTACAGAGGGCCACGGAGCCTAGTGGATAGTAGCCCTGGGTATGAATATTTGATCATTCCTAATCAAATTCATACCTTTCCACATTCATGGGAAAAGCCCCTCCAACTGCTGAGAAAAGCTGACCTGTGGCCTCTGGGTCTCCCACTGGCCTCCCCCTATCACAGCCTACATGGAGTGAAGCTTATATCAAACAACAACTGCCAAATCCCATGGGCGCCGATTGATTGTTTCCTCCTGTTTATGAAATCCCACAACCTTTAGCAAAAGAAGTCCCTAAGCTAGAAATATAACTAACTCCTGGAGCACTTCTGTGGTGAGGACAGAGAGAGAGAGAGAGAGAGAGAGAGAGAAGATAATAGTCTACTTTGTGTCTCCAAATGTCCTTCAGTGTGGGCCTACCCACTGGAATCAATTTAACCTACCAAGAGTCACATCCTTGAAAAAAACTGAGCCTTCCCCTCCCAGCAGTCATCAGTTGCCAACAGTTCCTCTGCTTGAGGCTTCTTACCCACTTCTCCACGTCTATGCTGGGATTTTGTCTGTTTTGAGCTACATGGGACTTGTGTGTGCTGTCACCTGTGGCGTCACCTGAAGAGGGATGGGGGAGAGGAGGCTCGAACCAGCCGGCCTCCTCGGTGGATGGGGCTGAGTGGAATGATGAGTGCTGAAGGTCGGCAAGAGAACACACCAGACCAGGAGTTCATGGAAGCAAAGACTCACTTTATTGCATCAGGCAGCGGCTTATATATGCTTGGTGGAAGGGGTGGAGAAAAGAAGGCAGGAGAGGAGATACGTAGAGTGGGGGGATAGCTTTGGGCCAATAGTAACTCACCATATCGGTTGTAGGCGTTTTCAGGTTGGGCTACGCTGAGTCACTCCTATGACTCTAGTCAGGCTCAGGGGGTTACAGTAGGCCACATTCTCTAGGGCCCACAGGGCCCAACAGTCACCATTGCTGTGAGTTCATGTGAGTACCTGAACAGCTACCTGTGAACTTGATTTCCTTGTAATTATCCATCATCTCTGGCTCTTACAATTTTTCCACCTCCTCTTCTGCAATGATCTCTGAGCTTTGGGAGGCAGAGGTTTGAAATAGGTGGCCTCTTGTTCTCTGCACACTGAACAGTTGTAGGTTTCTGTATTAATCACTATCTGCTGCATAAGGAAGCTTCTCTGATGAGAGTTGAAGGATGCATTAATCAATCAGTCTAAAAATAAGAGTCAGTTTAATACTATTATATATATATATATATATATATATATATATAAAATCACTATTTAGTAGAAAACTAGTATTGGGATTGGGCTCTCTCTATGGCCTTTGACCTGTCTAGCTTCAGGTTCCTAGGCCTGATATCAATGTCAGGTATGGAGTCCATACTATGAAGTGAATCTTCAATCCAAGGCAAGAGTTGTTGGTTACTCCCATAATATCTGTGCCACAGTTGCATCAGTGGGCATATCTTGCTGGGCTGTAGTTCACAGTATTCACAGCTAGGTAAGGTTGATGGTAATTTTTTCCTTCCAGTAGCATGCATAGTACCTTCCAATACTACAAACACTAGCCAGTCAAGATGGCTTTTTCTAAAGGCTTTTAGAATACTCCCTCTTCTGCCCACCTTAGTTTTTTGAGACAGGGTCTCTCACTGAATCTGGAATTTGCCATTGGCTAGACTGACCTGCAAGTCATAAGGATGCTCCCATTGCAGGAATGGCTCACCATACCTAGCTATTTTCTTCTTCAGTGTGGGTGCTGGGGATCTGAACTCAGGCCCTCGTATTTGTACCACAAGCACTTGACCCACCAGCTGCATCCTAGCTTCTTGCATTTTGAGATGCCAGTTACAGACTGGACTGTGTCTTCCTGCCAGTCCTATTGCCACCTGAGACACAAACCTAACACAAATGTCCACCATGCCTTCAAACTTGCTCCTTCCATCCACCACTAGGACTCAGCACTGGACCATGCTGCTTTATAGAAAGAATCCTTGCCTAGAGCTTCCTACTTCAACAAGTGAAGCATTTAAGGACTAGAAACCAGAGGAAGGAATTGCATCATAAGAGTTAAGTCCAGACCCAATGATCTGAGACTTTGACCTAATACTTGCTGTTGCTGCCCCTGTCTGGAGCCTCTCTTCCTGGAACCTCTGACAATGGGGCTTCAGAGCCCTCTGCATTGGGCTCCACTCATCCACCTTCATCCTATCAACCCTGCTAGCTGAACTTCACTCCTGCCAAGACTGGCCCGCTGCTCCATCATGCGTACTTCCCCTCCTCCTTCATGACCTAGTAAATCTAAGCCAGGGAAATCTACGCATGTGACAGTGCCTAGCAGGAAATAGAAAGCTGGAGCCCATTAAAAAGTTAGAAAGTGGAGAATGCCAAATCAAGTGCAGGTCTTTCCAGCTTACTGGGACATTTCTAGCTGTCCTGTCCAAGAAAAGGCCTGTGATGTTGCATGAAGGCACTTCCTTGGGATCCTGGAATGCAGAAACTGAGAGAACTTCAACTTCCACACCAATAGTAACACCATGATATAAGTAAACTCTGAGGTGCAGGAGTGAACTCACCAGCAAAAGCCTTTTTCTCATGAAGCATGGGAGCGGGTAGAGAATGAGGAAGGGCTGAGGGAGAGGCACAAGAAAGAGGTGTGGGGAAAGCTTGTGGGGCAGCACTGACAGAGACAGAAAACCATCAGCACTTGGCCCACAGAGCCATCTCCCAGCCCCTCCCTCTCTTGCACATTTGAGGTGACATTTACAGACTGGGATGTATTATTGCCAATTGGGTCACTCTGTCTGTACTTTTCACTGAGTGTTTAAGACTGAAGATGTGGCCAAAACCTGGCCATTTTCCTTTCTACTAGTCAGGAACATCAAGGCTCTGTGGGGCCCTGTGAGGAAGCGGTTGGCATCTTTCATATTTCCCTTTACCAGTTGTCATCTGCTGGGAGGATCTCGCTGAACTATGGCCCTCAGACGCACTGAGGGTACCCCTCTCCCCAGCCGCTCTCATCTTCACATGATACACACTCTAAAGTCTAACTTTGGGGGTTCTCATGACCCTCCAGTCATAAGTTGGTTGACTCACTGTGTGTGGTGGGACCATCTTAGAAGGGGTCTAATCCTGGCTGGTTGTAGAGGACAAAAGTCTTTTCATCCCCTTGGCTCTGGCCCTCTGTGCTCAGTCACTGACCACTCATTTGAAGGGGCTGTGCTATCACAGAAGAGTAGGAGGCAAAGCCTTGTCCCGGGTAAGGCTGGCACTCAGCAAGTCTCCCTGAGGTTTCTACATTTGAAACCAATCTTTAAATCAGTCAGGCTGTCCTTTCTTTATCTCTCTAAAACACATTTGGAATTTTATTTATACAGGCTAAGTCACTTTTACCCAGTTAGAAAAATTAAATGACCCATATACTACAAGACTTAGTGGATTGTCAAAAAAGAAGTTAGGGGCTGGAGAGATGGCCTAGCAGTTAAGAGCACCGACTGCTCTTGCAGAGAACCCGGGTTCGAGCCCCAGAACCCACATGGCGGCTGAGAACCATCTGTAACTTCAATTCCAGGAGAACTCCAGTTCCAGGGGAATCTGAGACCCTTTTCTGACCTCCGAGGCATTACACGACATGGGTGCACAGACCTACATGCAGACAGTACATTCATACACATACAGAAATAAATAAATAATTAAAAAAAAAAAGAATTTGGGAGGAGACGCATTGGGGGATATGAGGGGATTTGGAGGAGGAAACAGGGGTTGAATATAATGGTATTTCATTGGATACATTTATGAAATTCTCAAGAAATAAAAAATTAAATGGCATATGTAAAATGTTCATCTGATTTTCTCTCTCTTTTTTTTTTTTTTTTTTTTTTTTTTTTGGTTCTTTTGAGAAGGGAGACAGGGTCTCCTGTAGCTTCAGCTGGCCTGGAACTTGCTCTGTAGATCAGGCTGGCCTTGAACTCACAGAGATCCGCTTGCCTCTGTCTCCCAAGTGCTGAGATTAAAGGCATGTATCACCACCCCTGGCCCCTCATTTTATCTTTTAAAAGTAAATAAATTAGAGTAATATAAAATAAAAACAGAAAAATGCAAATCCTGAAATATGATATGGAAATAACATACAGTTTGTTTTCAGATGACATAATTTTAGTAAAGGTGTGACATATACACAACGGATATGCATACATTGAAGCAATACAAGTTGGAGGGACCAACAACAAAAGAAGCAGGACAAAACAAAAACAAAACAAACAAACAGAAAAGCCAACTGAAACAGTGAAGTTCTCCCCAAACAGTAATCCTCTGCTTTGGAAAAACTCTGGAAAGACTCAGAAAAAGCTGCAATGCATGTATGGCAGAATGCATGAACTCGGATGGGGTTGGGGGGGAGCATGAGAAGGTAAATGAGTCTAAATTGGACTGAGAAATGATGTATGATGTATGAAAAAGTTTAATAAAAATAAAAATATATTTTTTTAAAGTAAATAAAAGATTTTAAGATAAGCTAAAATACACTTGTTTATAGAGCTAACCCCCAGCTTATCATCGTCTGGTATCTAATCATTTTAATTATCAGAGTGATCTTGCATGGAAGCTACAGTGTTAAGACATTATTTAATTATTTTATCTTTAAAATATAGGAATCATTCCTAATGACCATACAGAGACTATTACTTAATATACAGATGGATTTCACATATAGTCAAAAAAGCATTTTTTCAAAGCAAACAAACACAGACCAAGCTAAGTGACAAACTGCCACTGAAAGTTTTTTGGGCACAGGCTAATAAGATTTTATTTTGTAATAAAATAGATCAAATCAAATATAAAGCATATTACTATTTGTATTTTCTACATTGTGATTATACTGAAATTTATTAACTTAACACTACTTAAGATAAATATTCAATTACTTATATTCGAAAATGTCAAGAACATAATTAAAAGAAATCTTTGCTTCTCTCAGAAAAAGAACTTCAGGAGTAAATAATTACACAAAATCACTTGAATTCAAAGCACTGAATCTTGGCTAGGGGTGTGCCATGCTGGTAGATAGCTTCTCCCACATACCAGGCTTTGGGTGGGATTCCAGCACGAGGAAACACCAAGTCTTCATCTTTGGCGTCTTAGACGGCTCTGGTGTATCCTTTTGAGTCTACTGATACGGGACTCTGAGAGTGTGACTGAGGCTCTCCTGGCTCTTGATAACCTTAGTTCCAGGTGTTAGGGTCCTGGATAATCAACGAGGCTTTTAATTCGGATACTTGGTTTTCTGAGACAGAGTCTTGCTGTCCCTGACTGTCCTAGAACTCAATATGTAGACAAAGCTGGTCTCAAACTTGCATTTCTGAGGTGCTAGTTACAGACTGCAATGTAGCCTGCCAGGCTAACAGCCTTCTAAGACCCAAATCAAATGCAAATGTCCACTGCCCCTTCAAACTTGCTTCTTCTCTCCTCAGCCACCCTCAAACCCAACACTGGGATTACAGGCATGCACCACCACACTGGTTCTCTTCCTATGACTTGACAGGTTTGTCCTCGTGTAGATAGGGAGAGTGCCAGGCAGGGCTACTCACTTTTAATCTCAGCACTCAGGAGACAGAGTCTACTTAGCAAGTTCCAGACCAGCGAGGGCTAGCTATAGCTACTCGGTGAGACTATGTCTCAGAGAGGGCGTGGCATTCGTTCTAAAAACTTGCATTTACTTATTTATTGTGTGTCTATGTGTATGTGTGCACACACACGCACACATGTGTGCCACGGCACTTATGTAGAGGTCAGAGCACAGCTAGAGGGGCTGCTTTTCTCCTTCTACCATGTGGGTTCCAGGTATTGGACTCAGGTCATCAGGCATGGTGGAAAGTACCCTTATCTGCCACACACTTACCCACCATGCCATTGTGCCAGCCAACCTTTTGGGGGGGAGGGGTCATCTAATTCATTTTTTATGACACTCTACATCTAGTAGTTTCTATCCCTGAAATAAGGAGAATAGGAAGGTCAGGGAGGAGGGTTAGGCACATTCCAGACATTATCAGCTAGGCTTGAGAACTAGCTCCTTGTCTGTCCCCGTGAGAGGTCCCGTCTACTTCATTCCTGGTGACTCTGGTGGGAGCTGCTACATGTGTTTGAGAGCTCAACGGGAGATGAAAACATTAGAAATATCCAAGTAACAGTGGAAAGCATTAAGCAAAGTGCAGGTTCCTCTGAGGGTGGGGGCTGGGAGGCCAGGGCATAAGCTACTAGGACGCATCCAGATAGCCTGATCTAAGATAAGGGCCTGTTTTTCAGTATGAAGGCACACCCTGGCATTTCCCATGGCCCATTCTCGGGCTTCTTAGTAGTAATGTGTTGGAAACCACACTGCCTAGGCAGGCTTCTTTCTCAGAATCCACAGGGGGACTAGGGAGACAGTATCATGTGTGAAGCTCTAGTTTCAATTCCTAGCTTTAAAAAACAAAGAATGCCACATGAGAGGCAAGCTTTTCTTCACCGAGTATCTCTCTCGGCTTCCTGGTGTGTGTCCCTTCACTCAAGCAAACAAGCAAACCAAACCACAAACAGGAGTCAGGATGCCCCAGGTTACAGAGCAGTTGAATACAATCAGATACAGTTCCTGACTTCAAGGACACAGTAAAAAAAAAAAAAAAAAAAAAAAAGCCAGGCTGGTGCATTCATGTGACAAGGGTGATGGGGGCAGGGAGGCTGGGCAGTGCTCTGGAACCACCAAGGACAAGACACTGATGGAAAGGCCATAGAAGGATGGAGGAGGAGGTTAGCTGCTGGGTCCAAAGGAAAGAGCCGGCTCAGTAAGACGGGAGGACAAGGCCCAGATAGGCAGGACCAGAGCCCCAGTGAGGCAGGAAGCAGGGACATAGGAGCAGGGCCACGGTTTGCTAAGAACACAAGGAGTGTCCTGGCTAGACTGTAAAGGGTTTGTAATGCCTAATTAAGTAGCTGAGAGTTCATCCAGTAGAAAACTGGAACACAGCAAGCAGGAAGAGAAGTGGTAGGATCTGTGTTCCAGTGGAAGTGTTAAAAGGACAGATCTGCAATAAACATGGATGTGCATGTATCTTTGTGGTAGGATGAGTCTTTTAGATGGAACTCAAAACCATTATGCTAAGTGAAGTAACACAGTCCCAGAAAAACAAACAACCAAATCCCCAGTTGAAAGGCAAGCTGAACGACATTATTGTTATATTTCTGTTTATCTGAAAGCAACTATGTTGTTATAATGTAAATTTCTCAACTGGCTCTAGAATTGACCCACCACTTATTTTCAGACTCTGTAATTACTGTATATGGGTGGAAAGTATATATTCATATTTCAGAGTAATATAAAATTAAAGGAGGAAAATGTGAATTCCTAAACATAAAAAAAAAAAGATTGAGAGAAAGATGCAGGACAGTTATGGCAGAATGCATGATCTGCGGTAGGGTGGGGGAAGGGAAAGGGGAATATGCCTAAATTGAACTGAAAAATTATGTCTGAAATATACAAAACATCAATAGAAGCATTATATTTAAAAAAGGACAGCTCTGGAGGCTCCAGATGAGAGCTGGGAGGTCAGATCTGCTGCCGTGTTTAGGTACAACATGAGGATTTAATTACAGAGTGGTAGTTCTCAACAGGAGAGCCATGTAGACAGAGCGGTGCACATTCATGTCCCAGTACTTGGGAGGCTACAGCAGAAGGATCGTGAGTTCAAAGGCAGCCTGGGCTATATAGTGAGTTCAAGTCCAGCCTGGACTACAGAGCAAGATCCTGTCTCAGAAAACCAAAAAGAAAAAAAAGAAAAACTTGACAGTATCTGAAGACATTTTCTCTTGTCACAGTTGAGGTGTTGGTGTCTCTGCGGAGGACAGACTGCCAAACGTCCCATAAGGCATAGGACACCCCCTAACACAGCTGACAGGCTCAAAGCATCAAAGGTAGAGGTAAAAAAAAAAAAAAACACAACTCTGTTAGAGACAATAAGAAAGACTGGGAGAGCAGGAGAGCCCAGAGCTATTTAGAAATAAAACAGGAAAAACCTCATAGCCAATTTGACCTGGAGAAAAGGCCAGTTTTCTTCTATGAAGGAAAATGCCACCCCCACTCCCCCCCATTTTCAGGGTTAGTTTATTCCCAGTGGTGTCTGGGATCGACCACAGATTGATGGAGCTGGCTCATCAGTGAAGAAGTGGAGCCAGGCCACCACAGCAGTGAGTGACAGGCATGGCTTCCTCCAGCAGGTCAAAGCCCAAGGCTGCTTGAAAACCAGCTGGATCTGGAAGCTTCCATTCCTGACATACATAACCAATGCCTCATCCCCATGAACGGGACAGAAAGCCAAGCACTTAAGAAAGAGAAGGCGCTGATATAGATAGCTTTTAAGGGGACTAAGATATGAGCTAAAAGCATCGCCCACCCTAAGGAGCAGAGCCGGGAGAAAGATCTCAGCCTGTTATATGTACAGCAACAGCATCCTAATCCCCTACTGAGTGATTTATGTGTCAGTGACATTAAATGTTTTGCATACATTTATTTTATTTGACTTTGCAGCAACTTTATCCAACTCCTATTCATTATTATTCCCATTTTATAGATGAGATAAACAAGATTTTAAAAGTTAGCTCCTTTTTCCACTTTAACACCATGTAGAGTCTGGATTTGAACCCAGACCCTTTGATACATCCTAAACCAATAACCACACCTCTGTATGTCCTTCAAGAGCATGCTTACCGAAGGGCTGATGCCAAGAGAATTGCTGTCAAAAGAATTTCCAGGGTATTACATGCTGAGTCCAGTAGGTATGACAATGTCAGGCTCTACAAGACATGTCATAGTGCCAATCAAAGTCACACCCCACCAACACAAGTCTTTATAAGTCCAAAGATTAGCATTAGATTCTAATTTGGCTTCTTGATGTTCTCATCTCTAGGTGTTTTCGTTTTTGCTTTGAAAATTCAATGCGTATTCCATGAGGTGGCTACTAGAGAGTGTTCTGGGGAAAGAAGAATCCTGCTGTCTACTGCCAAGCCTGGAGCCACTGGACAGAGAGCTTTGGGAGGGCTGGGCAGAACCTGACCATGAAGCTGTTGGCCAGCCAGGTGTGGGCAGGAAAGGTGCACAGAGCGACTGACTGTTGATTCTCTCAGGAAGGTCGCCATACTCTCTCCACCCTCACCCCTCATGTGCCTTGGGATCCAGCATCAGGGTCCAAAGTAGGAACAGGAAGCAGGCAGCAGTGCTCCGCCAGGAGCGTCCTCACTCAGTAACCACCCCTTCTGGAAAGAAGCCTTACCAGAAAATTGGGTATCACCTACCTTCAAATCTCACATCCCTTTCCTCAGCAAGACATTGGCCTTGCTTCCCAGTCCATCCAGAACCTGACAGCTCTCACCACATCCACCCCATGACATCATCACCCGCCAGTGTTCCAACAGCAGCTCTGCTTCCTCCACACGAACAGCCTTGGTGCATCTGATTCCCAGGGACACCTGCTAAGGGGCAGGTTAGGTGCTGCCTTGTGTGAACCTGCCAAAGGCTCCTCATCTATCCAGAACAAAAAGCAGAAATCTTATGACGACCACTCAGGATCTGGTCCCTGCCCCACCTCTCATGACTCACCCCTGGCCACCTCGGTGACCACATTATACCACGCTTGGTGAACTACTCTCTGACAGGCGTTCGTCCATGGCCCTCTCCTGAGGATCACCACCAAGTGACACCTTTTCGTTGTGGCCTTTTTGGAGCCCTCTTTCTCAAAGGACAGGGCCCCTCCCCTACCTCACTATCACTGTGGTCCTGCTACATTTTCCCTGGAGCACTTGCTCCTCACCAGCATCCCGTGTTTCTGTCATCTCTGGAAGACACCTCTGTGAGCTCTTGTAACACTTTATCCACCTCTGCCCGAGACCACACACACTCAGTTCACCCACAGCTACAACACAGCAGGGACCCTGTGCAGGTGGGCAAGGAGACTGTCACTCAAGCAGCATCAGAGGAGTCTGGCTTCGCTCTTCCTCCCAGGCCCAGCACTCCAGTTACTGCATGGTGTGTCTTCCCAGAAGTAGAAACACTGCGCCGGGAGTGTTAGTTAAAGCTGGTCACATAAGCATCAGCATAGACCAAATCCAATTTCTAGGGCTGCAGCCTCCACAACAGAAGGCGAAAGATCATGAGCCACACTGTTCATAGAGTCTCAGCTGGGATAATGGGGCATCTGAAGGCCAAGGTCCCTGCAACAGCCCTCCCAGGAATTAGGCCTGCTTCCAGAACTTAAGGGCCTGCTTGTTTGATGTTGTTTACTGCCTGACTCTCCTCACTAAAACATGAGCTGCCGCGTGGTTCACCGATGTCTCACAGGTCTTGGTAGAATGCCTGGCACAGTGCTCCATAAATACCTGCATACAAAACTACCAAGACCAAGCCCACAGCCAGTGGTGGGTGCAGAGTAGAAACTCGGCTGTTTTCCCTCTTGTCAGAGCGTGGTTTGGTTGCCCAGGCCCTCTGGACCTTGCTAGGACCATTGCTGTTAGAAAATGATTGAATTTTTCTCTTTGCAAACTAATGTTCCTTAATACAGGACAAAGCATATGATCCTGGCTTTGTAGCTAAAAGATCTAACCCAGTGACTGCCCTAGCCTACCTCCAGCCAGGGCTCCATTCTTGCCCTGTGATTCTATGGAAACAATTCCAATCTCCAGATTATGCCAGTCAACATCTGATGACATGGGGCAAGGGGGGGCAGGGGAGGGTAGAGGAGGACAGGGGAGGGCAGGGGAAGGCAGAGGGAGAGAGGTGTCATATAACCAGAAACCAGAAGACCAAAATCCAGCAATGGCACATCTGTGACTTGGGATCTCTGGCCAACTGTCCCAGAACTCTGAATATACTTCACATCCTGTACTGCCTCCTCCGACATCTCTCTGTCCCCAAGGGCTTCAGTTCTGTCCCTTTAAGAAAGGCAGGCAGCTGAGAACACAATGGTTATGATCTTTGCCCAAGTGTTATCTGTGATTGTCACCAATCATTAACTGCAGGAGGAGAAGGACTGTGCCTCAGAAGCTGAGGCCACCTACAACAGGAGGGGACTATCAGCTGGGCATGTGGCATGGGGAGCCAGGGCAAGAGGCGGCAAGGCCACAGAGCCCGAATCTTGGGATCACATCTCATGTCTCTCAACCATCATCTTCATTAAACCTAAGTCTTGGTGGCGCACGCCTTTAATCCTAGCATTTGGGAGGCAGAGGCAGAGGCAGGAGGATCTTTGTGAGTTCAAGGCCAGCCTGGTCTACAGAGTGAGTTCCAGGACAGCTGGGGCTACAGGGAGACCCTGTCTTGAAAAAAACAAACAAACAAAATACCTCAATGGCCTCTGCATGGAGAGATGGCCCAGCAGTTAAGAGCACTGGCTGCTCATGCAGAGGACCCAGGTTCAGTTCCTAGCACCTACATGGCAGCTAACAACCATTCCTAACTCCAGTTCCAGGGGATCCAACGCCCTCTTCTGACCTCTGCATGTATTTCATGGCATAGGTGCACTTACATACATACAGTTACTTACATACAATACACTCATATGCATAAAATAAAAATAAATAATAAATAAAACCTTTTTAAAGTCTCGCCCTGGTTTTTCTGCCTAAGGATTCCACTCACCCCATTCTCTAGGCACCTCTCTCAAAGGCTTCTCTTTCTCCTAGGTCTCTACTGGCTTCCATTAAGCCCCTCTCATCTCACATTTCAGCGGCTCCTTCCTCCAGCTCCTTCCTGCTAGCCACCCCCTCGCCTCCATTTCCCTAGCACACTGACACAAAACCAGCCCCATGGAGCACCCCACACCATGACCCAAGGACATACCACTCATCTGAACTACATGCTTCTGCTACCACCCTCTCCCTGCCCAGAGACCGCTCTTCCTACGTCTACGGCAGGCCATCCCTCCGTGATTCTCAGAGCTGCGGCATCCCGAGCCCAGCCTGTGGATTCATTCACCTGCTCTGTCCAGGCTCTGGACAGGAGCTAGAAGAGGATGTGCTGGTTTGCATGGTGCTCTCCCCAAAACCACATCCTTCCTGTGATTCAGGAATATAAGCCTATTTGGAAAGGGTTATTACAGGTGAATTATTTAAAATGTTCCTTAAGTTATCTACACAGTAAGCAATTCCTGAGGAGAACACTCTTTCCAGGGGAGCTGTGGACAAGAGGGGCATGGAGGTTACGAGTACGAAGCTTCTGTGAATTGTTGGCCATGTTAGAATAGGGGTTTTGCTGATGCAGCGTCTCTGAGTCTCTCAGGCTCCTGTAAGGAACCTCTCACCCATGGCCCTGTATGTAACTCCAGTGACAGCGATGATTCGCCAAGTTAGAGTTAATGGAATTGTTTCTTTGGTCTACCACTTGTGCACTATCTAGGGTGAATAGATATTTATTCATGTGTCCTCAGGAAAAGTCACACAACACAAATGATGCCTGAATTGGGACTGACAGATGCAGAAAAAAACAATGTCCAGTAAGAGTGGTTACATAGTCTCTGTTATGAGTGGTAAGACAAGTCACTGAGGCTGATCCATCGGGGGGGGGGTATCTGCAGGGACAGTTCATGGCCACCTTCCCTGTGTGTATCTCCATGCCTTAGTGGCCGCTTCATGCTCCTGGTGATGAACAATAGGCCATACAGAGTGGAGCATCCATGGAGAGATCCCAGAGTGGCTGTCTTCCTTTATGGGGATGGAATAAAAAGTCTCTTCAATGAATGAGGTATGCCATGCAACCACTGGGGATTCCCCCCACATCAGCCTGTAGACAAGAGTACATCGCAGTCCCCGAAAGCAGTAGATTTGGGACCAGATGGTATCTGGGCTGTGACAGCTGTTGCATGGTCTTGTTGTGGGTATTCAGAGATGTAACAGGCTTGGCTGTCTGCCGGGAAAGATCTCGCCTATGAAAGGGAGGAATTACAAGAAAAAGACATGCAGAAGCTATCCTCCACACTAACCTCTGATTTGACAGGAAAATTGGGAAGAGGATAGGATGAGAAGGAGGCGTTGGCTTGCCACTTCTTACAGCTGGCAAGAGGCAAGGAAAAGAAAGCACAAATTAGATCCATGAGAAAGGGGGCCCTTTCTGAAATTCCAAAACTTAGAATCCCTGAAAATACTAAGACAGTGTATTAGTCAGGGTTCTCTAAAGAAACAGAAGTAACAGGACAAATATATATAACTATATACAATTTATTGATTTGCTCACATGACAGAGTTCAAGGAGTCCAACAGTATCTGCACCACACTGGAAAGGCCGAGAGAATCCAAGGAACTGCTCAGTCCGCAAGGCTGGATGTCTCAGTAGTCCCAATCTAGTGCTGAAGGCCCGAATGGATTCCAGGAGATCTGCTGGTCTCAGTACACGCTGGGATCCGAAAGGTTGATCACAGCAGCAAGACAAACTCACCAGATGAGAGAGGCAAGCCGCAGGAGAAAAGAAGGGACCAGCTCCTTCTGCCGTGGCCTTAAATACTGCCTGCCAGCAGAAGGTAACNATCAAATAGTCTGCACCAAGGATTATCATTCGTCTTCATGCCACCAGGAAAGCCTTCAGTAACTCTAAGCTTCATTGAGTTGGAGAGCTGGCTCCAGAGAGTACCAAGCCCACTAAAGAAATTCATCCTTTCAATTCTGCTTCTCCAGAACCACTTCTGGTACCAAAATCTGTATTAGTCAGGGTTCTCTAAAGAAACAGAAGTAACAGGACGAATATATATAGCTATATACAATTTATTGATTTGCTCACATGACAGAGTTCAAGGAGTCCAACAGTATCTGCACCACACTGGAAAGGCCAAGAGAATCCAGGAACTGCTCAGTCCTCAAGGCTGGATGTCTCAGTAGTCCCAATCTAGTGCTGAAGGCCCAAATGGATTCCAGGAGATCTGCTGGTCTCAGTACACGCTGGGATCCGAAAGGTTGATCATAGCAGCAAGACAAACTCACCAGATGAGAGAGGCAAGCCGCAGGAGAAAAGAAGGGACCAGTTCCTTCTGCCGTGGCCTTAAATACTGCCTGCCGGCAGAAGGTAACGCCCACATTTGGGGTGGGCCATCCGGGTTGAGGCGGTCCAATCAGAAGACCCTTTTTCTCTTATTTGTCCCTTAGTCCAGTCAAGTTGACACCCAGGATTAAACATTAACCAGGATTCCCAAGGAGGAAAGAAAGGTAAATGTGATAAAAGGTGACCCTCAAGTCTGACCTTTAATGCAGTAGAAGGGGAAATCCATGCTTCAGCAAGTAGATGGGGCCTGAACAATGACCCAGTATGGGAAACTACAATAATCAGGGAATACTTTGGATCCAAACTGCCCGAATTGAGACATCCCTTTGAATGAGAAATTTAAGAGCATCCCTTGCCGGGCTTGGTGGCACACGCCTTTAATCCTAGCACTTGGAAGGCAGAGGCAGGTGGATCTTTGTGAGTTCAAGGTCAGCCTGGTCTACAGAGCAAATTCTAGGCCAGCTGGGGCTACAGGGAGACCCTGTCTTGAAAAGAAAAAAAAAAAAAAAAATCAACCCACAACCTGTATCATGAAGCTACGGGATATGGGGGCAGATGGGATCAAGTCTGAGAAACTGAGTGTTATACCCCCTCATTCCTCCTTGAGACAAAGGCTGTATATACCTGAGGATACAAAGCAAATTAGTCTCTGTGGACTCGCTCCCATGAGCCATTAAGGGCACTCGGAAGTGGAAAGCATTAAACTTGTCCTAGGGTCACACAGTTATCCCCATCCCCCAGAGCATGCTGTGTAAGATAAAGCTTCTCTTAGAGGTGCATAGTTGTCCCCACCCACCAGAGAACACCGTGTGCACTGTAGGTTATTAAGGATAAATGGGGCCATGTCTTCCATCCGTGCCATGCTATCCCACATTGCCCTTTTGACTAAATGACTGATGGAAGTGATCAGATCATTTCGTGCTGTATTAGACCTTGCTAACATTTCTCGTTTCATAGTCCCTTAGCTATCCGAGAACAACAGGTTTTCTTTGGGGAGGACAGCAGCTGGCCTTCAGAGCTGTAAAAAGTTTCATTATATAATGCTGTCCCCTAAATGTCTTAAACACTTAGGAAACCATCTGGAAAGACACTGACTTTAGCTGTTAAGGAGTTTAAACAAAGGCATCTTTCGTTCATGCAAAAGGACACTTCCGGAAGCCATAAGGAGGCTAAGTGAAGACACTGGTGCCCGTGGTAGTGGACTGCCCTATGAGATCCTGCCAGGGAAGCCCTTGAAGCTCCCACCATTAAGGGCTACTGCCACTGCTGTTGGTTACAGGACAGAAGTCCCTGCGGCTGATGACATTGTGTGTTTTTGCTGCAGGATGTAGAGAAATCTAAGACTGAACTGGAAGCTCTTTCTCCTCTGGCTGGCGTTGTATGCATGCTATTGGGGAAAGAATTATTCTCAAAAGTTTTGCTCAGCTATGGACTTTGCATATTACATGACTGTGGAGTTATGAATTCTCTGGCTGGATGAATGTCAAAGGCTTGAAAGAAGCTTCTCAAAAAGTTAGTGGAGGGCTGACTTGGTATGATTGTGTTTGACTGCCTGGGCTTGGTAGAAGCTTGCAGAGTTTAGCTAAGACTCTGCCCTTGATTGTTTATACTTAGAATGTAAACACAGAAATCGTTAGACATATTATTGCTGAAATCCAATGTCACTATGTTCCCTGTTTACTTTTATGGCTAGGCCTACTGAACCTTGAATTCTGTTCCTCTCCTGAAGCCTTCCTTACATCTAGCACGTATACATTGTGTAGTTTTCTGTAATTGTCCTTGGAAAAGCTCTGCAACCTGTGAGAGATATAAAAGCTTAAGATTCAGAAATAAAACTTTGTCAGCCTTCCTTAGAGTTGGTTGTCCATGTCCTACATCAGAGTGGTGGTCCAGGTCTCAGAACCTAGAGTTCCACACAATGACCAGCAAGATATGATATGATAGTAGCACAACCATTGTGGGTGCCAACAAGTGCTTTCCTCTTGTATTTTAGGCACAATATGTGAGAAGTAACCCACATTTGATACTGTAGACCAGGAGAAAGACCTATAGAAGAGGTAGACTCTGACAATGCTTCATTAAACATGTGTATTCATGCCCACAGATTATTGGTGCTGCCAGCCTTGGTCATGAAGAGAAAATTCATTTCTGTAGTGGATGGTGATGTCTGTAGAGATTCATAACTGGTCAAGCTGGTAAAGACTAAGCAACTGCTGCTATGGTGTCCTTGTTGGCCAGTGCTCATCCATAATTGGAAGAAAAGAGTCAGGCATTTATATCAATCCTGAGGCTCAGAGAACATCTCAGAAGACAGAGTGGAAAGAGTTCAAAAGCTAGAGGACGGAATTGAGTGCTGTGTAGGTATTTCTTCCAAATTGAAGCAATCCCTACCGAAAGATGGGGAGGACCCAGTACAAGCTAACAAAACTTCAAGGCTCTGGAAGCTCAGAAAGTTACAAGACTCGCAAGAATCTTCCCAGAGGTTGTATAAGCAGTGAACAATGGCTGAGGAGGAAGACACTCTCTGGTAGAGCATTTTACAAATCAGGCAGCGAGATCCAGGAAAGTAGCTTACTGAGTCATCTTGAGGTGGGCTTTCTGCTGATGCAGTCACAATTGAGTTACTCATGTTTCCGTGAGTTACCTCAAGAAACTCACTGATTCATCAAGCTAGACTTAGAATGATTTCTTTGCTCCGTCACTGGTGCCCTGTCTGGGGGTGAATAGATGTTTGTTTTAGTCTTTACAGGAAAAGTAGTGTACCATGCAGGAAACTGTTCTGTTATTAGAAATGAAGGTCATCTTACATGAAATAGCATAGAAATATGTGGAAGTCAAAAAGTTGATCTCATAATAGTAGAGACTAGAATCAGGTATGGTGATGCACGTTTTTAACCCCAGCACTCAGAAGGGAGAGGCAGAAAGATCTCTATAGGTTTAAAGCCAGCCTGAGCTATGTACAAACTTTCAGGCCAGCTAGATCTACATGGTAAAATCTTGTCCCAAAAAGAAAAACAGTAGCAAATAAAATAATGGTTAACAGAGCCCAGAAAAGGGTGGAGGATAAAGAGGGAACAATTAATGTGTGTAAAGGTGTAATTGAGTAAGAGAAATAGCCTTTAATGTTCTGTAGCAGTGCAGGAAAATTACAGTTGACAATTAACCAAATATTTCAAAGTTACAGAGAAGATCAAGGAAGTTGTCCTTATTTTGCTGTGCACTTACCTAAGGACTAAAGGTGTTGCTGGTGCTTACTGACTATTCACATGTTTTCCTCACATGAATGTCTATTAAGAGACTTGCTCATTTTAAAATAAAGATTTGTTCTTATTTTTTAAGTACGTGTCTGTGTGTGGGTATGCACATATGAGTGCAGGTGTCTGAGAAAGCTAGAAGATTCTGCTCCCCCCGCCCCCCAGAGCTAGAGTTATAATAGTTATGAGTTGCCTGACAGGGAAGCTGAGAATCAACTCAGGCCCTCAAGAGCAGTGCCTTCTCTTCACAGTTAGACCACCTCTCCAGCCCCACTTGTCCATTTTAAATTGAGTTATTTGTCCTTTTGTTACTGAGTTATAAGTCCTTTGATTAGTTGAGACATAGCTCTCTTCTGAGGTAAAGGATTGTCGATATTTTCTCCCATATGTCTCTTGCTGCACGGTAGTGTTAAAGTTGTTGGTGCCCAACTTACCTGCTTTATTTCTTCACTATTTTGTACTTTATGGTCATTTCTAAGAATCCTTTACCAAACCAAAGATTAAGAAGGTTTACTCCTCCATTTTTAGAAGAGTTTTATGATTTTTTTATTATTTTATTTGTTTATTTTATTTTATTTTATTTTTTTGTGGTCTTTTCGAAACAGGGTCTCCCTGTAGCCCCAGCTGTCCTGGAACTCACTCTGTAGACCAGGCTGGCCTTGAACTCACAAAGATCCACCTGCCTCTGCCTCCCAGGTGCTAGGATTAAAGGCATGCACCTTGTTTATTTTTAAGGGATTCTACAATATAACACAGTTGTTTGCAGATAACATTGATGTTACTCAGTTTGTCATACAATTAGGTAATTGGTTCATTTTGCAAGTATCTTTGTCCAAATTTTGAACAACCCAAGGTTCCCATAGTCCAGTTGGAGAAGCTTGTATGCACAGGCATGTTGATCAATTAGGAGTCCAGACTATATTCCTGTAGTAATGATTCACCCCTATCTCTCCGCAGCCCTTACATTCTACTAACACCTCTTCCACAATTTGTTCCCTGGGCTTTGGGAAAGGGGCACAAGTGGGTGAGAAGAAAACAGTCTACTTTCTTTGGAGTTGTCATTTTGGACTCTAGTCTGTTCAGGTTGTTTCCCTTCATGGGTTGACAGCTTTTCCAGTGATACCTTTTTAGTCATACTAACAAAGCACAAGCAATTGGATGTACAGGCATTTAAGCAGTACTAATTATTATGTCAAGCTAAGCTGTGAGCATAGACACAGATGCTTGGATGGTATGCATGTCGCGCAACTGTGGTTGTCCTCTATAAAGGGCTGACACAGTGATTGGCGCTTATAACATCTCCTAACCACTAGAGTGCATAAGCTTGTGGCGCATCTCACTGGTAGGTTATTCTCTCCAAGGAGAGGCTATTAGCCAATTAGATTTGGGATATATACCCCATAGACAACTATGGCTGCCACTGTTGCACAGTATCTCCAGGGTTGAGGTGTAGCTGATATTGATCGAGGAGACGCTCGTATGACTTGATCTTCAGGGCAAGACCAATATTTTGCATGTAAATGGTGCTGTTAGTTGGCCTTTGGTAACTGCTTCTCTGGGCATTTGCGCGGCCTCAGTGTATTGCTAGCAAGTGTACCGTCTCATACACCATTTTTTCATGCTCACCACACCAGGCTCTTCCTGACAAACCCACGCGCTGCCATTCACTGCCTTTCCTCTCTTGCAATATATCCCATGGCTTAATCAGGCAAAAATAGGCTTCTACTAATTTGGGAAGGCGCACGGTTTTGAATCCCTAGCCATCAGGGGGACTTATTATCTAGGCAGAATAATTCATGCTGATGTCAGAGCTTTTCCTGTAGTTACACTTATATTTTGCTTAATTACACTGCTTATAAACACTTTACTATATTGAATTTGGCTCTAGATACATAATTATCCTTTCAGAGGTGTCGCTGTATTTGCGCTAATCAGTCAAAATTAAAAAGGGTCGTTACACCTGCTTTTATTAGGAAATTCACCAACTGTAACAATTGGCTCTTTCTTGAATTTGAATAATTAGGGAATATTTAAATTACCTAAAACATGTTTTTCTTTTTCCTTAAAGGGGAGTGGTAGGAAGTTTTCTCAGTATTTGGAAGGTAAACTTCATTAGTGCACATTATAAACATTTATTCCAAATAGAATTCAGAGAGAATGCTCAGTGTCTGTGACTCTTTGGCAAGTCGTGAAGATTCCATCTTTCTATTGAGAGGTGTTCAGAGATGGGTAAGCGCGCTCTGCTGGCATTCCCCTTTTCATCCTGCACAGCCATAATTTGTATGTTTTCAGGAATTTAGTTTGGTGATTTTTACCTGTGGGACATAAAATTCTCCTCCAATTGTTAGTTTCAAGGAATTCAAAATTGAAATTTTCAATAAGTGTTGGACACAGAGTTTTCCATTTGTACCACAGAAAGGATCTACCTGCACTCCCACGTCCCTCTTTTTTTTATTTTTTAATTTTTTTAGGTTTTTTGTATGTTTTGATACGCTAGTAGATGCCTAGTTGTTATTATTAACATACCCATTAAAATCAGGAACCAAAGGCATAAGCTTTTTATTAAATTTACCCAAACTGTTTTTCTCATTGACTATAGTGACCTCCATGCTTACTTATTTGGGAAGGAAATTAAGCTTAGTTCCTTTAAATTTGTCCTACTCGAGTAAAAGAAGTGTTTATAATGTTGAATTTGATAAATACATATACCGAAAATTATTACAGGCCCCCATTCGTGTCAGCATTCAACCAATTATAAATTATAAATAAACAATTACATTGTTATATTCCCAGTTAGTTCATTTGTATTACCATTTTCACCAAACCTACACCTAAATTTAACTAATCAAAACATTCACTAAGCCTTAAAATATCCTATCATCTTTCGATGCGATAAAGCCTTTGGGAGGAGGAGTATGAGTAACCAGCTGCTAATAAATTAGGCTTTACCACCAACATTTGCCTTATAAGGGTATGATGAAGTGGAATTAATGACTTCTACTTATCGGGAAGTATAGTTTAATCTTAGTTCCTTTAAATTGTCGTACAAGTTAAAAGAAAGTGTTACACTTGTGATGTTGTGTATTTCAGAAAACTATAGAGACCAACCAATACAAACTATAAATAAAGCCACAACTAGCATTCTTAATAATTCCAGTTCGTTCAAAATAGTATTACCAGGCCATTCTCCCTCCCCAAAACACTACCACCAACCACAACCAGATTTAACTAATCTAAACTTTCACTAGGCCTTAAAATATCCTATCCTATGTGGATAAAGCTTGACGAGTGCTGTACCTGGTAAATAAATTTTACCCAATCTACACTTTGCTCTTTAAAAGCTATATGACTAGACTATGACTTCTAAGAGAGAAATCAAGATCATTAACTTAATAGGCTTTCTATTGATAGTTTGGTATAAAATCTCTAACTAGAAAATTACAGTCTCTATAGTCGAATTTATGAATATATAGATACCTTTTTAAACTGCCCAAAGTCGTGTCACCAGGAGTAGCGATCTTTAATAAGCAACAGTATAACCTCCCAAGCCCTCTTGCGCCTTCCTTCATTGCCTGGCCATGAGCTTGCTTTACAGGAAACTTTCAGTACTCCTAGCGTCTTTTCTTTTTTTGTTTGTTCTTTTGACTACACCCAGCCATCTACATGATAAAACCAATTTGCACCGCAGCTTGATGGCCGAGCCCACCACACAGCCCCAAGGTCTCGCAAAACATCCACAGCTGGAGGGTTGAATGTAATATAAGTCTTGATCCATATAAGTAGTCCAACACACATATCGTCCGTAGTTTTTATACCAGTTCACCCAGGACGCACAAAAACCACCGAGAGCAGACAACACATAAAACACCATCGAGCACACTTCCACCTTTCCGACAGGAGTAGGGGGGGATAGATACACCGCTTGAGGGCTTAAGAGGAGACGACAGGGTGGTACAGGAGCACAACACAGCATACACATCACACCTTGTCTGGAGAATGTATTTGGACTTCGCATGAATCAGGACTTCCTGGAGCTGTATTCCATTTCATAGGACTGACCGTTTGCCACAGGGATAGAACTTCATCCTAAACTGAAGTGAGGAGCAACAAGAGATTAGATAATATAGAGTGATTTGAAACGCATTGCTAATATACTATAGTTAAGGTTCACTATAGTCTAGACACAGAGCTGTTTGGTATGGTGTGGTTAATGGCCCTGGAATTACGTTTTTTTTCGCTGCCCCTGGATAAAGAATGACTAGGTCTTACTGTGGTATATAAATCTCCTAATCACTTGAGGGTATAAGCTTGTGGCACATCCACGAGTTATTCCTCAAAGGAGAAAGTTAGTGAAGCGCAAGATATTTGGGAGATACAGTACGAGTTTATCAATGATTATTAGAATTTAGTAACAATTTTAGGTCCTTTCTTTTTTTTTTTTTTTTTTTTTTGTCTTTTCGACAGGGTCTCCCTGTAGGCCCAGCTGTCCTGGAACTCACTCTGTAGACCAGGCTGGCCTTGAACTCACAAAGGTCCGCCTGCCTCTGCCTCCCAAGTGCTAGGATTAAAGGCGTGCGCCACCACGCCCAGCCAGGTCTCTTTCTTTTTTTTTAAAAGATGAGGCCCTGGTTAGCCTGGAACTCACAATGTAGACCAGACTGGCCTTGAGCTCAGAGAGATCCACCTGCCTCTACTTCCTGAGTGCTGTTTTAAAGGTATAATCTACCATGCTCAGAGCATTCAGGTCTTGGTCAACTTGGAGCTCACATTTGTGTAAGGTATGAGGTACAGATCTATCCTCATTCTTCTGCTTGTAATTCATTCACTTAATGTCTTCTTGTGCAACGAATTTTTCCCTTTTTTTCTTTTTTTGGTCTTTTTGAGACAGGGTCTCCCTGTAGCTCTGGCTGTCCTGGGACTCACTCTGTAGACCAGACTGGCCTTCAACGATGAATTTTTCCCTTTATGGGAGAAAAATAGGTTAGACTTTCCAAAGTCAGGCTGTTCCTGGAACTACCTTTTGATCCAAAGCCCCTCAGCCCTCCATGGAGCCGAGGATCCCGCAACGAGAATCCCTAATTCTAAAGATGGAGGCTTTTGTTTTCACTGTAGCCATCATCATTTTGACAGTTAACGCTAATTCCTTCAGTACATTCAAAGTCCTTCCTTTATCTGGTTGCCAATAGATAGTTAAATGATTTACCAAGCAAGCAGTAGAAAGAATTATCACCATATAAACACTCGTATAAACACATAAACATCGCCTGTATAAACACAAGATAGAACACAGTTCTATAGCCATATCCTCTATCCTTTCTGAATACTACCAGGGTCCCATCATGCTGAAAAATATTTCTTCAAGGTGCTCAACTCAGCAGCTTCTGTCTTCCTGTCTATGTTCAAGCTCTATGTATGCACCCAGTGTTCTGTCTTGCCGTGGGTATCTGTCTTTACGAGCCCTGCTATGGTCCAGGTCTGTTTCCTGATAAGAAGTGACTGGTAAACTCTCCCTTATCTTCTTCTCTATGTGTGCCTCTATGCTAACATATTATGACATTACACAACTCATAACAGAGAAACTCAAGGACAATTCTTGGGGAAGGTGGTGCTAAGAAAGGAGAAATCGACACTCAGAAGCTTGAAGGGCAACTTGGAACGCTCCCACGAAGCAGGTGGGTGGGGAAGTCCAGATGAGGCCCCTGACAACTGCCTTAGAATTGCGCTTGCTAGAGCAAGCTTGGGCCTCTGATTGCTGCTCAGTTACAGGAAGTTAAAAAAGAGGAAATCAAGTTTCCGAGGGCAATGAAGCCAGCTTTGGAAAAGATTTGCCATGAAGAAAATCTCAGTTTCAGCATTCTTGCTCCTTGTGGTCCTCTCCCACACTCTGGCCAAAGAAACCACAGTCAAACCTGGAGCCAAAAAGGACCCAAAAGACTCTCGACCCAAACTACCACAGACCCTGTCCAGAGGTTGGGGTGATCGACTCATCTGGACTCAGACATGTGAAGAAGCCTTATACAAATCCAAGACAAGCAACAAACCTTTAATGATTATTCATCACTTAGATGAATGCCCACATAGTCAAACTTTAAAGACAGTATTTGCTGAAAATAAAGAAATTCAGAAATTGGCAGACCAGTTTGTCCTACTCAATCTAGTTTATGAAACCACTGACAAGCACCTTTCTCTTGATGGCCACTATGTCCCTAGGATTTTGTTTGTGGATCCATCCCTGACGGTCAGAGCAGGCATCACCGGGAGATACTCAAACTGTCTCTATGCTTATGAACCTTCTGACACATCTCTGTTGCTGGACAACAAGAAGAAGGCTCTCAAGCTGCTGCAGACTGAACTGTAGAGCCAAGGCACACTTGGCAAGCCCTTTGCTTGGATTCTGCCCAGACTTGGAACCAGAGATGTTGGAGAAGGGAGAAGCATGGTGGACGAGATGATTAGATTACTGTTTAATGTTACAATGGCTATGTTTTTTTAAACATTTGGCTTCAAGCATATGTGTGGAAAACAATATTATTATCCACTATAATGAGCCATGACTCTCTAAAAAATAAGTCCTTTTGTGAGTTCTTTTATTATTAAAAAATAAAAAAAGAAGAAAAAGGAAAAAAAAAGAAGAAGAAGAAATCAACAGCCAAGGACATCTGTCCTGCAGCCAGCAACAGGCCAGCATCTCTCTGGGGAAGAACCCCCTGAGCTACAGGCACTCAACAAGGCTGACCCATACCTCACCCTGTCCCTCCCTATGGGGCGGGGTCCAATATCTTCAAGAAGGTTTCAGGGGTCAGTGGCCAGGAACAAACACTGGGAGCTGAGGATCCTCAGAGTGGAGCACACAGGTGCGTTCTGATGGGACGCCACGCGGGCTTGCAAGGAAAGGGTGAGATTAAGGGGACTAAACACAGTGTGACAGGCAGGAGAAAGGAAGACACAGGCAGAAAAGGGCCAGGAGGTGAAAGAGCCCAGGGTGAGTGGCAGAGGCCACTTCAGGGAGCTCTGGGGAGTGGAGAGAAGCCTGTAAGGAGGTGGCATTCCTCCTTATCTGCGGTGGGAACTGTTACTGGCTGCCAAGTTCTCCCTTGCCCTCTATGTCTGTGCTGTGTTATGTCCCTCCCCTATGCTGCTCCCGTGATTTCAGATCAGATGACCCCAAATATCTCTTCCACATCTCCTTTCCACTGGCCAAAGCAGAAAGACGTTTGGAGATAGGAGTTTGTAAAGAAGGACACCAGTCATGGAGGACATGGATGCACTGTAAATGTGTGGTCCTGCTGTAGTCTTCCAGCCCCGCCTTCTGGGACGGACAGTGAAAGTCCAGTGGCTGATAGAGGTTGAAGTGCAGGGAGGGAGGAGCAGGAAGAGAGTGGAGGATGTGGGGGACCACGAGAATGTTCCCTGACTCTGCAGTGGTGGGTGTCTGTCATGTAGTCATTACACGTACTTGTCATGACTCCCTGGATGCTCAGCAAGCCTGAACTTGTGGCACACATTGGGGGCTCTAGGTGGTAATGGGGTACCCTGTGGCTCAGCAGTTATTACACATGGACCATGTTGGTGGATGTTGATATTGGAGGAGACTTGGGAGATGTGGGAGGGAACACGTGACAGAGCTTTATACCTCTGGTTCAAAGTTGCTATAAAGTGAAAACTAAAAAATTGAAGCCTAAGAGAGGATTCCAGTTAAAGGACCAGCAGAACAGCTGACTTGGACTTCCGATTTCATCTGAGGCTTCTGGTATCAGTGACAGGTGTAAGGCAGCTCATCTCCAGAGAAATGTCACAGGGAAGGGTTTCCACTGTGGCCCAGTAACATCGAGGTCAGGTGAGAACCCAGAGAAACCAAGGCTTGTGACAGTGACAGCAGCCAGATGGGTGCCTGAGCCAAGATCTCCACACAGGACTAGCAGAAGACCCTACCCAGATACAAGGAAAGATAGAGAGATGTTTACCTCAGGAGACTCTGTCCTGCACGCATACGTGGCATTTTACTGATGGATTGGGGACCACCTCCATTTATGAAGTAAAGACCATGGCTCCCCAGACAAGGAAGGGGAGGGGGGCAGCTCTCTGACCTACTACCTGGTATGACCTGACTTAGGCTCTCTGATAGCCTTGGATGCTCAAGAAACTACTGAGTATCCTAGTGAGGGGTCATGGAAGGTGACCAAGTTGTTCCCATCTTCCCTACAAACCCTAGACTCAGTCCAGCTAGTCTTCAGCATTCAACACTTCTGATATGCTGGGGTCCAGGCTGTATCTGTTCACTTCAAAGTAAAAATGAGTAGCCAGAATTCCACTTGTCCCCAGAAGGCCAGAATTGTCTTAAACACATTGTATTTTACATCTGGTTTGCTTTTCTGGACAAACTTAGGGCTGAGCATGCTGCCCTTGTCATTTCATTTCTACACCATAGTTGAGACCATAGAGAGTTCGAGCAAGGTGGCCTGGTCCTACAAGGTAATCGTTAGTGTTGTTAGTTGCCAGGAGTCAAGCCTATGCAGCTTGACCCAAGAGCCTGTACTTTGAATGTCTACACAAAGTTCCAGAATGTGGCCCCCTAAAGGGTATTTTGTTGCTGGGGAAATGACTCTGTTGGTAGTGTTTACCATGCAAGCAAAAGGAGTGGAATTTGATCTCCTGAGACCCACTTAAAAATGAAAGAAGAGAAGAAATTGAGAGGAAGGAGGGAATAGAAAAGTTGGAAGGGAACTAGGAGAGGTAGAAATGATTCAAATATAAGACAATGTATGAAATTCTCAAAAACATAAAAATTAGATAGATGATGGCTATGTAGATGACAGACAAACATGAATGTCCCAGGAGTGGTGGCACTGGCTTGTGATTCCAGCACCAGGGAGGCAGAGAGGAAGAGCCATGGGGCTTGCTAGGCAGCGAGTAATGCAATCAGTGAAGGCCAGGCAAAAATAAAGAATTTGCCTCCAAAGACAGGCTGGTGATCAAAAGAGAAAGACACATGAAGTTGCCTTCTGGCTTACACATGCACGTGTGCGTACACACACACACACACACACACACACACATACACACACACACGTGTGCGCGCGCACACGCGCGCGCCATTTTTCAAGTTAGTTTTATCATGAGTCTAACCCTCTGCCCATCCAGGATACAAGCACTTCGTACCCCTTGAGGACCAATCCTTGCACTACTGTGACTTACATCCCCTGGCTAAGGAAATTTCTCTCCATAGAAATAGCCCACCACACAGCACAAAACATGGGAATGTTAGAAAGTCCACAAGCCAAGAAGAGGTCAACAGAACAGGAAGGAGACCTATGGACTCACACACAGAGGACTGGACAGCACTGGGAACCAGGAATAGGGACCCAGAGAACTCAGCTCTAGCATCAGCTGGGACGAGAGGAGGAAGCTCAGTAGCTAGGGGACACTGAGGCTGAGGGACGAGGTGCTGTGGACTGCTTCCATAGGTGAGGGAAACACCCAAGTCCCTGCTCTTCTCCTGTCTTTCAGAGCCATGGGGCTGGTCCGAAGGAGCCTGGCCTTGGGCTGGGCAGCTGTTCTCTTGGTGCTACAGATGGTGGACACAGAGCATGCGGCAAAGACCCCGTATGGCAAAGCCAGGGTGTTTGAAGACCTAAGTGCCCAGGAACTGAAGTCCGTGCACAGCTTCCTGATGAACAGGCCAGAGCTGAAGCTGAAGCCAATCACAACACCAACGTTGGCCAAGAACTCCGTGTTCCTCATTGAGATGCTGCTGCCCAAGAAGAAGCATGTGCTGAATTTTCTGGATAAAGGAAAGAGATGCCCTGTCCGGGAAGCCAGGGCCATCATCTTCTTTGGCGCTCAGAAGCACCCAAACGTCACTGAGTTTGCTGTGGGGCCCTTGCCACGGCCCACCTACATGCGAGTACTGTCCCCCAGGCCGGGGCACCAGCTCTCCTGGGCATCCAGACCCCTGTCTGCAGCAGAGCAGGGCCTCCTGTACCACACCTTGAAGGAGGCCACCAAGCCCCTGCATCGGTTTTTTCTTGACACCACTGGCTTCTCACTCCTGGACTGTAAAGACCGGTGCCTGACTTTCTCAGACGTGGCTCCCCGTGGCATAGAGTCTGGCCAGCGCCGCAGCTGGTTCATCTTCCAGCGCTATGTCGAAGGCTACTTCCTGCACCCCACTGGGCTGGAGATCCTTGTGAATCACGAGAGCACGGATGCCCAGGACTGGAGAGTGGAACAGCTCTGGTACAATGGCAAGTTCTACCACAGCCCAGAGGAACTGGCTAGGAAATATAGGGATGGAGAAGTGAACGCGGTGGTCCTGGAGGAACTACTTCCTAAGAGCAGGGACCAGCCGCCACTCTTTTCCTCCTACAAGCCCCGTGGGGAATTCCCCAACCCCGTCTCTGTGGCTGGCCCCCGAGTGGTTCAACCCAACGGTCCCCGATACCAGCTGCAGGGCAATACCATACTCTACGGAGGTTGGAGCTTCTCCTTCCAGCTGAGATCCTCTTCTGGGCCAAAGATCTTTGATGTGCGCTTCAAGGGTGAGCATATTGCATATGAGATCAGTGTGCAAGAGGCCGTGGCCCTGTACGGAGGACACACACCTGCAGGCATGCAGACCAAGTACATCGATGTTGGCTGGGGCATGGGCAGTGTCACTCATGAGTTGGCATCTGGCATTGACTGTCCAAACACAGCCACCTTCCTGGATGCTATCCACTACTATGACAGTGATGGTCCTGTCCGCTACCCGCGAGCCCTCTGTGTCTTTGAGATGCCCACTGGGGTGCCCCTTCGGCGTCACTTTAACTCCAACTTTAAAGGTGGCTTCAACTTCTATGCGGGGCTGAAGGGATATGTGCTGGTGCTGAGGACCACCTCGACAGTCTACAATTATGATTACATCTGGGACTTCATCTTCTACCCCAATGGGGTAATGGAGACCAAGATGCATGCCACGGGCTACGTCCACGCCACCTTCTACACACCCGAGGGGCTTCGCCATGGCACTCGCCTGCACACCCACCTGCTTGGCAACATCCACACACACCTAGTGCACTACCGTGTGGACCTGGATGTGACAGGTAGGACTCAAGACAAGACCCTCCCAGGTCACTCGGGTGTTTCTCTTTAATGAGTTCACTCCACAGGGAATGGGCTAAAACGCCCTGAATCAAACCAGTGGCATTCTGTCCAACTGCTTCCTGTCAGCAGGAAATAATACAGGTCCCTGAAAAGTGGAGGCAGTAAACAATGCCCCAGGCTTACCCTGTACGTGGGTGTGGTTCTCCCCATGTCTGGAGCTGAGTAGACTGATTTCATGGAAAGAGGAAGGGGTAAGTGCCCGGGTAGCTAACAAATTACACTGCCTCACACATTGAGATGACTGTAGAGTCATTCAGAATCCTCATTGTGTCTCTGATGATGTCACCATAAAGTAATGGTATGGCTGTGATACCTGACATCACATCTGATAATAAAGCAAGGTCATGGCTGGAGAGATGGCCTAGCAGTTAAGAGCACCGACTGCTCTTGCAGAGGACCCGGGTTCGATTCCCAGCACCAACATGGCGGCTGAGAACTATCTTTAACTCCAGTTCCAGGGGAATCCGACGCCCTCTTCTGACCTCCGTGGCGTTGCACGACATGAGTGCACAAACCTACATGCAGACAGTACATTCATACACATAAAAAAAGTAAATAAAATTTAAAAATTTAAAAATAAAAACAAAGCAAGGCCACCAAGACCAGCTGAGTGGCTTCCATCTTCCTTGTGGTTCCTGTAGATGTGGTTTATGATGGAGAGCTTAAGGAATAGGAAGCTTTTCTGTATTTGACTCTCACCCTTGCTCTCCTCTCATGACCCCAGGCACCAAGAACAGTTTCCAGACAATGCAGATGAAGCTGGAAAACATCACCAACCCCTGGAGTCCTAGATACCAGCTGGTCCAGCCCATACTGGAGCAGACACAATACTCCCGGGAGCGCCAGGCTGCCTTCCACTTTGGACGTGCTCTGCCCAAGTACTTGCTCTTTAGTAGCCCTCAAAAGAACCACTGGGGACATCAACGAAGCTACCGCCTGCAGATCCACTCCATGGCTGAGCAGGTGCTGCCCCCAGGCTGGCAGGAGGAGCAGGCTGTCACGTGGGCCAGGTAAGGAGAAAGGCCAGGGGATCCCCACAGTGACTGGCTGTCTGTGCTTCTGTCCTCTGGGCTCTGAATCTGTATATGACTGTGGGTCTATTCTTATGTGCTTAGGAAGGGAAGGGAGGCAAGCATGGGACCCCTGACCTTGGATATTGAAGGGAAGCCTTATAGAATTCAAGGGGATAATAATCGTTCTGAGGAAACAGCAATTCTCCATCCTGGACCCTAAGGAAGTTCCCTTGGAGGGGCTCAGAGGCAACCCCAGTACCCCGAGCCACCTGGCTTCTTCTCTTCTCTGAAGGTACCCCCTGGCTGTGACCAAGTACCGGGAGTCAGAGCAGTATAGTAGCAGCCTCTACAACCAGAACGACCCCTGGAATCCCCCTGTTGTCTTTGAGGAGTTCCTTCAGAACAATGAGAACATTGAAAAAGAGGTACTGGCCCAGTCCCCACTGCTCCCCAGGAGTTTGGGATTTATTTGGGGTATATGACAAGGTCAAGGGTCATGGTAGAACTTCCCACCTCTTTTATGGGGCTGAGGACTCTTGGAAAGTTTGAAAAATCCTCGGCAGCCAATAGACAACACCACCCTGCCCACTGAAGCCTGTGTCTCTCCCATAGGATTTGGTGGCCTGGGTGACAGTGGGCTTCCTGCACATCCCCCACTCTGAAGATGTCCCCAACACGGCCACACCTGGGAATTCCGTGGGCTTCTTGCTCCGGCCCTTCAACTTCTTCTCAGAGGACCCATCCGTGGCATCCAGAGACACTGTGATCGTGTGGCCCCAGGACCAAGGTCTCAACCACATTTGGCATCGGTTTCCTGAAGACAAAGGCTGCCTAAAGCCCCCTCCTTTCAGCTACAATGGTACCTACACTCCTGTGTAGGTACTTCTCTTTAATGAGAAGTGTGTTAATGTGGAATAGCTCCACAGCCCCCACAAGGAAGGCAATAAACCCTTCAGTTTCTACCCTGTCTGCTGCTTCTTGGAGGCAGGGGCACCAGGGACTGCACACACAAATGGGTGCCCCCATTCATGCTTCTGCTGTACCCAAAAAAGAGCTCCAAGACCAGGGTGAAAGAAGCCCACTGAGACACTGGATTTCTCTATCAGATGAATTATGCGATCTCTGAGGCTTCCAGGCCCCCTATAGGGGGGCTGCAGGGGAATTGTCTCACCTCAGTGGCCGAGTGCATGAGGAAGCTGCAATGCAATGCAGGTATCTAACAAAATGACCAACACCCTCGCCCTTCTGACAGTGGTTCAGTATCCAGGGTTTATTCCTATAATCTCTATAAATACAGCAAACATGTTAGCAAATACTGATGTGCTGCAGTTTAGTCTGCAAAAATGAAAAATCTAGGGGCGGCCCAGGCCAACGGGTTAGTAAACCTCCTCTTCAAAGACAGGAAGACAGTTATTGGCTTAGATGCACATTTTAAAAGTGCTCAGAAGAGAACAGAGTTACCAACCAGACGGTAAGCAGCTATCACGAACACTGTGCTGGCAGGGGTGGAGGCATGGAAAAAGGGAGAGGTATGGCACTCAACCACAGTGAGAGGCCAAGACTGAAAGACAACCCTTACTTTACATTCTGTCGACTTCTTTTTTCTCGCTGTCTGACGGTGGGTGCATGCAAGGGGGACTCAGTGGTACTCGGGTGGAAGCAGAGCTCACAGGTGCGTATGACAGAGCAAGTGGACAGGGTCGTGTGAGGGAAGATGGGCTAGAAGAACAAGAGACTAGAGCAGGTGCCAGATCGCCACCCCAGGACACCCTGGGAGTGGGCTCTGAGAAGCAGACACGCCTGGTATCTGCAGCAAGGAGGATCAGGTTTCCAAGTCCTCTCCTGGGTTCCGTGGGCCCAGGGCGGCAGTGTCACTCTCCTGCCACCCACTTTACACCAGAACAGAGCTAACCCTCCCCTCCCTATCTCCCTCCTTCTGCGCAAAACAAAAAGACATTAGGGGATAAGAGAAGTAGCAGGCCAGAAGTGAAGGGTGTGGAAGGCACAGGAGTGTCTCCTCCTGTAGGACCCAGCCAAGCTTCTGGCAGGGGTTGATGAGCAGGAAGGAGTGAGCATGCCAGTGTAGACGATCTGGGGTAGTAAGAATACCATCCAATAGTGCTGTGCCAGGTGTCTGTTATTACATACACATCGTGCACCATCTGGATGCATGCCATGCGTGAACCTTCCTCTTCGCTGTGGGCTCTGGGTGGTAGTGGAGTCCTTGTGTTTCAGCAGCTGTCACACATGATCATACTGCTGGATGCTGGTGGTGGTGGGGGAGGCACATGAGGGTTCAAAGGATATGGGGCAGAGCTCTATACTTCCTGCTCGGTTTGCTGTAATCTTAAAACCTCTAAAAATGAAGTCTACGGCCCCCAGCACTCCATCACGGATGGCAGACGGGTTCACAAGGCCCATCACTCCCCAAGTAGATTTGGGGAGTTCATGACTTTTTGAGGGAAGGGGAGTTATATCCATCAGTTGTGCAACAACTGGTAAGTTGTTCCTCAAGTAAGTAATCCACAACCCATGCTCAGGAAAGCCACTTATCTAAGTGTTATGGACTACAAAAGGAAGGAAGGAAGGAAGGAAGGAAGGAAGGAAGGAAGGAAGGAAGGAAGGAAGGAAGGAAAGAAGGAAGGAAGGAAGGAAGGAAGGGAGGGAGGGAGGGAGGGAGGGAGAGAGGGAAGGAGGGAGGGAAAGAGAAAGAAGAAAGAAAGAAAGAAAGAAAGAAAGAAAGAAAGAAAGAAAGAAAGAAAGAAAGAAAGAAAGAAAGAAAGAAAGAAAGAAAGAAAGGGGAAGGAGGAGAAGGAGAAGAAGGAGGAGAAGAATGAGGGGTGCATGTGGCCCAAACTCCCATGAGGATTTACACATAATTTATAATTAAAGTTTTGTGGGAAGGGAGAGATACTTTCATCTGTGGTATAGCCTCTGGCAAGTTGCCCATGGTCATGAAAACAAACTGTCATCTACACTCCTGAAAACACACACACACACACACACACACACACACACACACACACCATGAAAATAGAAGGAAGCTACTTTGGAAGAGAAAGCAGATTATTGGAATGAAGGAGGGACAAGATGAGGTAACAGTGGGTGAAGACAATCAAAAACACTAAGTACGAGAAAGTCGCAGTGAAATCCATTATTATGTTATTAATATAGACTAATAGTGTTTTATTTGTGTCTATGGAAGTTTGATAATTTCATATACGTGCATGTGTTTTGATCGAATCCACCCTCTGATCCCTTCCCTCTAAACCCTCCCCTCCCCTCCCCCCTAATAAGCTTTTTCTTTCTAAAACCTCCTGAGCTCACTTAGTGCTCTCTACACGTGGGTGCAGGATCATGCACCTGTGCGTGTCTAATGTCCAAGGAACCACATCCCTAGAGAAAGCTCACTCTCCCAACCCCAGCTATCAACTGCCAATAGTTCAGCAGATTGGCGGGGACTTCATGAGCCCCTCTCCCATCCATGTTGGGATTTTGTCTGGCTTGGTGTCGTGCATGGAGTCACGGCTGTTGTGAGTTCACGTGCGACTGCAGTGTCATGCCCAGAAAATACTGCTTCACTGCAACCGCCCACTACCTCTGGCTCTCATCTCTCTGCCTGCTCTGTGATGATCCCAGAGCCTTAGAGAGAAAGGGTATAATATATGTCCCATTTAAAGCAGAGCTCTACATGCTGACCATGGCTGGGTCTCTGTATTAATTGCCATCTACTGTAGAAAAACAGCTTCTTTGAGGAGAGTTGAGAGGTGTATTAATCTATGGAGATAACCAAGAACTTAAAGCCAGGCATACTGGCACACATCTTTAATCCAAGCACTTAAGAGTCAGAGGCAAGTGGACCTCCATTAGTTTGATGCTAACCTGGTCTACATAGCAAGTTCCAGGCCAGCCTGGGCTACATGGTGAGACCCTATTTAAAAACAATAAAAAAATACTAACTATAAGAACTTAGAGAATAGTTTTATAGTATGTTCATTTAGCAAATACTAATATTAATTTTCCCCTAGGATCTATGACTTAGCCAGCCACAGAGTTTGGGCCAAGTAATTGATACTGGGAATGAGCTCTGTCTTATGGAACAGGTTTTAAATCCAATCAAAAAGCGGTTGCTTATTCCTCTAACATTCAGGCCACTATTGCATTAGTGGGCACATCCTGGCAGACCAATTGTCATTGTAGTTCACAGGGTTCACAACTGGGTAAGACTACTGACAACTTTTCAGCCCCAGTGGCATGCATAGAACTTTCTAGCACTATGAAAGCTATCCAGTAGGGATGAAGTTTCCAGGTCAGAAACCAGCTTGATTTCTCCATGTCCCACGATTCAAGTATGTGGTGTACTTGGCAGTAATGTGTTATCATCATGTTATAGAGAATAAAAAATTCAAGAGTCTGCTGCTGAGTAGAATGTGTATTCTTTGTTGCTAGTGTAGAATATTCGGTAGGTGTCCATTAGGTTCATTTGATGTATGCTGTCATTTAATTAAAATGCTTCTCTAGTATTTGTCCAGGTGACATGTCTATTGGAGAAAGTTGGGTATTTAAATCACCTACTATGACTAAGTTGGGGTCAGTCTGTGTCTTGAAGTCCAACAGTATTATTTTTATAAAATTGGGTGCACCAGAGTTTGGTGCATATATGTTCTTGATTATAATATCTTCTTAGGTGATTGTTCCCTTGATCAGAAAAAAAGTGATCTTCTCTATCTCTTATGATTAATTTTAGTTTGAAGTGAATTTTGTCAGAATAGCAACTCCTATTTGCTTTTTAGTTCCATTTGCTTGGAATATTTTTCCATCCTTTCTTCCTAAGGTGCTGCCTATCATTGAAGGTGAATGAATTTCTTGTAGACAAAAAAAGGATGGATTTTGTTTCTAAACCTATTTAACAGGCCTGTTCCTTTTGACTGGGGAGTTGTAGCCATTGATATTTAAAGTTATTATTGAAATATGTATATTAATTTCTGTCATTTAATTTAAAATTAAAAACATAATACAAATTTAAAATTAAAAAAATAAAATATAATTTTTTTTCTTTCTGTAGCATCTTAGGTATGGCCATTCTTTTCTTAGGTCCTTTGTATTGCTTCAAGTATTCTCTCTAGGGCTAGGGCTAGTTTGGTGGACATGAATTCTTTGAGCCTATTTGTATCATGGAATATTTTTCTTTCCCCTTGGACTATGATAGACAGCTGTGCTGTAAAGTGCTGTGGGTTGCTATCTATGATCATTCAGAACTTGAAATACTTTGCTCCAAGTTTGTCTGGTTTTTATAGTTTACATTGAAAAGTAAGCTATAATTCTAATGGATCTTCCTTTAAATGTAACTTGGTTTTCTCTTGCAGCTTTCAGTATCCTCTCTTCCATAAATTTTTGACTATGATATGCCATGGGGAGTTTCTGTTCTGTTTCTGTCTACTTGGCGTTCTGTGTTCTTCCTGTACCTGTGTGGGTATGTCTTAGCTTAATTTAGGGAAGTTTTCTTCTATAATGCTGGTCGATGCCATTGACCTGAGATTCTTCTCCTTCTTCTGTGCCTATGATGCATAGATTTGGTCTTTGAGTGCTGCCCCACACTTCCTGCTTATCCCATTCCTGTGAGGGTTATTTTTTCCATATTCTTTCCCTTAGTGGTACAATTCCTTCAACTTTATCATCTAATCTTGACATTCTGCTTTTCCATTTAATTCATTCTTCCAGAGAGGCTTTTTCCTGCTGTTTAAATTTGGCTTACTGAGTTTTTCAATTCCATCTTCATTTTTGCTGTGCTTTCTTTAATAGTTCTGTCTTTTTCGTGAATTCACTTTTCAAATCCTGAACTGTCTTTGTCATTTAATTCAGCTGTATGTTGTTTTTTTTTTAATTTTATTTATTTCTGTATGTGTATGAATGTACTGTCCGCATGCAAGTTTGTGCACCCGTGTCGTGCAATGTCGCGGAGGTCAGAAAAGGGTGTCGGACTCCCCTGGAACTGAAGTTCTCCTGGAATTGGAGTTTCAGACGGTTCTCGGCCTCCATGTGGGTGCTGGGGATCGAACCCGGGTCCTCTGTAAGAGCGGTAGGTGCTCTTAACCGCTAGGCCATCTCTCCAGCCCCTGTATGTTTTTATTTATTTATATTTATATTTTTATTTATTTATACTTTTATTTTCTTGAGCTTCAGTCAAGAATTTATATTCTTATTCTCTTTGAGTTCTTTGTTTCTGTACTCTTTAAAATCCTCAAATTCTTTAACCAAGTTTATGACCATTCTAGAATATTCTGTGTCCTAGGATTCCTCTAGGTAGTCCTCATTGTAGAACACTTCCATAGTACTGGTGGGATGTGACAGGAATGTATTATCTTGGTTTGTCACATTATTTGATTTTTTTGCATTGTGACCTGGGTATGTGGAGTTTTTTGTTGATTGTGTGTCTGATATGATTCTTGCCTGCCTTTATTGAGTTGAAATTTGGTTCTGTTTGTTGTTGTTGTAACTTGGTTACTTTCAGATCAGTTATGAATAGTTAGTTGGCTTGTGTTTCAGGTTCTTACTTTTGATTTTTTTTATTGGAAGGACAGGATGTTCCCAAACCAAGAAGATGCTGACCAAATACACGGGTTCTGATTTGCTAAGCGGTATTGGCCCTGGTTCAGCACCTAACGCTGGTCCAGACCAAGTGCCTTGAATGCTTCTGAATGGCACATGTGGTACAAACAAACACATTTCCCAATGGAAAAATATGAAGCACCCAAAATGCTGTTTCTGTGGTCTGGCCCTCACGGATATGAGTGTGAACCCTGACATCAAATGCCAACTTCAGACACGGCTTCAACTTCTTTGTGGGGCTGAGGGATGCATGCGAGTGCTTCTGAGTGACATAGGAAGGCATGCAAGGAGGTGGACTCTGAGGGGCAGGCATTTGGGTCACTCCAGGGAGGGTCATGGCTGAAGATTCTTCCTGGGCATCTGTGGCCATTGCTTCCATGTCTCCCTCCCTCTGCTGGTCACATTATGTCAAAACAGAAAGTTCTAGGTCTTCTTCCTTCTGAGTAAAGCAAAGAACTCTGAGGATAAGCATCTGTAAAGTAAAAAGGCAGCATGAAGGACAGGGAGGCACCAGAAAGGCATGCTGTCTACCTAGAATTCCAGCTCTCTTTCCTAGAAAGACAGTAAAATGTCTGCGGGTAGCAGAGGCTGGCCCGTAGGGAGGAGGGAGTGAGAAGAGCTTGGAGGTTGGTGCGGTGACAGCCCTCCCCGACCCCGCAGTGGTGGGCTCCTCTCTACACGCTTGCGTGATCCTCTGGATGGACAGCAAATGTGAACCCTGGCACACTCTGGACTCTGAGTTACCACTCTACGGTGTTGCCCTGGGTCAGTAGTTGTTGCATCATGCTTATGGATGTTGATAGTGGGCAAGGCTCTGGGAAGAGGCAGGGAAAATAGGGAAGTGTTCTTCACTTCCCGTTCAATTTTGATAAAACTGCTCTAAAAAAATCTAGGTTGGGTTTGTGCTGTCAACACGTTGTCATGGAAGGGTGGGAAACTGTTTGAGTTGGCTTCTCTATTGGTAACTGACCAAACCAACTTGGGGAGGAAAGGATTTATTTGGCTTACAAGTACAGTCCATCATCAACAGAAGCCAAGGCAGGAACTCAGGGCAGGTACTCAGGACAGATCATGATGGAGGGCTGCTCACTGGCTTGCTCCCTCAGCCTGTACTCAGCCTTCTTTCTTACACAATACAGGACCACGTGCCCAGGGATGACATGGGCACTCCCACATCACTCAACAATCAAGAAAATGCCCCACAGACATGGCCACAGGCCAGTCCAATGGAGGCAATTCCATTCTTGAGGCTCCCTCAGACAACTAAAGCTATCCAGCACACCTAGTAAGCATTAGGACATGAATTTAGTCCCTAGACACCACAGAAAACAGTTAGGCCTTGTAGTGCTTGTAATCCCAGGGGAGAAAGTAGATCCTGGGGGTTCCCTGGCCAGCCAACATATTCTAGGTTGATGAGTTAACAGCAAGTGAAAGACTTTGTCTCAAAACAAAGACGGGAGCCAGGCATCCTGGTGCATGCCTTTAATTCCAGCACTGGGGACACAGAGACAAGCAGATTTCTGTGAGAGCAAGGCCAGCTGGTCTACATAGTGAGTTTCAGACCATCTGAGGCTACAGAGAGATATTATCTCAAAACAAACAAAAGCACAGTATGGGACTAGAGAGATAGCTCAGCAGTTGAGAGCACTAGCTGGATTCAGTTCCCAGCACCCAGATGGCAGCTAACAACTGTCCTTGACTCCAGTTCTAGGAAATCCAACGCCCTCTTCTGGCCTCTGCGGGTTTACACACACCTGGTGCTCTTACATACATGCAGGTAAAAACATTCAAACACATTAGATAGCCTTTCATAACAATAACAGAGGTTGTCCTTTTCCCTCCACACCCATGTGCATACAATTGCACAATCACCCCTCACAGGAGCATGTATGCACAGTCAAATGCATACACACACACACACACACACACACACACACCACACACATAATGTATAAATGATGTCTAGTTTTTTTAATCAAGGAGGCCTGACCAAAACTCAAGAGCAGAACCAGAGCTCAGCTGAAGTGCGCCTTTCATGCAGAACCCTGATCACAGGGTCGTGTGGGTCCTTGTGGCCCCCCCAAAACAACCAGTGGGGCAGGGCAGGAGCACCATATGGAAGTCCCCAGAACAGGACATTTACTCAAAGCCAAACAGGCCTGAGAATCCACAGTAAGAGGCTAGGAGAGGACTTTTCAGACCAGCCTTGGCTGTGATCAACAGAATCAAGAACACGTTTAAGAGAGAGAGAGAGAGAGGGAGAGAGAGAGAGAGAGAGAGAGAGAGAGAGAGAGAGATTGAGAGCTGGTGCTGGAGACAGCTCAGTGGACGAGTTCTGTCTATTCTCGCAGAGGACCAGAGTTTCGTTCTTAGCACTATGGTGCTAACTCCTGTCCCAGGAAATCTGTTGTCTTCTTATAGCTAACTTGGTTCAGGCATAAGGTGGGGTGGGTTCTAGCTGACTTTGAACAGAGACACAGGATATGAACTTGGCAAGGACAGCCGAGTGGGAACTCTTCCCTGGAGGGAGGAATCCTCAAGGAAAAGCGGGGCTCTGTGAGCAAAGAAAACCCATTTCCAAACAAAACCGCAAAGGATCCACGATGCTCAGGTTTGTGGCCCGGTACTTTCCTCGGGTCCTTGTTGAGCACCTTTGCCCAGTTCTCACAATGCAAACCATTTTCAGGTGAAATGCACCCAAGTCTCCACTCCTGCACCCCCTGCTGGTGGAGGACGCAGCAACATGGACCTCTGAGCCCCTCTCTCTGCCTCAGTCTGAACAGGAGAAAATAGTCTCCGGATTTCTCCAAACAGTTTCTCATAAGGGGCACCAAATGTAATCAATTACCCATGACAGCAAGGACATCTCAGAGTCCTTCTACCCACGCCCAGGCCCAAGCCATAAATCAAGGCTCTGGTCGCACAGAGTCTTGCAAGAGTTGCAACTAGAGACCCAGAGACCCTGAGTGGGAATCCATGGTGGATGGAGTATTCTGGCATCAGCGACAAGCACCAGGTGGGCTCCTCTCTAGAGCAATGCAGCTGGAGAGGAGCTTCCCACTGCAGCCCAGCCACACAGAGCTCAGGTTAGGACCTGGAGAAAGCGGACTGAAGACAGGGACAGCGTGTGTGCGAGAACTGAAATCTCCCAGGAGCTCTGCACACAGCAGGCCTGGCAGGCAGCCCCCCTCCCAGGTACAATAACCAGGACATGCAACCCTGCCCTCTATGCATGCATAGGACTTTACTAGTGGCTTGGAGACAAGGTTAGGAGGCAAACACCCTGATCTTTTCCTTCCTCCAAAAGCTGGGGGGAAAAAAGATCTAGTTGACTCACTCTTCTAGGATGACCTGACAGGCATGCCCAATAGCCTTCAGGTCAGGAGATCCCAACTTGGAGGAGAGAAGACTGAGTGCGGCAGGATCTCCTCATCCCTGTCTCACAGCTGTGGTGGTTTGAATGAGTGTCGCCCATAGGCTGTAAGTATTCAGACATTTGTCTTCAGTTGGTGGCACTGTTTTTGGAGGTCTTAGAAGGTGTGGCCATGCTAGAGGAAGTACGTTATTGGAGGCAGACTTAGTGAGTTTAACAAGCCTTGTGGTCTATAGTTGCTCTCTCTGCTTCCTGTGCTCTTTGCGAGATGTGACCCTCGGCTTGCTGCTCCAGATCCAGCCGCCATGCCTCCCGCCA
This sequence comes from Rhizomys pruinosus, assembly GCA_009823505.1. NCBI lineage: Eukaryota > Metazoa > Chordata > Mammalia > Rodentia > Spalacidae > Rhizomys > Rhizomys pruinosus. The sequence continues at coordinate 553,026 of VZQC01014453.1, forward strand.
CAATGGACTCTAATTCCCTGGAACTGTATATCGTAAGCTCAAATAAACTCTTCCTTTTATAAGTTCCTTGGTCATGGTGTTTTATCACAGCAACAGAAAAGTGACTAATACAATAGCCTAGACACATGTGAGTCAGTGTGCAGTGTTCAGAACATCCAACACGCTGGGGTCCAGACTGTATCATCAAGGGGCTCTTTATAGAGTGTCACGCGCAGCAGTCTCGCCGGCAAGAACTTTATGCGGACAACAGGATTCTTCTGCAGCAGTATTTATTGTGTACACAGCTCTCTTGTGAGAAGGACCCCGAAATGAGGAAGAGGCACTGCCTATATAGCAGTCTAGAGGGTTTGAGTATGCTCTGGAATGGTGCACTGTCCAATGCCTCATTAGCATATCCAATGTATGGGCTTATAGCACAATAGGGGCCAAAGCCTCATTAGAATATTAGGTGAATGGGCTCAAAGTCATGCGCAGTTCCTGTCCTAACGCGGAAGAGGTGGCTACATGCGGAAAAGGTGGCTAGTTGTTGTTCTCTAGCCTCCTGAGGAAGTCGGCGCCATCTTTAGGGTGCGGTGCATGGTCACAGTAACAATGCTGTGACAGGCTGCCAACAGTTCCCCCTTTTCTGTTATATGGCTGGGAGAATGTCTGTCTTAGGTTGCCACTGTAGAGGTATTCCTTACCCGTCATGGGGACAGCAAACAGCTTGTTAATTGGTGATATCTCGCGGCGTCCCGCGAGCCCAACCAACAGAGTTTCGCAGCGTCCCACGAGCCTCTGCTAGTACAGGTGCCGGTTTGCTCCCTGTCTTAGGTTGGTAATACTTGCAGTTGGCTTTACCCGTCATTGACTACTTCTCCAGCATGGAAAGCCATATATTAGGGGATGAGCCTACCTCTAATGCTGCAAGAGCCTGCGCAATGACTACTTTATCCCGCTGATGTTGGGCACGGAGCCTACACACAATCCAGAGCATAATCATAATCCCTCCACAAAGCAAAAGGCCAAGCCCCGCCACCCCCGCCCATTCTTTAAGGTGTGAGGCGGCAGTGGCGATCCAGGAAGACAGTCCTTCAGCAAGGGAGACATCCACTCTGGTCGAATTTACAGTGACAATCGCTATGCGGAGTTGATTCATCAAATTATCAAATTCTCCAGTCCAATTTCCTAAAAGATAACTGGACAATTGTTTAGACAGATTTGCTGCTTTTGTGAAATTATGATATTGGATGCTGGTTACACACAGACCAGGGTATTTCCTGAAAAATGAAAGCAACTGTACTGGACATTTTAATCATTCCTGCAGTTTCTAAAGAGTTGACAGCATTTACCACATAGCTAGAATCTGAGACAATATTGAGGGGCCCAGGAAAATTCTTTAGTACCTCTAATACCACTTGACATTCAGTTAATTGTGGAGAGGTATGCTCAAACTGCACAGTGGTGATTTTTCCTTCATGAACGTATGCCCCTGTTCCATTCTTGGAGCCATCAGTATAGACTACAGCGCCCCCAGGTATTGGCTGGGTCCTGGTTATCCGAGGAAAAACCAAAGGCTGGCTTTGGGCAAAATTTAATACTGGATGTTTAGGGTAATGATTGTCAAAGTGGCCTTGAAAGGTTGTAGCAAGGATGGCCCAATAATCATTTGTGGCTGCCAGTACTTGTAATTGTTCTGTAGTGTAAGGAATAATAAGTTTTTGAGGGTGTGAGCCAAAATGAGTGACTGCTGCTTTAAGTCCTTTTAGAGCCAACTTAGCTACAGCAGCAGGGTACCATTCAATGGTCTTAGCCGGGGATGCATTGGGATGGACCCATAGAAGCGGGCCATGCTGCCAGAGAACTGCAGTAGGCAGTTTATCAGTCTGTAATATACATAAATGAAAGGGTTCAGATGGTATTATTCTGAGTAATTGAGTTTTGCTTAGGGCTTTTTCCACCTTTTGTAGGACGGTTAAAGCTTCTGGGGTCATAGTACGTGGTGATGTAGGGTGTGAGTCTCCCTCCAAGATATCAAATAATGGCTTTAACTCGGTTGTTGACAGGTTGAGGAACGGACGTATCCAATTGATGTCTCCCATTAATTTTTGGAAGTCATTAAGTGTACGTAGGTGGTCTTTTCGAATTTCAATCTTTTGAGGTCTAATAAATTCTGGATAAATAATGGTTCCTAGGAATTGTCCTATTTGGGTATTTTGGACTTTTTCTGGGGCTATTATAAGCCCATAGCTTGTTAGTGATTTGACCAATGTGTCATATGCGTCATAGATCTCTATATGACTATTGCCACATAAAAGGATATCATCCATGTAATGTATGACTATTAAAGAATGAAATTGTTTGTATACTGGTTCAAGGGCTTGTTGAACAAACAATTGACATATAGTGGGGCTATTGGCCATGCCTTGGGGTAGGACCTTCCACTGGTAACGTTTGTCTGGACCCACATGATTAATGGTGGGCAGGGTGAATGCAAATCGCTCTCTGTCCTGTGGGCACAGAGGGATGGAAAAGAAACAGTCTTTAATATCTATTATCAGAATTTGCCAATGATTTGGGAGAGCTGACAAGAGGGGAAGTCCACGTTGGACTGGGCCAAAGATTTTCATTTGAGCATTAATTGCGCGGAGATCATGAAGCAACCTCCATTTCCCCGACCTCTTTTTAATAACAAAAATTGGGGTATTCCAGGGGGAGTTAGAAGTTTCTATATGCCCAAGCGTTAGTTGTTCTTGTACTAGCTGATGAGCTGCAATGAGTTTTTCAGAGGATAGAGGCCATTGAGGAACCCATACTGCTTCCTCTGTGAGCCAAGGTATGGGCATTGAACCCTCAACAGCCTTTAGGAAAAACCCAGACCATGTCTGTCTAATTTTTGTTTAGTAGGTATAGGTTCAGTTATTCCTTGATTAGATTTGCCTAATCCTTTTCCGGGAATGTATCCCATTTTTGTCATCATGTCTTGAGCGGGGGCAGAGTATTCATTCATAAGTTTTAGACCTAATTGTTTCATTACATCTCTTCCCCATAAATTAATAGGTAGTGGAAGGACATAGGGGGTAAATTCTCCCTGTTGCCCTTCTGGTGCTTTCCATTTGAGGGGCTTAGAGCTTATGGAGGGTGAAGACTCGTAGCCTAAACCTTGTAAGGAGTGTGCAGACAGAGTCACAGGCCAAGCAGTTGGCCACCACTGTGCAGCTATTATACTTTTGTCAGCTCCAGTGTCCAGGAGGCCTTCAAACCTTTTTCCTTCAATTGTTAATTGCAATGTTGGCCTGGTATCCAAGTTGGCAACTAGGTAAGCCGAATCAGTGCCAGTAGAGCCAATTCCATTACTTCCCCTATGTCTCATGCTGGAAGGAGATAATTTATGGCAGCTGGGGAGGACAAGGAGTTGAGCAATGCGGTCTCCTGGGGAGATTGAAAAAAGTCCTCTGGGGGAGGAACACATTATCTTAAGCTCCCCTGTATAATCTTGATCAATGACTCCAGGGTGGACAATTAGGCCTTTCAATGTTATAGATGAACGACCCAATATCAGCCCCATGGTATTTTCTGGTAATGGACCATGAAAGTCGGAGGGAATCGGATGTATTCCCATTTGTGGAGTCAGAACTATTCTGGTGGTGGAACGGAGGTCCAATCCTGCGGACCCTGAGGTGGCCCTCCGTGGGAACTCACGGGTGATTGTGTCCAATGGATGCGAGTGTGGGGGCCTCCATATATTTGAGGGCCCTGGAGACGAGGGCCCCGCATCTCGTTTTTTGGCTCCTCCAGGGGGCGCCCTTTAATGTCTTTTATTGAACGGCACTCATTTGCCCAGTGTTTTCCTTTTTTACATCTGGGGCACAACCCAGGCACTTTTGCATTACTTTGGCTGGTACATTCCTTTTTCATATGACCTGACTTTCCACATTGAAAACAGACAGGTGATTTAATAGGTCTAGTTTGTCTCTGTCCTTGTAATATGGCTGCTGCCAGCCCAGTATTAGTGAGGGGCCCCCCTATCTCCCTGCATGCCCTCAGCCAGGATTGTAGCCCTTTTGTTTTGCGAGGGATGATAGCCGCCCTACACTCTTTTGTACACTGTTCAAAAATGAGCTGCTCTATGAGGGGCATTGCTTGTTCTTGGTCCCCAAAGATTCTACCAGCAGCTTCCAATAAGCGAGCAACAAAGTCAGAGAAGGGCTCACTCGGGCCTTGAATTATTTTTGTCAAATTGCCTGAAACTTCTCCCTTGTTTGTAAGCGCTTTCCAGGCTCGGAGAGCCGTAGTAGCTATTTGAGTATAAGCGCCAAGGGGGAAGTTAGTCTGATCAGCAGCATGTTCTCCCTGACCAGTGAGCATATCAAATGTCCATTGTGCTGCCTCGCCTCCAGCTGTAGCATTAGAGCGAGCCTGTGCCTGGCAGGCATCATGCCAGAGTGCTTTCCATTCAAGATATTGCCCCATTGTTAAGAGGCAAGCTTTTGCAACATACTGCCAATCTGTTGGAGTCAAAGCAATACTGGCCAAGCGTTCCACTTGTGCTACTGTAAAATTGGCGTTGACTCCATAAGCGCGGACAGATTCTGCTAACTCTTTAACTTGTTTATGCTCTACTGCACGGTGGAGTCGACCACCATCCTCATTTTCAAAAACTGGGAACATTTGTCTCATGGCATGTCGTACCTCCGGCGAACAAAAGGAGGTGGAACATTTCCCAGGTGCATAAGGCGGAGGAGCAGAAGGCACTAGGGTGGGTGAGCTATGAGGCTCATTTACTTTTAGTTTTAGCCTGTCCCGCCTCCGGGCAGGCTGAAAGTGTTCACTTTTATACCGAGCCGCTTCCTCCTCTAAATCGTCCTCCTCGGATGGTGACAGTTCCTCATCAGATTCTGAATCAGTTAATGTTAGAGCTTGCAAGTCTTTAAATGGGTATAAAGTACCCTTGCTACCCCTTTCCTTTTTATTGCTAGCATTTTTGGGGCTTTCCTTTTTTATATGTGCACCTAACTTTTCACTCCGTTCTGTTTCTGACATGCTTTCCTGGAGCTCCTCAAGGGCCTGTTGACCTTCCTTAATCTCTTCTTTGCAGTTTTGATCCTGGAGACAGGATCTAACTAGCTTCCAAATGGGAATAGTGCCTGCTTTGAGTTTACCAACACGCTGTTCCCTGTCTAGGTCACCTTTAAGTTTATCCCAGCTCGAAATTGAAAGTGAGCCAGTGGTAACAAACCAAGGAGCGCAACGATCTACTTCCCGAACGAATGTCTCTAGAGTTTTTGTTGAAACTTTTAACTCCCTCCCTTTAAGGACTGTTTGAAGAGCGATGACTAGAGAATGAGAATTACCCATTGCAAAGTGATGTGGGTTATCTACCTCCAACTTAATCACCAAAATCAACACCAGCCCTTATGAGCACAAAATAAGGCAACCAAAACAATAACACAAGCTACAAGAACAATCAAACAGGCTTCCAAAACCTCCAGATTATCAGGCAAAAGCATGCCTCTCAGAACTAACCTTTCCTGAGCGCAGTTCTGAATCCTCTTCAAAAATGAAGGGTCCTCTCGGCGCCAGCGATGTCTGGTTCCCGGGCCCGGGTCTTCGGCACCACTTGTCACGCGCAGCAGTCTCGCCGGCAAGAACTTTACGCGGACAACAGGATTCTTCTGCAGCAGTATTTATTGTGTACACAGCTCTCTTGTGAGAAGGACCCCGAAATGAGGAAGAGGCACTGCCTATATAGCAGTCTAGAGGGTTTGAGTATGCTCTGGAATGGTGCACTGTCCAATGCCTCATTAGCATATCCAATGTATGGGCTTATAGCACAATAGGGGCCAAAGCCTCATTAGAATATTAGGTGAATGGGCTCAAAGTCATGCGCAGTTCCTGTCCTAACGCGGAAGAGGTGGCTACATGCGGAAAAGGTGGCTAGTTGTTGTTCTCTAGCCTCCTGAGGAAGTCGGCGCCATCTTTAGGGTGCGGTGCATGGTCACAGTAACAATGCTGTGACAGGCTGCCAACAATAGAGCAGTGTAGTCAAAACTCTGTGTTCATGCAGGTGGGCATCGTTCAATACGCTTGACATTTACAGTTAGGTTGTTTCTCTAAACACCACTGACTGGCACTTCCATTTCACAATTGAGACACAGAGATTTTGCTACAATACTCAATCCTCACCCTCTCTCCCCTCGTGCCTTCAGGCACCAAGAGCAGTTTCCAGACATTGTAGATGAAACTGGAAAACATAATCACCCCTGTAACTAGAGGTGCTTTCTGGTCTAATGCACATCCAGAAGACCCTTCCAGGGTGGCCTTCCAATTCGACAGATCCTGCCCATCTTTAGCATCCCCCACAAAGAGCTGCTAGGACCAAGGATACAGTTACCAATGCAGATCAGCTCTGTAGTTAAGCAAGTGATGCTGCCAGGCTGGAAGGTGTCCCCTGACAGGGACCAAGTAAAGGGACTGAGAAGCTATCAGAGTCTATGGGGAGAGAGAGCTGTCACCTGAACCAGGTGATGAGACCCAGGGATGCTGGAGAGGAGGGACAGGGGTGACCCTAAGTGGTTTCATGTGTCTGTGTGCACATGTGGGTGAACATCTTCATGCAGTACAAAAAGGAGCGTAGATGCCATAGGGATCCTGGCTCTTAGATGTTGACAGAAATTCTTAAAGACACCAAGGAAATAATTCTTCATTGAGAAAGTGGTAGCTTTCCTTGGCCATAAGGATAATCTCTGAGAAGGGCTCAGAGACAACTTCAGGGCCAGAGCTGCTGGGCTTCTTCTCAAGCAGCAGGTGTCACCTGACAGGGACCAAGTAGAGGGACTGAGCAGCCATTAACATCCACAGTGAGAACGCTCTTGGGATGCCCCCCATGGTCTTTGAGGGCTTCATTCACAGCAATGAGAGCACTGAAGATAAGGCACTGGCCCAGTCCACCCTGCGCATCATAGCCCTTGTCTCTAACCTCTACCTGGACCTATCCCTGGCCCCAAAAGTGTGACTTGCTGGGTAGTGGTGAAGTTCAGAGGTTGTGGCACATGGACGCACCTCTTTTAATGGGGCTGAACACATCTCCAGAAGTTCACAGATACATCTAAAAATGCCCCAAGCCAGAATGCCCTCAAGTGGCCGGTACTCAGCACTTCCTGTTCACTGAATCCTGTGCTGCCCCCACAGGATTTGGTGGCCTGGGTGACAATGGGCTTCCTACAGATCATCCACTCTGAAGATGTCCCCAACATGGTCACATCTGGGAGTTCTGTGGGCTTCTTGCTCTGGCCTTCAACTTTCCCTGAAGGACCTATCCATGGCCTCCAAAGACAAGTGGTCTGCGGCCCATATATAACTATGACAGATGATGGGTCTCTGAAGACAGTCCTGCCTAATACCTCCTCCTTCCACTACCATGGGGCCTACAATCCCGTGTGGAGAGTCCAGCCCAAGCTCCTGCCTAATAGCCCAGAGCCCTACAAGGAAAGACAATAAATCTTTCAGCGTCAGCCATTGTGATCCAATTATTTCCTATGTATTTTTATTGGCTTTTCTGCATTTTATGATCCTACTTAGACCCCTCCCCATGTTCACCTCCCCCTTAGCCCGTCCACAGGGTTTCATGTATTCTGTCATATGCTAAGGCCTAGCAAGTCAAGTTTGTGTCCCCACCTGTCCTTCTGTGTGCGTCCTTCCACTGGAGCCTGGTCAGCCTGTCCAGCATCACTCGCCCTCACCAGCAGTGATCATCTGCCAATAGTTCCTCAGCTAAGGTTGGGCCTCCTGCCCGTTTCCCCTCTTCTTTTTTTTTTTTAATTGATGCTTTGTGTATTTCACACACCATTTTCCAATTCAGTTCAGGCATATTTCTCTTTCCCTTCCCCCCACCCCACCCCACCCCCATCCCAGATCATGCATTCTGCCATAACTGTCCTGCATCTTTCTCTCAGTTTTTTTTTCCATTTTTTAGCAATAAGTGATAATTTATGAGTACAAGCATCCTTCATGCAAAACCAACTTGCAAGCAGTTGTGTCCAAACCCACACAGCCCCTTGGTCCCACCATCCAGCAGGGGGGGCGGCTTATATGTTCAATCAAGTTGATCAAATGAGTGTCCAGGTTACATTGCTGCAGTTCCACCATTCACCAATCGCAGCCCTTACATTCTACCATGCCCCCTCTTCCGCAGATTGTTACCAAAGGCCACTATACCAATAAAGCAAATATGGGTTCTCCTTGAGGTCAAGCAAAGACTCCTCCTCCGTAAGCACCAGCTACACCTCACCTGCCTGGAAATACTGTGCAGCAGAGGCAGCCATATGCCTGTATATCCCAAATCTAATTGGCTATTGGCTCTCTCCTTGGAGGAATAACCCATGGCTGATGCCACAAGCTTGCACCCTCTAATGGTCAGGAGATGTTATAAGCCACAGTAAGACCCTATCATATTTAATAGAAAAAAATGCAATTCATGGATTAACTACCATCCAAACATCTGTGTCTATACCAAAGTAACCTACGATAACAATTAATACTGTTTAAATACCTATATATCTAATTGCTTGTGCTTCATTAATAGGATCAAAAGGTTATTCCTGGACAAACTGTCAGTCCATGAAAGAAAACAGCCAGAATTGACCAGAGACCAAGACAGCAGCTCCAGAGAAAGTAGACTGTTTTGCTTCTCAGCCACCTGTGCCCCTTTTCTAAACCGTTTCCCCTCTTTTGTGCTCAGATTTTGTCTGATTGAGTTCGCATGGGTCTTGTGCATGCCGTCATCTTTGCTGCAAGTTCAAACAAGCAAGTTCCCAGAAGCCTGGACGACCATTTCCTTCTGTTCATGCACCAACCCTGGCTCCTAGCATCTTTCTGCCCCCTCTTCTGCAATGGTCCCTGAGCCCTAAGTAGGTGGGATTTACTATAGGAGTCCCATCCAAGAACACACACTCTGCAGTCTCTATTTTCTACAGTCTGGTCCCTTATGGCCTACTGAGTTCATCTCCCTGCATTTCATGAGGAAGCTTCACTGGTGAGAGCTGAGAGATGCTTCAAAGTTCTCTCTACCCCCGTTCTGTTATGTGCCATGAACCTTAGGTGAAGAGGTTCCATTGTAGATGTGTCACTTAGGGATGAGCAACTCACAGAAACTTTTTCTCTGGGTGACCAGTTGTGGAACTCTGTAATTGTCTCCATGTCTTGTAAAAAGAAGCTTCTTTGACCTGACTGAAATGGTGAACTTCTACTTGAAACAGTAAACGTCTGCATCAAGAATTTTGAGAGAGACAGAGAAAAAGATGAAAAATATGTTTGGCAGAATGCATGAGCTCTGGTGGGGTGGGGGGGCAGGGAGGAGGGTACGGGTCTAGATTTGATTTGTAATGTAATTGACTTGTATGAAATGCACAGAGCTTCAATAAAACATTGGCCAAAAAAAGCTTCTTTAATGAGTGGTGGCTGTTATATTTGTCTGCAGATATAATATTTAGCATACAGTTAGAAATTACATTTGTCAGGGCTGGAGAGCCATCTCACTGGGAAGAGCCCTGACTGCTCTGGCAGAGGACCTAGGTTTTGTTCCCAGCACCCACATGGCAGATAAAAGCCATCGTAACTCCAGTTCCACAGAATCTGATGCCCTTTTCTGACCTCTACAACATGAATGCACTTACATGCATGGAGACAACGCACTCCTATTTCAAACCCGTGCCTTCCCAGGCTCAGATACCAAGCGAGGGAGGCTGACAGGGGAAGCAGGCCAGTGCTCTGTAACTACTGCTCAGTTTTCCAGTGAAGTTAAAACTCCCCTAAATGAAGTCTATGTGGCACAACATTCATCATGTTTAGCAAGTTTTAGGTCAGCCAGGGTTATATGAGACACTGTGAGAAAGACAAAAAGCCAGACAACCTCCTCTGTCCTCCATATGCAAGCTCAGTTATGCCAGTACAGAGAGAAAGAGAGAGAGAGAGAGAGAGAGAGAGAGAGAGAGAGAGAGAGAGAGAGATTTGGGTTACACAGACAGATGGAGCCACCTGGCGTCCATGACAGGTACAAGGCAGATCATCTGTAGACAAATGCTTTCCAGCTGGACAGAATCTGGAGAAATCAGGGCCAGTGACACACACCAGCATGTGTGCAAGAGCCACAATCGCCCATGGATTTGGCACACAGCAGGGACCCCAGCCTCATGTACAACGGGAGACAGAGTGGTAATGCTGAGTCTCTAATGTGCTGGGTTCTAGACTATCACGGAGTTCACCTTAGAGATGCGCATCCAACACTCCATCTACTCCTTGAATGTCGGTATCATGACAGCACTTTAAATTTACTGCCCACTTGTTTCTGTCCACAACCTAAGGCTGCGCACACTGCTGATATCATTTCCATTCCACAGTTGAGACAATGGAGCCCTGAAAAGTTCAGACAATAGGACCAAGGTCACATAGGTAGTTGTTGGTGATATGATTTACCAGGAATTGAACCCAGGCAGCTTAACCCCAGAAATTATACTTGGAATACCTACACTAAATTTCAAAGTGTTTCCCCATAAAGGTCATTTCTTGTACCAAAAAGTACTTTGGGTGTCAGTACAGCCCTCTGCTCTACCAGGACATGAGCACATTGTTGACCCTAAAGATAGCCTTGGGCTTCTGTGACTCATGTGCCTGTGGCTGAGTAATGTTCCCCCACTGAGATAACAGCAAAGAGAGAAAAATGTGGGCATTGTCTAGATAAGAAAGAGTGGAAGAGATTTACAGACAAGGGGGGGAGCAGGTAGATGCACACACTGGGGCCTGGCAAGCCCTGGGGACTGAGAGTGGGGACCCAGAGACTCCAAGTCTCATGCTCAGATGGAACACCACAAAGCTGAGGGAGTCCTCCCCTCTGCTCTGATGAGTTCTAAAGCGATGGAGCTGGCACAGAGGAGCTTGGCGCGGGGCTGTGTGACTGCCATCCCAGTGCTACAGACACCCATGGCACAGCACCCCACATTGATTCTGAATGATGATGTATTCACAGATTTGAGCACTGAAGAGCTGCTGGCTGTGCAAATTTTGCTGATGAACTGGAGGTTGCTGGAGATTCAGTCATCGAAGTCACTATCTTTGCACAAGAACTTCATGTCCCTCATTGAGATGCTGCTGCCCAAGAAGGATGTGCTGGGTTTTCCAGATGGTGGAGGAGAACGTCCTAAGAGGGAAGCCAATGTTGCCATCTTCTTTGTTGCCTAGGAGCACCCCAATGTCAGCAAGGTTGCAGTGGGGTGCCTACCATAGCTGGTCTGCATTAGACTACTGTTCTTCAAGCCAGTGCACCAGCCATCTTGGGCATCCAGACCCATCCACAGAACAGGGCACAGCCTCCTCTATGACACCCTGAAGAAGGCCACCAAACCCCCTTGCTTCAGGTTTTCCTTGACACCACCGGCTTCACCGTTCAGGACTGTGACAGAGGATGCCTGACCTTCACAGAGGTAACCCCACATGTTATGGGGTCTGGACAGCATCACACCTGGTTTAGCATGTGGTGCTATCTGGAAGGCCACTTCCTGCACCTACTGGGCTGAAGGTCCTTGTGGGTCATAAAAGCACAAATGAGCAGGACTGGAGAGTGGAAAGCAAGTTCTATAACAGCCCACAGGAGCTGGCTCAGAAATAAAGATGGAGAAATGGACACTGAGGACCCACTGACCGAGAAAACAATGCAGCCATCGCTCTTCTCTTCCTACAAGCCAAGTGAGGAGTTCCCCATGCCCATCACTGAGGCTGGTCTGCAGATGGTCCAGCCCCCTGGTCCACGATACATCATAGATGTATAGAGGACAACACTGATCTATAGAGGAGTCTGGAGCTTCTCTTTCTGGCTGTGATCCCCTTTCCTGAATTTCAAGGGTGAAAATATTGCCTATGATGTAAGTGTGCACAGAGCTGTGGCCCTGGAGAAAACACACCACACCTGCAGGCACAGAGACCATGAACACAGATGTGACCTCAGACCTGGGCTGTGTCACTCACGAGTTAGCCCCCAGCATCGACTGTCCTGACACAGCCACCTTCCTGAATGTCATCCATTCCTATGACGCTGACAGCCCTGTCACCTCCCCATGAGCCCTTTGTCTCTTTGAGGTGCCTGCAGGGCACCCATTCAGCACTATTTTAACTATGATTGTAACAATGGTTTCAACTCCTATTCAAAACTGGATGAACACCTGCTGGTGCCGTGGATGGTCTCAACAGTCCACAATTTTGATTATAGATCAGACTTCATCTTCTACACTAGTGGTGTGATAGAGTCCAAAACACACACTACTGGCTACTCCCAAGCTACCCTATCACACCCCTGAGGTGATAGGCCACAGTGCTCGCCTTCACCCATCCCCACATGGCAATATCCACACCAACCTATTCCATCATGGAGTTGATCTGGGTGGAGCAGGTGCAGCTCCGAAGATGCCTTCTCAGTCACTCAGCTGCTTCCCACCAGAGGCAAAGCAGAGACTCCTGGACATGACACCAAGAGGATTCATTCAGCCATGTTCATACAAAAGAAATACCATGCACCTCTGAAAATGGGGCAGGGAATGGTGCCCTCCAAGATTTAAAAAAAAAAAAAAAAAAACCAACAACAACAAAAAAACAGGATGGCAAGAGGCTGGAGAGATAGCTCAGCAGTTAAGAGCACCAACTGCTCTTGCAGAGAGGACCGAGGTTGGATTCCCATTCCCAGCACCCACACAGTGGCTAAGAACCGTCTTTAAGCCTGGTGCGGTGGAGCATGCCTTTAATCCTAGCACTTGGGAGGCAGAGGCAGGCAGATCTCTGTGAGTTCAAGGCCACCCTGATCTACAGAGTGAGTTTCCGGCCAGCTAGGGTGATAGGGAGACCCTGTCTCAAAACAAATAAACAAACAAACAAACAAAAAACCACAAAAAACACAAAACCTAGGATGGTGAGATGGCTCACTGGACAAGCCTGAAGCCTGAGTTTGAGCTCAGGACCCCACTTAAAGGTGGAAAGAGNCTCCAGTGAAAAGAGACAGCAAGGTCTGGCCACCCTGGAGCAGAGGCAGTACTCCAGTGAAAAGAGACAGCAAGGTCTGGCCACCCTGGAGCAGAGGCAGTGCTCCAGTGAAAAGAGACAGCAAGGCCCCACCCACCCTGGAGCAGTTCACTCCAGTGAACTCGGGCTCCTTTCCCCTCAGGGAGGACTCTCCCCAGCACCTGCTCTTTAGCAGCCCCCCAAAGGACATTGGGGCCACAGGCTGAACTACCTGCCAAGCCATCCCAAGTTCAAGGAAGAGCTGCCTCCAGTCTGGTAGAGGGAGCAGGCTGTCACCTGGACCAGGTAGGGGATGCAGGGCACTGGGAGGAAGCTCAGTGCTTACCCCCAGTAACTGCGTGTCCATCTGTACTCCTGTCATCTACGCCCCTTGTCTGGGCATCTCAGTGCTCATCCTCACACGCTTACTTGTGAAGGCATGGAGGGGCTCACAGGGTTCCAGGCCCTGAGATGGTGATGGGGAGTCTGGTAGTCTCCCAGTAAATAATTGTGCATTGTAGAGAATCAGCAACTTCTTCATCTACGGCCTTAATTATGTTGCCTGTGAGTGGTAACCCCAGTACCCAGAGTCATCTGCCTTCTTTTCCACCTACAGGTACTTCCTGGCAGTGACCAAGTACCAGGAGTCTGAGCTGTGCAGCAGCATCCTGTACAACAAGATCACCTCCTGAAATCCCCCTGTGCGCTGCCCTGTCCGCTGAAGCCTGTGCTTCTCCTACAGGATGCAAAGGCCTGGGTGACACTGGCCTTCCAGTTTATAGCCCATTCTGAAGATGTCCCAACAGAGCCACACCTGGGAACTTCATGGGCTTCCTTCTCCAGCCCTTCACGTTCTCCTACGGCATCCAGGACAATTAAGTTCAACAGACATAACTATGTTGAACCCTTATCCCTAAAGACAGGTTCTACCTGATTCCTCCTCCTCCTTTCAGCTACAAAGGGACCTACAATCCTGTGTGAAGACTCCAGCCACAGCTCCTGCCCTATATCCCGAGAATCCCCAGAAACAAGAGCAGACAATACACCTTTGAACTTCCACCCTTGTATGCTATTTTTTTTTGTCATTTTGAGAGTGTCTCCCTGTAGCCCCAGCTGTACTGGAACTCACTCTGTAGACCAGGCTGGCCTTGAACTCACAAAGATCCGCCTGCCTCTGCCTCCCAAGTGCTAGGATTAAAGGCGTGCGCCACCCTTGTATGCTATTTTTTAGAACTATGGAGGGCATGGTGCTGCACACACATTTGGGCTGCCATGGGACTCCAGTCACGCTTTTCTTCTATAACCTCCAGAAGACCTGTATGACCAGGAAGCCCATTGAGGTACTGGATTGCTCGACTTGGTTTTTAAATATCTGAGGTTTTGTTTCCCTTTCAGGCAAACTTTAAGGGAATTTTTCCATGGGCATGAATAAGGAAGCAGCTGAGGGGAAATTAAATTACCAACACCTTCACCTTTTGATTACTGGTCCGTGGTCTAGAATGTTCCCTATAAACATTGGAAAAACATATATGTGTATTGATATTCTGAACTATTGACTGTAACAACAAAAGTCTAGAGACAGCTGTCTTCCCAACTGTATTAAAGAAGTTAAATTAACTAGGGCATTGTGGTAGTTTGAATGAAAAGTGTCCTCCCAGGCTCAAGTATGTGAACCTTGGTCAGTTTGGCAGGAAGGTCACACAATATTTAGGGAGTGTGACATAACTGGAAGAAGTATATGACTGAAGGCAGGCTTTGAGAGTTCACACCCTTGCCCCACTTCCAGTTTCTCTCTCTCTCTCTCTCTCTCTCTCTCTCTCTCTCTCTCTCTCTCCCTCCCTCCCTCCCTCCCCCTTCCCCCCTCCCTCTCTCCTTCCCTTGAAGAAGTGAATGCTCAGCTTTCTGCTCTGGCCGTGCCCTCCCCCCCACCATTATAGACACTTGTTCTGGAACCATAAGCCAAAATGAAGTCTTCTATAAGTTGCCTTGATTATGGTGTTTACTACACAACAGAAAAGTTGGTGGAGAAGTTGGTGCCAGAGAGTGAACTGTTTCTCTGATGGGCCATCCTAGTAGAGCCCGGCTCAAGGTGTTCCAGAGAGAAACAGGACGTAAACAGCGACGGGGTATTTTGGTAAAGAATCTGGCTGCTACCTTTCACCCTTTGCCTAAGATCTTGCTTAAGGTTAAATTCAAAACAAATGGACTGATTTCCTTGACAGACGGCCTAACATTGAATCTGTGGCTTGGTTATTTCTGATAAAGTTTATGCAAAGATACAATGAAAGAAGCAAGTGGAACAGAAATGGGAAAAGATGGAGTTTGTCAAGAAAGAGAGCAGTAGGAGGCTGATGCTGCAGCCAAGCCTGTCCTGGAAGAGACACTGCCGATTGACAAGGGATTCGAACCAACAAGGAAAGGCCTTCTGAGCTGCACATGAAAAAAAAGAGTGTCTTCAGAGCCAAGACCCCACCCAGGTAAGTGTGCGAATTGTGAAAGGAAGAGGCCTAAGGAGTTTTGTGCTCCTAGGAAACCACAACACACAAAAGCTCCTCAACTGCGAGCTGAGGTACATCCCAAGATGCAGCCAAACCTGGTGGTGTCATTCACGTGGTACTGACTATGGATGTCCAGCATACATCATGAAGCAGGTCCAGAACGCATCCTCATGAAGCAGGTCCAGCACACGTCATCATGAAGCAGGTCCAGCACACATCATAAAGCAGGTCCAGCACACATCCTCATGAAGCAGGTCCAGCACACATCATGAAGCAGGTCCAGCACACATCATGAAGCAGGTCCAGCACACATCCTCATGAAGCAGGTCCAGCACACATCATGAAGCAGGTCCAGCACACATCCTCATGAAGCAGGCCCAGCACACATCATCATGAAGCAGGTCCAGCACACATCCTCATGAAGCAGGCCCCGCACACATCATCATGAAGCAGGCCCCGCACACATCATCATGAAGCAGGTCCGGCACATGTCATCATGAAGCAGGTCCAGCACGCATCCTCATGAAGCAGGTCCAGCACACGTCATCATGAAGCAGGCTCAGCACATATCCTCATGAAGCAGGCCCAGCACACGTCATCATGAAGCAGGTCCAGCACACATCATCATGAAGCAGGTCCGGCACATGTCATCATGAAGCAGGTCCAGCACACATCATCATGAAGCAGGTCCCGCACACATCCCTATAAAGCAGGTCCAGCACACATCCTTATGAAGCAGGTCCAGCACACATCATCATGAAGCAGGTCCAGCACCCATCCTCATGAAGCAGGTCCAGCACGCATCCCTATGAAGCAGGTCCAGCACGCATCCCTATGAAGCAGGTCCAGCACACATCCTCATGAAGCAGGTCCAGCACACGTCATCATGAAGCAGGCCCAGCACACATCATCATGAAGCAGGTCCAGCACACATCATAAAGCAGGTCCAGCACACATCATAAAGCAGGTCCAGCACACANACACATCCTCATGAAGCAGGTCCAGCACACGTCATCATGAAGCAAGTCCAGCACCCATCCTCATGAAGCAGGCCCAGCACACATCATCATAAAGCAGGTCCAGCACACATCATGAAGCAGGTCCAGCACACATCATCATGAAGCAGGTCCAGCACACATCCTCATGAAGCAGGCCCAGCACACATCATCATGAAGCAGGCCCAGCACACATCCTCATGAAGCAGGTCCAGCACACATCATGAAGCAGGTCCAGCACACATCATGAAGCAGGTCCAGCACACATCATCATGAAGCAGGTCCAGCACACATCATTATGAAGCAGGTCCAGCACACATCATTATGAAGCAGGTCCAGCACACATCATCATGAAGCAGGCCCAGCACACATCCTCATGAAGCAGGCTCAGCACATATCCTCATGAAGCAGGTCCAGCACACATCCTCATGAAGCAGGTCCAGCACACATCATGATGAAGCGGGCCCAGCACATCCTCATGAAGCAGGTCCAGCACACGTCATCATGAAGCAGGTCCAGCACACATCATTCTGAAGCAGGCCCAGCACACATCCTCATGAAGCAGGTCCAGCACACATCATCATGAAGCAGGTCCAGCACACATCATCATGAAGCAGGTCCAGCACACATCCTCATGAAGCAGGCCCCGCACACGTCATCATGAAGCAGGCCCAGCACACATCATCATGAAGCAGGTCCAGCCCACATCCTCATGAAGCAGGCCCAGCACACGTCATCATGAAGCAGGTCCAGCACCCATGCTCATGAAGCAGGTCCAGCACACGTCATCATGAAGCAGGTCCAGCACCCATCCTCATGAAGCAGGTCCAGCACACGTCATCATGAAGCAGGTCCAGCACACATCCTCATGAAGCAGGTCCAGCACACGTCATCATGAAGCAGGTCCAGCACACATCCTCGTGAAGCAGGTTCAGCACACATCATGAAGCAGGTCCAGCACGCATCCTCATGAAGCAGGTCCAGCACACGTCATCATGAAGCAGGTCCAGCACACATCCTCATGAAGCAGGCCCAGCACACATCATCATGAAGCAGGCCCAGCACACGTCATCATGAAGCAGGCCCAGCACACATCATCATGAAGCAGGCCCAGCACACATCATCATGAAGCAGGTCCAGCACACATCCTCATGAAGCAGGCCCAGCACACATCATCATGAAGCAGGCCCAGCACACATCCTCATGAAGCAGGTCCAGCACACATCCTCATAAAGCAGGCCCAGCACACATCATCATGAAGCAGGCCCAGCACACATCATCATGAAGCAGGTCCAGCACACATCCTCATGAAGCAGGCCCAGCACACATCATCATGAAGCAGGCCCAGCACACATCCTCATGAAGCAGGTCCAGCACACATCATCATGAAGCAGGCCCAGCACACATCATCATGAAGCAGGTCCAGCACACATCCTCATGAAGCAGGTCCAGCACACGTCATCATGAAGCAGGTCCAGCACCCATCCTCATGAAGCAGGTCCAGCACACGTCATCATGAAGCAGGCCCAGCACACATCCTCATGAAGCAGGTCCAGCACACATCATCATGAAGCAGGCCCAGCACACATCATCATGAAGCAGGTCCAGCACACATCCTCATGAAGCAGGCCCAGCACACATCATCATGAAGCAGGCCCAGCACACGTCATCATGAAGCAGGCCCAGCACACATCATCATGAAGCAGGCCCAGCACACATCATCATGAAGCAGGTCCAGCACACATCATCATGAAGCAGGTCCAGCACACATCCTCATGAAGCAAGCCCAGCATACATCCTCATGAAGCAGGCCCAGCACACGTCATCATGAAGCAGGCCCAGCCCACGTCATCATGAAGCAGGCCCAGCACACATCATCATGAAGCAGGCCCCGCACACATCATCATGAAGCAGGTCCAGCACACATCCTCATGAAGCAGGTCCAGCACACATCCTCATGAAGCAGGTCCAGCACACGTCATCATGTTTACGGTAGCCAGGTGTGTACAGAAGCCAGGTGTGTATGGTAGCCAGGTGTGTACGGTAGCCAGTTGTGTACAGTAACCAGGTATGTACGGTAGTCAGGTGCTGTGGCCCACTTCCTCCCTCATGCCCCCGTGAGCTCCTATGCTTCCCTCTGCCTCATCCCTATCCAGCAATCCATGTTCAGGTGCAACACACCCAAGTTCTGGTGCTTGTGCCCCCACAGACCCCTGAACCCTTCTCTGTGCCTCTGACTCAGTGGGAGAAATTATAGGCTCCAGAGGGGTTTCAATCAGGGGAACCAAAGGCAATTAATTTCTTAAGGTAGCAAGGACATGTCAGAGTCCTTCTATGTACTCACAACCCCACATTGTAAGACAGGCTCTGGATCCCACCTCAGCCTGCAGAATGAGGCGTGTACCTAGAGACCCAAAGGGATCTCGAGTGGTACCCCACTGTGAGGCAGTTTCTCTGTAAATAAACCCCATGGAGAGAGGCTTTTGGATGACTCGCTCCTAAACACTTTCTATTTAGCATCAGCTTGTTTCTCTTCACAAGCTTAGGGACGTGCATGGTGCAGCTGTCCTTTCCATGTCAGAGTTGAAACAATGGAGGCCAGGGGACATTTGTTAAAACATGGCTACAGTCACATAGACGATCCTTGGTGTTCTGATTTGCCCAGGCACATGGACACCAGATCCTCCACTTTGAACATATAAATTTAATTCCCAAACGTGTGTTTCCTGAAAGGTATTTGTTGAACCAGAAAGGCAGTTTTGCTTTCAGCACAGCCTTCTGCCCACCAGGACATAAGCACCCGAGAGCCTTTGAGGAACAGGCCCTGGGCCACTATGACTCACAGTGCTCTTGCCTGATGAATCTTTTCCCTACTAAGGTAACACACACTAAAAGAGAAAAACATGGGTGTTTGTCTACATTAGAGAGACCACAAGGATTTGCAGGTGAAGGAAGACATACGCAGAGGTAATGGAAGTACGTAGGGGCTTGGGCAGCGATGGGACCTGGGAGTGGGCCCCAGAGACCCCAGCTCTGTCTTCAACTGGGTAAGAGGAAGACACTCGGGGGGCAGGACTACAGCAAGACCCAGGGACGAGGCACTCTAGGATGCAGCACAGAAAGGGAAACACAAGTCCTGTCCTCTGCTCTATTGTATTCCAGAGCCATGGAGCTGGCCAGACGGAGCTTGGCACTGGGCTGGACTGAGTGGCTGCCATCTTGGACATGGAGAGTGCCCGGTGGACCCTTAATGACAAGGTCTGAATGTTCCAGGAGGTGAGTGCTCCTGACCTGGGGTCTGTTCAGAGCTTCCTGATAAAATGGAACAGGCGCTGCAGCCATCCAAGATCCTGACTTTAGGTAAGAACTCTGAGTTCCTCGCTGAGATGTACAAGTACAACCACATGCTGAATCTTCTAGACCAAAGAAAAACACATCCTATGCAGGAAGCCCATGTCATCCTCTGCTCTCCTGTCTGGAGCACACCCCAGTGTTCCCGAGTTTGCTGATGGTACCTGCCGTGGTCAGTCCACACTGGAGAGCTGTCCCTCTGTTCAGGAAACCAGATGTCCTGGGCATCTAGTCCCATTTCCAAAGCAGAGTCTACCTTCCCCCACAACGTGCTAAATGAGGCCACCGAGCCCTTATTAGACCTTTTCCTAGACACCACTGGCTTCTCACTGCAAGACTGGAACAACCAGTGCCTGACCTTCATGAGGCAGCCCTCATGATGCAGAGTTGGACAGGAGCAGCACATGGTTTACCTTGTAGCACTATGTAGATGGCCACTTTCTGTGCCCCAGTGGGCTGGAGCCCAAATGTCCAGCACTGGAGAGTGGAACAGCTCTGGTATTACAGCAAGTTCAGAGAAGTTAAGGTGCTACCTACAGGGGACCTCTGTGGTCATCTCAAAGAAGCACAGTGGTTGGGGATTGTTCTAGTTTCCTTTCAATTGCTGTGACAAAACACTCTGACCAATTCCAACTTGGGGAGGAAAGGGTTTATTCAGCTCACATCTCCTGGGTCACAGTTCATTGCTGTGGGAATGCAACATAGGAATTCAGGGCAGGAACCTGGAGCCAGGAGCTGGAGCACAGGCCATGGAGGAATGCTGCTTACTGGCTTGCTCCCCTGGCCCATGTCCAGCCTGCGTTCTTATACTGTACACAACAAACTGCCCAGGGGTGGCATTGCCCACAGAGGGCTGGGCAACCCCACATCGATTGACCATCAAGAAAATACTCCACAGAGGTGGCCACAGGCCAGTCAATGGAGGCAATTCTCCAATTGAGGCTCCCTCAACCCAAGTGTGTCAAGTTGACACTAAAGCTATCCAGCACAGGGATAGAGGGGCCATTGGTGCAGTAGTAGTGGATGGTAACCAGGAAGATGGCCATGTAAAGGCAGTCAATGCCAGGCCTGGGCTGTGCGTGGGAGAGCTCAGCCACTGCTGGAAGAGCCAGCCCTGGGCAGATGGGCCTGGACTGTGCATGGGAGAGCTCAGCCCACTGTTGGAAGAGCCAGCCCTGGGCAGATGGGCCTGGGCTGTACGTGGGAGAGCTCAGCCACTGTTGGAAGAGCCAGCCCTGGGCAGATGGGCCTGGGCTGTACGTGGGAGAGCTCCACCCACTGTTGGAAGGGCTAGCCCTGGGCAGATGGGCCTGGGCTGTACGTGGGAGAGCTCCACCCACTGTTGGAAGGGCTAGCCCTGGGCAGATGGGCCTGGGCTGTACGTGGGAGAGCTCCACCCACTGTTGGAAGGGCTAGCCCTGGGCAGATGGGCCTGGGCTGTACGTGGGAGAGCTCCACCCACTGCTGGAAGAGCCAGCCCTGGGCAGATGGGCCTGGGCTGTACGTGGGAGAGCTCAGCCCACTATTGGAAGGGCCAGCCCTGGGCAGATGGGCCTGGGCTGTGCGTGGGAGAGCTCAGCCCACTGTTGGAAGAGCCAGTCCTGGGCAGATGGGCCTGGGCTGTACGTGGGAGAGCTCAGCCCACTATTGGAAGGGCCAGCCCTGGGCAGATGGGCCTGAGCTGTATAAGAAACATGACTGGAGGGACTGGAGATATGCATTGGCTGTTAAAACAAGTCTACAAATGAAGTCAGGGTCTACACAAGATTGGGTTCATGTGGCCCCACCCCTCTCTGAGGATTTAAGTAATTAATGACTGATTGGAGAGGGAGAGGCATCTCTTCAGTGGTGTGGCCTCTGGCAAGTTGCTTGTATTCATAGATATAAACCCTCACCCTTATGCCAGCCATGGTGCCCACACCTTTAATCCCAGGCAAAGGCAGGAGGAATCTCTGTGAAATCAAGGCCAGCCTGGTCTACATAGTGAGTTCCAGGCCAGCTGGGGCAACGGGAGACCCTGTCCAAAGACAAAAAAGGAGCCAAGTGGAAGGGCATCAAGGGAAATCTAAAAAGTTGTACAGAGTTTAACCCTGCGTCCAGGGGTCTATCAGGGTTTCAGGACATTCCAAAGCTAAAGAACACTTTGGTACGGTAAACAAACGTCTGCCATCTCTGAAGGCCAAGCTTCCTGCTCAGCAGTGTCACAATCTCGTGAGCCCTGGAGGTTGGCACTGTGGCACTTGCTATTCCCCACAGCCTTTGTGGTGCATTTGGAAACAGAGACCCTAGTGACAGGAGCGGCGGTGACAGAGATTATTGGCATCGAGCCAGATCAGGAGAAAGGATCTCCTCTGGATGGAGAAGAGAATATCTCAGGAGTTTTACTTCTTGCTGGTGAACTGTCAAGGCTGTCTGTCAACAGGGTGACGGCTGGAGACTACTGGCGCCCACTCCGCATTTCCACTTTCATCAATGAGCTGGGTTTGGGTGTCCCCCTTCTCAAACTGAGAAAACGACTCCCTGAGGAAGTGCTATGACGGCTTGAAGTACAATGTGAAGAAAGTATAGGAGGTGCTCTGTGATCTCTCCCAGGCTTCAATAAGGAGACAGCAGAGGCTTGTGGAGAAAATTGGAGCCCTTCCTGAGCCTGGCCCTGCCAACCTTGGTGGTCGCCAGGAGGACGAACGTAGGAGGGCAAGTAGATGGCCTCTTTTGGTAATTAGCACACTGGGTTGCTGAACACTGTGCTCTATTTTCTTAACCAGTTGTATGGTTTAAGTATCAGAATTGAAACACTTTTTGGAGCTTAAAGAAAATAGCCTTTCCATGCACAGAATTTTCTTCGTTGGTTTCAGTGAGGTTGTGTAATTCGTTGTTTCAGTTCTGTCAAAAGTATAAATGTCAGTCTCTTGGTAAAAGTCCCTTTGCTTCCCTGACTGTTGGTGTACTGACTGACAAATGTGATGTCTTGTTCGTGATTCTTCCAGAAGTGGCCTGTGATGTCTGCTGCGATGTTAGCCTTCCATCCCCAGGTGTAGCCTGAGTACTGTGTGGAAACAGACCCTTAAAAAGAATGGTTAGCAAGCAAGGGAAAATTGTTTTCCTAATGTAAACCTTGCAAATCAGTCACATGTTAAAGTTTTGGCCAAGTGAATTTGAGCCCCAGGTCTCTCACTGCCATCAAAATACAAAAGAGCAAATGGCAAAAGCAAGCTCAGCACATTCATTTGGGAAGTCTTCTATTTCAAGGTTTACTAATGTCTTCTGTTGGGCTCTGCCAGGTGCGGGGGGGGGTGTCATGTAGAATACCCTGCTTTCTGAGGTTGCCTTAATATCCAGCTGTCATAACAGTTGAAATAGTCTTCACACAGATCTTACACTAATACTTCATATAATATATTCCTAAACCATGAAAGCTTTTCCATTGGCCAGCCAGACCCTTGGGTCTGGAAGAAGAAAGTCATGCTCACGTATTAATTACCAGCACCCAAGAGTATGTTCTTACAGAACAGTACTATGTTTGGTGTGGAAGAAAGTAAAACTTGGCTTTAAAAAATACCATGCAGTTGATACTGTTTTGGGGGATAAGAAATTTCAGTTCTCGTTAGCTATCTCAAGTTGGTTTTAAAATGTATAGTGTGGGGCAAGCCATGTAAATTTTGTGGGTGTTTCCATCCCTTCCCTTTTTCAGATGGTATAAGAGCGTTGGCCAGATACAGTGGTGCACACCTTTAATCCCAGCACTTGACAAATGTGATGTCTTGTTCGTGATTCTTCCAGAAGTGGCCTGTGATGTCTGCTGCAATGTTAGCCTTCCATCCCCAGGTGTAGCCTGAGTACTGTGTGGAAACAGACCCTTAAAAAGAATGGTTAGCAAGCAAGGGAAAATTGTTTTCCTAATGTAAACCAAAGGAATAAAGAATAAAGGATAACAGGAATATATTTATTAAGGAATAAAGGAATAAAGGGAGAGGTGGGTGGATCTCTGTAAGTTCAAGGCCAGACTGGTCTACAGAGCAAGTGCCAGGCCAAATGAGATATTAGGAGATCCCATCTCAGAAAACAGAAAATAAAAGAATATTTACCAGGGGTGGAATTAAAATTATGGCTGGTGGTGTATCTCAGTGGTGGAGTGCCTCACACCTGTATAGTTACATCCCTAGCACTGGAAAAATAATCCACAATTTTTGTAGCATGTGAATGGAAACTACTGGTGTTTCCATTGTAACACACAGTATTTAGGAGTGTCATGCTTTCTTGCTTGGTATTAGTTTGGGTTTCCTGCTTGTGCTGTGGGATTTTGAGCACTGCCCATGGCTAAAGACTGACTGCAAGTGGGGCAGAAAGGGGCAGGCCTGTTTTCCCAGGTACTCAGGAGCCAGAGGCAGGAGGTTGGCTCAAGGCCAACCTGGGTAATCGAATGAGACCCCGTGGCATAAAAATAAATAAATAAATAGATAAATAATAAGTAAATACAAATAGAGGGTAGTGGTAGAGTGCCTGCCTGGCTCCTGAGAGGCCTGGGTTCAATCCCCCATTCTGGAGAGGGGATAAAAAGCCAACTACCATTTCCCATTGTGAAGACAAGAGTAAAGATGAGATGCAAGCACTGGGCATTGTTGGACTTTTAGACTAGCTTTCTTAGGATTCTTTTCTAATAAGTTTTCTTTTCTTTTTTAACCTAATAAGTTATTAGGTTATTGTCTTGTTAGTTTGCTTTTTGAGACAGGGTCGTGCTAGTAGCCCAGGCTAGCCTGGAGCTTGACATCCTCCTGCTCCCATGCCCTGAGTACAGGGGTAGGTTTGAAACCTGCCCAAGAGGGTCACCTCAGATGTGCAGCCATGTCACTGGCCGGATGGAGTGTGAAAGGTGTTTCAGCCACATGGCCAGATGGAGATAGGAAGCTTCTCAGTACCCTGCATCTTGTGGATTCTGCTTGACAACAGTGAAGTTCTTGCCAGAGGTTGTGGGGCTTTCTTTCAGTTTTGGAGATGAGTAGGCCCCAAACACCTGGGTTAGGTTCTCCTCTGCCTCCAAGCAGCTGGGACTCTGGTAGGTAGTGTGCCACCTACCAGACTCCAACAATTGCAATTAAAGTGCATTTAAAGTGGAAGAATATGTTCTGATGTTTCAATTCATTTGAGTTTAAAGTGTCATGTTGATACTTATTTACTTGTGTTTTTTGCCGGCTTATAAACCAATTAAAAAAAAATGATTTTGGTCACTTTGTTAAACAAGCAATCCTAATGAAACTCATTGGGTCAGAAATAAAGAAAAGAGAAAAGGATATGAAATTAGACGGTGGGCTACTTGGGAAGGGGAACAAGAGACCAACAGAATAGTAGCAGTAGGTTCCCCCCTAGGGGGGCCATGAAGTCCAACCCCCAGCTGAGGGACTATTGACAACTGACAGCAGCTGGGAGAGGGACAGTCTGTTTTCTTTAAGGGTGTGGTCCCTGTGGGTCAGCGGACGGCCATGCACTCAAGAGGAGATGAGAACCACAAACTGGACTCAATGGCTTAAAAAAGAGGAGGCAACACTGGGAGAATACGGAATGGCAGTGGATCTGGGGGTAGTTGAAGTAGAGGGGTAAATATATTGTATGAAATTCTGAAAGAATTTTTTTTTAATTAAGAGGCTGGTCATGGTGGCACATGCCTTTAATCCCAGTACTAGGGAGGGAGAGGTAAGTGGATCTCTGTGAGATCAAAGCCAGCCACCAAGTTCCAAGCCAGCCAGGGAGACAGGGAAATCCTATTTAAAAAGAAAAATTAAGAGGCAGTAATAGTGGGTGAATAAGAAAACGTTGCTTGCACGTGTGAAAATGTCAACATGAAGCCTGTTATTAAATAATTAACATATGCCACTAAAATGTTTTTTAAAAAACAGTTTAGAGGCTAGACAGAAAGGTCAGTTGCTTAAGTCCTGACCTTACAAGTACAAAGACATGAAATTTGCAGATGCCTTAGTAAAAAAAAAAAAAAAAAGCCGGCGTGGCTGCACATCCTCACAATCCCAGAGTTGAGGAGGCAGGCAAATCCCTGGGACACCACGCCAGCCCACCCAGCCTCAATGTCCAGGTCTAGGCTAATAGGAGACACTGTCTCACAATGAAAACAAACAGGGCTGGAGAGATGGCCTAGAGGTTAAGAGCGCCGACCGCTCTTACAGAGGACCCGGGTTCGATCCCCAGCACCCACATGGCGGCCGAGAACCGTCTGAAACTCCAATTCCAGGAGAACTCCAGTTCCAGGGGAATCCGACACCCTCTTCTGACCTCTGCGGCATTGCACAACACGGGTGCACAAACCTACATGCACACAGTACATTGATACACATACAGAAATAAATAAAATTTTTTAAAAAAATTTTAAAAGAAAACAAACAGACAAAAGCATGTGTGGTACTACACACCTGTAATCCCAGCACTAGGGAGGTCAGGCCAGGAAGATCCAAGGTTCAAGGCCATCACCAGCTGCTCAGCAAGCTTCGTTCCAGACTAGGCTACTTGAGACACTTTCACAAATGAAATGATAAACGGCCCCATCATCAAATGATGAAGAACAAACAGCTTTGGTTTTCTTCTGACATTGAAATACATGTGAATGTAAAACAGTACACACACTAACGCATACAAGAAAAAAATATGAAGAAATTATTTAAAAAAAGAAAAAGGACTGGCCAAAATTAAGTAATAGAAGCAAATCTCATCTCGATTTCTTCTCCTCACTCTGGATTCAGCCAGATCTTCTGCTGGTGTAAGAACCCCAAATGCACAAGTTCATGTGAGGCCCAGGCTTTGCCCACCAAAATCAAAGTGGTAAGACGGGGCAACAGAGGGAAGTCCACAGCATGGCCATTCCATGGAGCCAAATAAGCTCAAGACACCAGAGTAGAAGGCTGGGACAGTGCCGAGGAAAGCCAGGCCGGCCTTGCCTGTGATCACCAGGGCTCACCAGGGGCTGGAGCAGGCCCAGCACACCTCTGATCTACAGTCAAGAGATGCTGGTTTCTGTGCAGATGGAAGGCCACAGAGCTAAGAAAACAATGAGTGAGAAGTGAGTTAGGTCTGACCAGGTCAGAAGGCTCCTTGTGGCCTTTAGCCAACTTTGAACGGTTATGAAATTGGGGTAGAGAATCGAGGAGGGAATCTTGACTGTTGGAGAGTCTAGGAGGAAATCTGGGACTCTTCTGAACAAAGAGGTTATGTTCCAACACTTGCAAATGGGATGTTCAATACAAGAAAACTCATTTCCAAATGGAAAGCATGAAGTTTCCCTGATGCTCACTCAGGTCCTGTGACCCCAGTTCCTTCCTCGTGTCCCTCATGAGCACCTGTGCATCCCTTTGCCTATTTCCTACCCTGCAAGCTATTCTTATGTGACATCTCTACCCCCTACGTCTCTACCCTGGATGGCTGGAAGAGACCCAGCAACACAGACTGCTGAGACCCTCTCTGGGCCTCTGTCTCCAGATTTTCCCCAAAGGACTCAGATTACTGGAACTAAAGGCAATTAATTGCCTATGGTGGACAATAAGGACCTCTCAGAGTCCTTCCATCCCACTCCCAGACCCAAACCATGGGCCAGGCCTCTGGACCTCATCCCAGCCTGTGTGAGTCAGAAGTGCAGCTAAGACACAGAAGGACCCAGGACCCTTGACTGAGACTCCATGATCAGATAGAGACTTCCTGCATCAGTGACAGTAACAAGGCAGCGCCTCTCTAGAGAAATGCCATGGGTAGGGGCTTCTGGCTACAAGAGAGGAAAGAATGCTGGCAGCCTAGATCTTCCAGCTTCACAGACACATGGCCATGAGTAGATACAGTATTTGGCTTGTTGTTCTTTGGTGGAATAAGAGAGAAGACCCTGACCATGCCTGACCATCTCTCTGACTGACTACTTGAAATGAATGGATAGAGGCATTTCCTGTAGCCTTGATGGTCAAGAGATCCTGACCTGAGTACCCCACTGAGAGGCCAGAGAAGGCTAGCCAGGGGAGAACTCTCTCCATCCTTACACACAGCCTAGACTCAGTCCAGCCACCCTGTAGGGGTCAGCACTTCTGATGTGCCGGGTTGACACTGTGTCATTGGAATTCACATTAAAGATATCCAATACTCCATGGACTCCTTGAAGGCCAGCATTGTTCCAAACATTTCATATTTAGTGACGGGTTTATATCTCTCAGCAACCTAGGAATTCACACTGCTATTGTCTTTTCCATTTCACAGTTAACAAAATAGAGACTTCAAGCATCATGGCAGAGATGATACAGCTAGCCCTTAGTGACTTCATTACCAGGAAAAGAATCTGGGCAGCTTTCCTCAACAGCCTGGGCTTTAAAGGTCCACACTAAATTTCAAAATACGGGCTACCGAAAGTTAATTGTCTGAATCATAAAGGTAGTTTTGCTTTCAGTTCCCAGCTCACCAGGACATGTACACTTGGATAGCCTTGGAGGATTGAGCCTTCAGCTACTGTGACTTTCAGTGCCTCTGGCTTATGAATGTTCCTCCAATGAGATAACACCAAAAAATGGGAAATATGGGAGTTATCTAGATAAGGGAAACTACAAGAGCTTTTCAGGTGAGGGAAGAAACAGGCACACAGAGATCTGGACAGCATCAGAACCGGGAGTGACCCGGGTACTCTAGCTCTGGCTTTAGCTGGATAAAAACAGGAAGTTCGGTCACTAGGAAAAGTTTACAGACAAGGTGACTGAGGTGCTGGCTTGGAAAGCGGTTGTCTGACTCCGTTCCTCTCCTCAGCTGAGTTCCAGAGACATGGGGCTGATGCAAAGGAGCATGGCGGCACTGGGCTGGACAACTGCCCTGCTGGTGCTGCAGATGGCCACAGCAGAGCATCCCAGATGGACTCTGAATGGCAGGTCCCAGGTATTTGCAGACCTGAGCATCCAGGAGATAAAATCTGTGCAGGACTTCCTGATGAACAGGACAGAGCTGGAGTGGCCGCCATCTAAGACGCTGACCTTGGCCAGGAACTCCGTGTTCCTCACTGAGATGCTGCTGCCCAAGAAGAAGGATGTGCTGGGTTTTCTGGATAAAGGGACAAGACCTCCTGTGCGGGGAAGCCCGTGTCGTCATCTTCTTTGGTGCTCAAAGGCATCCCAATGTCACCGAGTTTGCTGTGGGGCCCCTGCCTCAGCCCATCTACATGCGAAAACTGCCCAAGCTAGGGACCCATCGGTCCTGAGCATCGAGACCCATATCCAAAGAAGAATACAGACTTCTGTACCATACCCTGAGGGAGGCCACAAAGTCCCTGCACCAGTTTCTGCTTGACACCACAGGCTTCTCACTACAGGACTGTAACGGTCAATGCCTGACCTTCACCGATGTGGCCCACCATGGTGTGGAGTTTAGATATCGCCGTACCTTTTTTGCTTTGCAGCGTATTGCAGAAGGTCACTTCCTGCACCCCACTGGGCTGGAGATCCTCGTGAATCACCTGAGTACATATGCCCATCGCTGGAGAGTAGAGCAAGTCTGGTATAACGGCAAGTTGTACCACAGCACAGAGGAGCTGGCTTGGAAATACGCAGATGGGGAAGTGGAGATGGTGGTCCCAGAGGACCCACTGCCCGAGAGCACAGATCAGTCAGAACTCTTTTCCCACAGCCCTCGTGGGGACTTCCCCATGCCCATCATTCAGGCTACCCCCCTTCTGGTCCAGCCCAGTACAACCCGATACAGCATAAAGGAGAACACTATACTCTATGGAGGCTGGAGCTTTGCTTTCCGGCTGAGAGCCTCTTCTGGGCTGCAGATCTTTAATGTGCACTTTGGGGATGAGCACATCGCATATGAGATCAGTGTACAAGAGGTTGTGTCACTGTCTGAAGGGCACACACCTGCTGGCATGCAGACCAAGTACATGAATGTGGGCAGGGCAGGGCAGTGTCACTTGAGAGTTGGCACCTGACACTGACTGTCCAGATGCAGCCACCTTCCTGGATATTGTCCTTTACTATGACAGTGATGGCCCCATACATTATCCAAGAGCACTCTGCATCTTTGAGATGTCCACAGGGATGCCCGTTGAGTCCAGCTTTAACAAGAACTTTACGGGCAGCTTCAACTCCTACGAAGAGTTAAAGGTTGCATGCTGGTGCTCCAAACACTCTCAACGGTCCACAACACTGATTACGTATGGGAATTCACTTTCTATTCTAATGGCATGACGGAGGCCAAGATGCATGCCACAGACCATGTCCACGCCACTTTCTACATGTCCAAGGGGCTACAGCACATCACTCACTGGCTCGCCCACCTCCCTGGCAACATCCACACTCACCTAGTGCATTACCGCATTGACCTAGATGTGGCAGGTAAGACTTGAGACCAGGGGCTTGGAGAGATGGCTCAGTGGTTAGAAGCACTGGTTGTTCTTGCAAAAGACCTGGGTTCCAATCCCAGCACCCACATGGTAGCCAACAATTGTCTGTGTCTCCAGTTCCAGGGGATCTGACACTCTCTTCTGTCCTTTGTGGGCATTGCACGACACAACCCAGGTATACTTGCATACATGCACGCAATATACACATACACATAAAATAGAAATAAAGCAGACCATCCCAGTCACTCAACTGCTTCTCTGGAAGCACAGCTGAGACTCCCTAACATAAAACCAGGAGTATTCACTCAGCCTTCTTCAAAAGAAGAAGAAGAAGAAGAAGAAGAAGAAGAAGAAGAAGAAGAAGAAGAAGAAGAAGAAGAAGACAAAAACAAAATAAAACAAAAACCATATGCATACCTGAAAAATCATGGTAGTAAATGGTACCAGGGATTACCTGGTACTCCTAAGGTTACCCTGAATGTGATATGATCTGCCCTTGTGAAGACTGAGTAAAATGGTACCCAGGGTGGGAAAGGAGGAAGTACCATGGTGGGTTAACAACTGTCACTGCCTAGTACTTTGAGACAGACTGTAGTGCCACCCAGGGATCTCAGTGTGTTCCATGGATAAATAATGTTACCACAGAGGAATAGAAAGGCTGTTATCAAATCTAGTAACAGAACAAGGCCATCAGCAGCAGACGAATGGCTTGCAACCACTCAGCCCCACTTGATCCATTGCCCAATATACCACAGTCCTCAAGCCTGCAGAAACATACTCTCTCCCTCCCCCAACCTTATAACCACAGCAAACAGGGAGTATCAATGTTCTACAGAGACCAGCCTAGGGTCACACTAAATTGCCACAGTTGTCATGACTCTCCCATGAGCTGTCCGCTCACTCCTCTCTGGTCTGCTCCCAGTACCTCTGCTGTCTAGCACCTGACCGCTGGTGGTCTGTTAGAGATACCAGGACAGAGGGAGGAGGTTTCTGTTCCAAAGCTTCGTTCTCACCCTCCTGCTCCCTCCAGGTACCAAGAACAGCTTCCATGCACTGCAGACCAGGTGGGGAAATAGCACCGGCCATGGGAGTAGAAGACACTACCCACCGTGGAGCAGACACAGTGCTCCTGGGAGCACCAGGCCACCTTCCACTTTGGGCAGACTCTGCCCAAATACCTGCTCTTTAGCAGCCCCAAAAAAGACATTTGGGGCCACAGACATAGCTACCGCCTGCAGATCAACTCCAAAGACAAGCTGGCACTGCAACCAGGACGGCAGGAAGAATGGGGCGCCCCCTGGGCCAGGTGAGGAAACCGAGTCTGAGGAGGAGGACTGCCGGCTCCCCTCCTGTGGCTGTCTGAATGTTGGTCCTCGAGGCTCTGAATCTGCATCTGCATCTGCATGTGCATCTGCATGTACATCCTCGGGGAGGGAGTTGAGGTACCTATGGGGCTCCTGGTCCTCAAATAAGGATGGGCAGTCTGTAGACTCCCATACTTCTGGGAGTGCAGCAAATTCCCTATTTTTGCTCCTGAGGACGTTCCCTGGAGGGACAGGGGTGGAGGGGGTGGCGGTGGGCTGAGTCAACCCATCCCCAGAACCATCCGTCTTCTTCCTGATCCACAGATACTCCCTGGCAGTGACCAAGTACGGGGACATTGAGCATTACAGCAGCAGCTTCTACAACAATAACCCGTGGGATTTCCCGGAGGACTTCAAGAACTTCATTCAGAAAAATGAAAGCATTGAAGATGAGGTAGACCAGGTCCCCCTGCCTACCTCTGGCTTTTTCACCAGCCTCTCTCCAGTGTGAATTGCTTGGGGGAGGCAAGCTTAAATTCATGACAGATGCACATACCTCTTTTAAATGGGTCTGAGGTCATATCAGGAAGCCTGTAGAAATGTCTTTAAAAATGTCCCAAGCGACAGTGCCTAAGGGTGTCCCTGTGCTCCAAACTGCCCTGAGCACCAAAGCCTGTGTCTCCCATAAGATCTGGTGGCCTGGGTGACAGTGCCCTTTCTGCACATCCTGGACTCTGATGATGTCCCCAGCATGGATGCACCTGAGAACTTCGTGGGTTTTCTGAGCCACCCCCTTCAATTTCTTCCATGGTTTTCAGAGACAACCAGCTACATCAGGCAATGGACCCCCAGGGACACAGCCTGCCTGATGCCCCCTCCTTTCACCTACAATCCTGTATGAAGACTCTAGCCAGAACTCCTACCTAATAACCTCAGAGCTCCACCAGGGCCAGCCAGCAATAAACCTTTCAGCTTCCACCATTGTCTGCTGCGTCTTGGAGGCAGAATCGGGGAGGGTGTGGGCCATGTACACACATTTGTCTCTGAATCTCAAAATGATCTCCAGTTTCAGGGCAAAGGAACACCATTGATTCTGGATTTCTCTATCAGATGGCCTTTTTCAAATATCTGAGGCTTTTAGGTCTTTCTCATGGAGTCTATATGGGAATTGTCCCACTTGAAAGATGGGTATGCAGAAGGAAGCTGATATGGGAAACCCACATGATTGCCAGCACCTTCCCCCTGCGGCCACTGTTCTAGCCTCAAAGGTTTGCTCTCAAGAGCTCTCTATCCACACTGGAAAAACATATGTGCATCCTGGTTTATTGCCCTCTGTGACACCTATAGACAACAGATTTTCCATTTGTAGAATGGAATAGTACAATAAACCAAGACACCACCACACTGTGGTATAGTAACTGAAAAAAAAAAAAAAAAACATAGGAGTTTGGGACTTCAGGGAGAAGCTTGCAGAATACACTACAAAGTAGAAATGGGCAGAGCCCCTGCTCACTAGTCAGGCTAGCAGTCAGAGCTCGCGTTTAGTGAAGCCGCTGCCTCAGAAACAGGTAGAGAATAAGCAAGAAGCACACACAGTATCTGCTTCTGACTGCCACAGAAATGTAGGCATCCACTCCCACACGTGTATGCACACACATACACAAGGACACACACCCACACATCCATCACACACAAAACAAAGAGAGAAACATAAGTAAAAGAATAAAGAGATCCTGAGCTGATGAGAAGTTAAGAGAGGTACGTGGGAATCATTTAAAGAAACCTGGGGAGGGACTGGAGAGATGGCCTAGCGGTTAAGAGCACCGACTGCTCTTACAGAGGACCCGGGTTCGATCCCCAGCACCCACATGGCGGCTAAGAACCATCTGTAACTCCAATTCCAGGAGAACTCCAGTTCCAGGGGAATCCGAGACCCTCTTCTGACCTCCGCAGCATTGCACGACACGGGTGCACAAACCTACATGCAGACAGTACATTCATACCCATACAGAAATAAATAAAATAAAATAAAGTTAAAAAAAAAAAAAAAGAAACCTGGAGAACTAAAGCAATCGGTGTGAATTTCCTGGTGCTGTGGACAGAGGAAACCAAATAAACAGATAGGGAAGCCTAGATTTCCCCCCAATGCTGTGACTTCCAGATCATGCACAGCTGTCACCATGGCAACATCAGAGCCAACACTAAGGGAGTTTTTAGTGTTCTGATTTACCAGGACTGAACCCAGGCACTGCAACCTGAACTTTGAAAGTGATGGTTAATCCTGGGTGTCAACTTGACTGGACTAAGGAACAAATAAGAGAAAAAGGATCTTCGGATTGGACTACCTCAACCCGGATGGCCCACCCCAAATGTGGGCATCACCTTCTGCTGGCAGGCAGTATTAAAGACCATGGCAGAGGGAGCTGGTCCCTTTTTCCTGCAGCTTGCCTCTCTCACTGGTGAGTTTGTCTTGCTACTGTGATCAACCCTATGGATCCCAGCGTGTACTGAGACCAGCAGATCTCCTGGAATCCATCAGGCCTTCAGCACCAGATTGGGACTACTGAGACATCCAGCCTTGCAGACTGAGCAGTTCCCTGGATTCTCAGCCTCTCCAGTGCGGCGCAGCTACTGTTGGACTCCTTGAACTCTATCATGTGAGCAAATCAATAAATCGTATATAGCTATATATTCGTCCTGTTGCTTCTGTTTCTTTAGAGAACCCTGACTAATACAAAAGTCTACACTGGGGGCTGGAGAGATGGCCTAGCGGTTAAGAGCGCCGACCGCTCTTACAGAGGACCCGGGTTCAATCCCCAGCACCCACATGGTGGCTGAGAACCGTCTAAAGCTCCAATTCCAGGAAAACTCCAGTTCCAGGGGAATCCAAGACCCTCTTCTGACCTCCGCAGCATTGTATGACACGGGTGCACAGACTTGCATGCAGACAGTACATTCATACAAATACAAAAATAAATAAAATTAATTAAAAAAAATTTTTTAAGTCTACACTGAATTTCAGAATGTATCCCAATTCAAAGGTAGTTTGTTGTGTCACAAAGGTAAGTCATTTGTGCTCTCACAAAGACACAAGCACTTTACAACTCTCAAGGACCAACCTGTGACTTAGGCGCCATTGCACAGATGCTCTCCCGTTGACTTACTACCAAAAGGAGAAAAGCATGGACAGTGCCACGTAAGAAAGACTATGAGAGATTTTCAGATGAGGGAAAAAAATAGCAGAAGCTCACATAGGGGCCTGGGCAGCATCCAGACCACAAGTGTGGTCCAGAAACTCCAGCTCCTGCTTCAGCTCAGGAGCTCAGCCACTAGGAAAACAATGTTTACAGACAAGGTGACTGAGGTGCTAGTTTGGAAAGGGATTTCCTTCTCCTTTCCTCTCCTCTGCTTAGTTCCAGAGACATGGGACTGGCACAAAGGGTTCTGGCACTGGGCTGGGCACCTGCAATCTTGGTGCTACCTATGGCCATGACAGAGCATCCCAGGTGGACTCTGGATAGTAAACTCCAGGTGTTTGCAGACCTGAGCCCCCAGGAGATAAAAGCTGCACACACCTACCTGGCTAACTGGACAGAGCTGGAGCTGAGCCATCTAAGACACTAACTTCGGTCAGGAACTCCATGCTCCTAATTTAGATGCTGCTGCCCAAGAAGAAGCAAGTGCTGAATTTCCTGAATGAAGGGAAGGCAAGTCCTGTGAGGGAAGATACTGTCCTATCCTCTTTGGTACCCAAGAGCATCCCAATGTCACCATCTGTTATAGCCCAACTACGTGAGAGAACTGTCTTCCTTAGGCCAGACCATCATTGGTCCTGAGCAACCAGACCCTTCACCAAAGCAGAGAATCAGCTCCTCTAGGATGGTCTGAAGGAGGACACCATGCCCCCCGCATCAGTTTTTGCCTGACACCACTGGCTTCTCTCTGTCGGACTGTATCATCCAGTCTGTGACATTCAAATCTGTGGCCCCATATGGCACAGCGTCTTGTAAGCATGTGGGTTATATTGCAGCACTCTGTGGAAACCCATGCCCCCATCAAGCTGGAGAGCCTGGTGGATCATGGGGTTAGATCCTTCAACGCTGCAGAGTGGAACGGGTCTGGCATAACAGCAAGTTCTACAACGGCATAGAACTGACCCAGAAATATGAAGAGGGACAATAGACACCGCAGTCTTCCAGGACCCGCTGCTCAAGCTCACAGAGAAGCCACTAGACCGCGCGTATGAGCACCGGGGAATCTCCGAAGGCCGGTCGCTTAGGCTGTCCCTGTGCTGATCCAGCCTGGTGAACACTGTGACTACCAGGGCCCAGCTCCTCCTCCTGGGCAAGTTCAGCTTCTGAGCTTTAGATCTCCCATGCGCAGTTTGTGTGTGAGCTTATGGCCTATGATGTCAGTGTGTAAGCATATTGGGCACTGTACGGAGGGCACACATCTGTAGGCATGCAAAACAAGTACATGGATGTGGAAGTGTCACTCATGGTCAGCCCTTGGCCTTGATTGGCCTGGCACAGCCACCTTCCTGGATGCCATACTATATTAGCTATCCCATGTACTGTCCACAAGCACTCTGCTTCTTTGTGATGACCAGAGAGTTACCCCTTCAGTGGCACTTTAACTTCAAGATTTAATTGTTATGTTTTATATATATATATATATATATATATACACACACACACAATAAATTTTGGTTTTAGAGTTAGTTTTTAGTAAATTTATGTAAATAAAAAATCAAAAACAGTGGAAAAGTTAAAACACATATACATCTAATGTGTTCTGCTGTGAATTTAAGAGCGTGTTTGTTTTTTTTTTTTTTTTTTAGTGGTGTTTTCGAGACAGGGTCTCCCTGTAGCCCCAGCTGTCCTGGAACTCACTCTGTAGACCAGGCTGGACTTGAACTCACAAAGATCCACCTGCCTCTGCCTCCCAAGTGCTAGGATTAAAAAGGCATGCACCACCATGCCCGGCTGGGAACTTAAAACTTTTAAGAAGGGATCATGGGGCTGGAGAGATGGCCTAGCGGTTAAGAGCACCGACCGCTCTTACAGAGGACCCGGGTTCGATCCCCAGCACACACATGGCGGCTGAGAACTGTCTGAAACTCCAATTCCAGGAGAACTCCAGTTCCAGGGGAATCCGACACCCTCTTCTGACCTCCACGGCATTGCACAACACAGGTGCACAAACCTACTTGCAGACAGTACATTCATACACATTAAAAAAATAAAAAGGGGCTGGAGGGATGGCCTAGCTGTTAAGAGCGCCAACTGCTCTTACAGAGGACCAGGGTTTGATCCCCAGCACCCACATGGCGGCTGAGAACCGTCTGAGACTCCAATTCCAGGAGAGCTCCAGTTCCGGGGGAATCTGAGACCCTCTTCTGACCTCCGCGGCATTGCACGACACGGGTGCACAGACTTGCATGCAGACAGTACATTCGTACACATACAGAAATAAATAAAAAATTAATAATAAAAAAAAGAGGGAGGCTTGCGTGTCATGATCTTTGAACTCACCCTCTGCCCAGCAGGCCACACTCCTGGGACAGGAACAGGCCAGGAAGAGGCTGATGAGAAGGCCCGTGGGCTAGGGAAGTGCCTCATCGTCAGTGTTCTTATCAGAGGGAAGGCCACGAGGACCACCGAGGCGGGGGGGGGTGTCACCCGGCCTTGTTCTGTTGCAGACGCTGCTGCTGCATTGCTCAGCCTCCTGGTCTTGGTCAGCATCGGGGTGTACTTGCAGACAGAAGGTAGCTCTGGGCACTGCCGCTGACTCTTAGGCTCTGCCAGGGAACACCCTCAGGGCCAAGGACAGAGTAGTGGCTGCTTCCCCAGAATTACGTTTAGCTCCTAGCAGAGTACAACTGCCCATCCCCACAAGTGCCTGCATCACCTCCCCACGTGCATAAGGATCCACACTTAGAAGCACTCACTTGCGGACAGAAGTACACACAAATACATGCAGTCACTGAGGGGCACCCCAGCCATCCAACCTAGATTCTCTAGATCTCCTCTCCTGAGCCAGGTAACAACCCTCTCCTCTGCCAGAAGGGGTGAGCCCTCGCTTCATCTTGGAGTCGACCTCCAGACAGCAGCTGTGCCTGTGGTTTCACAAGTCCTTTTATATCTATATTTATTTTAATTTTATGTAAATGAGTGTTTTGCCTGCATGTTTCTAAGTACACCCATGCAGGCAATGCCCCTGAAGGCCAGGAGACAGTGTTGGATCCCTTGGAACTGGAGTTAGGGATGTTTGTTAGCCACCATGTGAGTGCTGGGAACTGAACCTGGGTCCCCTGGCAAGAATAGCCCATACTCTAAACCACTGAGCCATCCCTCCAGCCTCTCAAAGGTCTTTTCTGGCCCTCCTAAAGAACAGTCAGTGGGCAGAGTCCATCTGAAGGGGAAGGTGGCCTGGAGCTCTAGGGTACACTGTGTCTATACCCATGTGGGCTGGACCAGGAGGCTTCTTGGGCTCTATGCACTGCTGATGTTATCTAGGTTCATCTGCAGGGTCTTGAAGATGTTCTTGGTGCCTGGATGCAGGAGAAGAGAAGGAGGGTGTTAGAATAGAAGCTGCCCCCTGCTGCCCTGGATCCTCAATACAGAGCATATCCATGACCAGTCACCAGGAAGAAGTGTACCTAAGGGCAGGCACGGGCTATCAGTGTGGGCAGGACATCAAGCAAACCCAAGCACAGAGAGTCTACAGGGCAGCTCATGGGTCCATCATGGCATCTGTAACAGTTTCAGTGTGAGCCTGGCTTGTTCTCTGTAGAGCCTGTTTGCAGTGGTTTTAACCTTGGAAAGGGGGCAGCCTTGTTGCTGCAGCCTTGGGACAGTCTGTGTGCTCTGTCTGGGTCAGCACGGCCAGTGGGGCTGGGTGGGGGAAGCCACTCCTCTGGTCCTTGTTCTGTTACTGGACTTGATGTCCAGCAGGACAGACACGCCTTTCCTCTGTGATCATGTCATTTATCCTGGAGACAGACTGAGCATCCACAGATGGCACTACAACCATCTCCAAGTGCTGGGCAGCAGGAAAGAGAAGCTCCAGCCTCCTCAGAGCACAGTGTGGTCTCCTGGTGTGTTATCAGGAGAAGTGGGACTTGACAACATGGGGCCAGCTGCGCTGATGGGTGTGGGAGATTCCTTG
This sequence comes from Rhizomys pruinosus, assembly GCA_009823505.1. Classification (NCBI taxonomy): domain Eukaryota; kingdom Metazoa; phylum Chordata; class Mammalia; order Rodentia; family Spalacidae; genus Rhizomys; species Rhizomys pruinosus. Next base: position 591,724 of record VZQC01014453.1, read on the forward strand.
GGTCTTAGGAGAAGAAGGCAGGCTGCTCTGTGCTCTTGAGTGCTGGGTCTTGAGGGACACTGTGTCCATTAGAACAATAGCTTGGCTTGGGTCCCCCCTCACTAGAACAATAGCTTGGCTTGGGTCCCCCCTCACTAGAACAATAGCTTGGCTTGGGTCCCCCCTCACTAGAACAATAGCTTGGCTTGGGTCCTCTGCTAGAACAATAGCTTGGCTTGGGTCCCCCCTCACTAGAACAATAGCTTGGCTTGGGTCCTCTGCTAGAACAATAGCTTGGCTTGGGTCCCCCCAACTAGAACAAGAGCTTGCCTTGGGTCTCCCCGCTGGCTCTGAATACAGACAGAGCTCCTCATCTTGCCCAATAGTGTCAGGCTGGACCCTGAAAACACAAGTTTCCCTAGGCGGGTCCAACAGAGGGAAGCCCCCAGGGTGGACCATGCCCATGGAGCTAAGGAAACATAAGAAGCCACAACTAGGAGGTGGATAGAGGCAAGAAAACTCACATCAACTTTCACTGTGACCTCAGAGCCAAAAGACACAGGAAAGATGATCAGAGACTCCCAGAAGCTCTCGATCTCTCCAGGGGATAGAGCCGGTCCAACGCACCTTACACTGTGTACAAGAAGAGGCTCATTCCTGTGCAGACTAAACGCCAAAGGCTAAGGAGACAGTACGTGGGACATGAACCTAGTTGGGACCAGGCCAAGACAGAAAGTTCCTTGGTGGGGAAAGTTTTAGCTAACTTTGAGCACAGACACAGGATAGGAACGTGGTACACTGGGCCAAGTGTGAAAGCTTCTCTGGAGGGAGGAATCCATCTGGGGAATGAAGCCTGCTGAGGAGAAGTGGGCCGTGCTCTCGCCCCTGCGAAGAGACCTCGTTTCCAAGCAGAAAAACAGAACATCCATAATGCTCAGATTCTTGGCCCAGCTCTCTCCTCCTGTCTCTGATGGATGCCTATGCTTCCCCATGCCTCATTCCTGTTCTGCAATCATTTTTTAATTAAAACGTACCTAAGTCCCTACTACCGGTAACTTACGGGTGGGGTAAGGTAGTGAAATATCGGACCATGTCTTGCCTCAAAAGGAAAGAAAGAAGGGCCTCTCTCTAGATCACTACATGGGAAGACCTGGCAGGAATGCTCCTAGGTCACTGGAGGTCAAGACATCCAACTGGGAGATCAGAGAAGGCTGGGCAGGGCTGGACTTTCCACATCCTGGCTTCACAGCCAGACTCAAGTCAGCCTGCAATGCTCAAAATCTCTGATGTGCTGGGGTTCAGACTTTATCACTGGGCTTCACTTAGAGAGATTTGAACTCCACACTCCAACTCCATGTGCTCCTGGAAGCCAGCACTGCTCCGTGAGCTTATATTTACTGTTAGCTTGCTTCTCTCCACAACTGAAGGACATGTGTGCTGCCACTGTCACGTCTACTTCACAGTTGAGAGAATGGAGGCTCACAGCCAAGGTCACACAGGGAGTCCTTTAGTGTTGTGGTTTACCAGGACTTGAACCCAGGCAGCTTGGCCCCAGAGACTGGACGTTGCATTCTACAATGAATTTTAAAATAAATCATCATAAAAGGTAATTAGTTGCATCAAAGGATAGTCTTGTTTTTCTGTCAGTACAGCCATCTGCCCCACCAGGACACCTGCGCAGTGTAGACCTTTAGGATAAAGCCTTGGACCACTGTGAGGTATGGTGCCCCGGGCTAAGGAATGACACCAAGGTGACATCACTAAGATGACATCAAGGAAACAGGAAAACAAGGGAGTTTACCTAGATAAGAACAAGTATAAGAGATGTTCAGGGCAAGGAAGAAACAGGTAGAAGCTCAAACAGAGGTCTAGAGAGGGCTGAGAACTGAGGACCAGAGACTCCAGCTCTGGCTTCCACCAAGTGAGGAGAGGAAGGTCAATCACTAGGAAAGCAACAGGCTATAGGGACAAGGTGCTCAGAAGTGATAGCTTGGAGCAGTGGGTACCTAAGACCTCTCCTCCCATCTGTGGAGTCCAGAGCTATGAGACTGAGGCAAAGGATCTCGGCACTGGCCTGGGCAAGTGCCGTCTTAGTGTTACAGACATGCTCGGCAGGGCAGCCTAGATGGACCTTGAAAGGCAAAGCTCAGGTATTTGCAGACCTGAGTGCCTGGGAGCTGAACACTGTGCATGCCTTTCTGATGAACAAGATGGAGCTGAAGCTAAAGCCATCCAGGACACCAACTCTGAGCAAGAACTCCGTGTTCCTCATTGAAACGCTGCTGCCCGAGAAGAAGGATGTGCTGGGTTTTCTCAGTGAAGGACAAACTCAGCCTGTGAGGGAAGCCCATGTTGTCATCTTCTTTGGGGCCCAGGAATACCCCAATATCACAGAGTTTGCAGTGGGGCCCCTGCCACGGCCCACCTACATGAGAAAATTATCCTCCAGGCCAGAGAAACAGCATTCCTGGGCATCCAGACCCATGTCCAGGGTGGAGCACAGCCTCCTAAACCAGAAACTGAAGAACGTCATGGAGCCCTTGCGTCAGTTTACCCGTGACACCACAGGTTATTCACTTCAGGACTGTAATGGCGAGTGCCTGTTCTTCACGGATGTGGCCCCCAAGGACCTGGAATCCAGATTTCGCCGTACCCGGTTTATCCTACAACTCGTTGTGGATGACCAATTCCTGCAACCTACTGGGCTGGAGATCCTCATAAATCATGAGAGCACACACGTCAAGCACTGGACTGTGGAGGAGGTCAGCTATAACGGCAAACTCTACAAAAGCATAGGGGAGCTGATTAAGAAATATGAGCAGGGAGAAGTGAACACCACGGTCTTCAAGGACCCACTGCCCAGGAGCACAGAGGAGCCCCCACACTTCTACATGACCCCTGACGAAGTCCCCATTCCCTTCGGTGAGGATAGTCCCCGAGTGGTCCAGCCCCAAGGCACACAATATACCCTTGAAGGCAACACTGTGATCTATGGAGACTGGAGCTTTTCCTTCCGGCTGCGACCTTCTTCTGGGCTGCAGATCCTCAATGTGCACTTTGACTGTGAACCAGTCGCCTATGACATCAATGTGCAAGCAGTTGCAGCCCTGTATGAAGAAAAGTCACCTGCAGGCATAAACACCAAATTTATGGACGTGGGCTGGGGCCTGGGACCTGTCACTCATGAGTTAGTTCCTGTCGTGGACTGTCCAGACACAGCCACTCTCCTGGATGCCATCCACTACTATGACAATGATGGCCCCGTACGTTACCCAAGAGCACTCTGCATCTTTGAGAAGTCCACAGGGACATCTGTCAGGCCCAAATTTGACAAGGATTTCACAGGTGACTTCAACACCCGTGAAGAGTCGAAAGGACACATGCTGGTGCTTCGGACCATCTCAACGGTCTACAATCTTGATTACATCTGGGACTTTATCTTCTATTCCAGTGGCTTTATGGAAGCCAAGATGCAGCCCACAGGCAGTGTCCATGCCACCTTCTACACCCCTGAGGGACAGCGCCGCCTCATTCACCTGCACACACCCCTACAGGGCAACATCCACACCCACCTAGTGCATTACCGTGTTGACCTCGACGTGGCAGGTAGGACATGAGGCCAGACCCTCCTGGTCACTCAGCAGCTTCCAGTAACTTCACTCCACAGGAAACGGGGCTGACACCATGACATAAAATCATTCATTCAGCCTCCTTCCTCTGCACCCCTGAAAAATCATGGCCATAAATGCTACCCAAGGTTTTTCCTGAATATGAGGCGTATAACTCACCTGTTAGGGCTGAGTAGAATGGAGCACAGAGATGGAGAAGGAATACCAAGGAGAGCCAAAAGTGAAACGCCACTGCCTAGCACTTGGAGACGGAGTAGAGTTCCACACGCGAATTCTCAGTGCCTTTCTGGGTAAATGACGTCACCACAGAGGAATGGCAAGTCTGTGATGCTTGACATCAAATCCAGCAATAGAATAAGACCTCCAGGGTCAGATGCATAGCTTCGACCCACTCAGTTCCACTTGCCCAGTCAGCACAGTATAGACTAACATTCCTTGAGCCTGCAGAAACACAGGCTGTCACTTCTCCAAAGTTAAAACAGCAGAGGCTACATCAAACCTCTGTGGAGACCAGCCTAGATCTGCCCCATTTTCCATCAGTGACCCAAGAGCAGTCCTGAAGCTCCTCTGGTATTCGGTTTACATGGTCTCCCTGACCACACTACTGGCCGCTGCTTCCTCCTAGTGGCTGGCGGCAGGTGTGGACTATGTTGGAGATCCCAGGTCAGAGGGACGAGGCGTCTGTTCCAAAGCTTGACTCACCGTTCTCTTCTCTTGCCTCCAGGTACCAATAACAGCTTTACGACACTCCAGCCCACACCGGAAAACATCACCAAACCAGGGACCACAAGACACCTGGAGCAGACCCACTATTCCCGGGAGCTGCAGGCTGCCTTCCGCTTAGAAAGGACTCTGCCCCAGTACCTGTTCTTTAATAGCCCCCAAAAGGACTTTTGGGGTCACAGACGCAGCTACCACCTAGTGATCAACTCTAAGGTTAAGCAGGCTCTGCCACCATCATGGCAGGAGTGGGCTGTTACCTGGACCAGGTAAGTAACACCCAAGACCCTGAGGAGGAAGGGTGAGGGGCCTCCTCAGCGGGGGCCTGGGTCCACGTGAAGCTCTGTGAATGCCATGTACTCAGGGAGTGAGTGAATGGGCTCACAGGACTCCAGGTCCTTGGGTGTCGATGGACAGTGCATCTTGAAACTCCTAGGAGATGGTCATCATTCTAGGGAGCCAGCAAGTTCCCCAACCTTGGCCCTGAGGGAATTCCCTAAGAGGGGGTCTCAGGCAGCCCCAGTGCTCAGAACAACCTGGTTTCTTCTTGGCCTGCAGGTACCCCCTAGTGGTGACCAAGTACAAAGAGTCTGAACAGTGCAGTTCAAGCTTCTACAACCAGAACCACCCCTGGCATCCACCTGTGGTCTTCGAGAACTTCCTTGATGATGACAACATTGAAGACAAGGTACTGACACAGTCCCCCTGCCAACCCTTGGCCTTGCCACTAGCCTCCACTTTATCTGGTCCTGGTCCTAAAAGTGTTGTTTGCAGGTTGGAGGCAAGTAGAGAGATGGTGATAGATGAGCCTATATCTCTTTTAAATGGAACAGGGGCATCTCAGAAAGTGTGAGAGCACATCTAAAATGACCAAGCCAGAGTGCTCTCAGGGTTAATGCTCAGCACCCCCATGCCCACTGAACCCCGTGTCTCTCCCATAGGATTTGGTGGTCTGGTTAACAGTGAGCTTCCAGCACATCCCCCGTTCTAAGCTTGTCTCCCAGAAGGCCACATCGGAGAACCCCGTGGGTTTCTTGCTCCTGCCCTTCAACTTCTTCTATGGCATCGAGAAGAAGGTCTGCACAGACGACACAACTGACTCAGACTCTGAATCCATGAAGACAGTGCCTGCCTGATACCTCTTCCTTTCAGCTACAATGGGACCTACAACCCTGTGTGAAGTCTCCAGCCCCAGCTTCTGCCTAATAATCCCAGAGCCCCACAAGGGCCAGCAATAAACCCTTCAGCTTCCACCTTTGTCTGCCTCTTCATAGTATCAGGCTGAGTGTGGGGGCCATATACACAGGTGGGTGGTCATGGTTGTCTACTGCACTCAAAACGACCTCCATGACCAGGGTGAAGGAAGCCCACTGAGATACTGGACTTCCGCATCCCACCAAAAGGCTTTCAGCTCCCTCTAGGGAGTCTGTAGAAACATCCCACTTGAAGGATGGCTGTGTATAAGGATGCTCCCACCGGAAAAATCTAACAAAATTTCTGACAGCTTCACACTTTGTCCACTGGTCCAGTGTCCAGAGTTTTTGCCCCCATGATATATATCTGTAAACATAGAGAATATATGTGTGTTTTTGTTTGGTGCATTATTTTCTGAATCAACAGAAATCTAGACAGCTGAATTTCCAGCTGTAGATAAGAACAGTTCAGTAAGCTGAGGCACACCTGAACTGCGGTGTCAGATGAAAGAAAAGGGGCCTGAGTTAGGTCGACCTGTGGACTGTAGGAAAAACCCTGTGGGGTGTGTATTTTGGTGTGTGAGAGGAAAAGAGTGATGAAGAATAGCAGGCATCATAACTCTTATGTAGGGATAAGATAGGAATTAAGATCCATCTTTCCTTGACTGGAAGGCAGAAAGTATTGAGGCGCCCTTGGAAAAGAAGGAAAAGGACTTTTCAGTCATACCTGCATTAGGAACCCAGCCCTGAACTCCAGAGGTGGAGCTGAGACAAGGCCTTGTTCAGTAAAGTGCTTGCCACACAACCATGAGGACCTGAGGTCAGATTACCAACACCCTTGAAGAATTGGGCATAGGAGTGCATATCTGTACCCCCAGCATGGGGATCGGATGGCAGAGATAGGCAGGTCTCTTGAGCTCCCTGGCCCACCAGTCTAGCAGAATCAGTGACCCCCAGCCAGGTTCAAGGAGAGACCCTGTCTCAAAAATAAGGTGGAGAATCAATGTGGAACACACCCAGGTCTCTGATTGCCAGGAATGCTCACACACAGCACACAAGCCTGTACACACACAAGGACACAGATTCACACATTTCCCCAATACACACACACACACACACACACACACACACACACACACGGGGAGGGGGAATAAAAGAAAACAGAAAGGAAAGCAGTCAACACTGTGACTGTGCCCACGAGGCAGAGCTGTCACCCATGACAAGGCTCAGATCCAACGCTAAGGGAATTTTTAAGTGTAATTTACCAGGACTTAACCCAGGAGCATAAACTTGGAAAATCTCACTGATTTTCAAAATGCATCCCCCTCAAAGGTAATTTGTTGCATCCAAAGGTAGTTTTTCTGTCAGCACAGCCTCCGCCCCACCAGGACAGGGACATCTGTCACCCTTGAGGACCAGCCCTGGGCTGCTGTGACTGGTGGTAGGCCTGGCTAAAGTGTCTTCCCCCTTTGAGATAACACCCCAAACAGGAAAACGTTGAGGTTCATCTAAATGAGGAAGACCACAAGACTGACGGGAGAGAAAGGAAAGGGAAGAAGCAGACAGAGCCCTGACAGTACTAGGACCTAGAGTGCACACCCAGGGACTCCAGGTCCAGCCTCAGCTGTGGCAAGGGAAGAAGTTTTGGCAGTGGAGGAAGGCGAGGATGAGGGACAAGGCCCTCTGAGGTGCTTGCTCAGAAGTAAATACCCAAGTGCTCTCCACCGTGTCCAGGCCATGGGGCTGGTGAGAGGAATCTGACACCAAGCTAGCTGACAAGCATCTTAAGTCGTCAAACATCCATGGAAGAACACACAGGTGAACCTGGCCACATCCAGGTGATCCCAGACATTACTTGCAGGAGTTGAGGGCCATCCACTCCCACAACTTCCTGACGAACAGGATGGAACCGAAGTTGCAGCCACTCAAGACACTGACTGAACTCCGTGTTCCTCGTGGAGATGCTGCTGCCCAAGAAGAAGCTTGTGCTGAATTTTAAAAATGAAGAAGTTCGAGGCTGCGGGCTGCACAGTGTGGTGGTGATTGGCCTTCCTTCCTCTTTCCCCCACGCTCCCGCCGGCCGCCAGAGCAGGCGCTAGAACGCCCGGCCCGCTCCGCTTCCGGCGCCCGCCTCGGCCCTCAGCCCAGCCCTCAGCGCTCCGTGCCCGCTCCAGGCCCTGCGGCGGCCGTAGGCAGTGCGGGCACCAGGAGCCGAGCATCCCCGGCGGCCCGGGAGCGGCGAGCGAGCGAGCGAGTCCGAGGGGACGCAGGGGCAGGGGGCGCCGCGAAGATGGTCGCCAAGAGAGGATCCTCATGGCCAACGAAAAGCACAGCAAGAACATCAGCGCGGCGACTTCGCAGAAACCCCGAGAAATAACCCCCGGAAGAGAAGGCGTCGATAGGACCCTAGTTATTGGCTCTCTTCATTTTTGTTGTTTGTGGCTCTGCAATTTTCCAGATTATTCAAAGTATCAGGATGGGCATGTGAAGTGACTGACCTTGAGATGTTACCATTCTCCTGTGAATTTTTTTTTTTTTTTTGTCTTTTTTGAGACAGGGTCTCCCTGTAGCCCCAGCTGTCCTGGAACTCGCTCTGTAGACCAGGCTGGCCTTGAACTCACAAAGATCCGCCTGCCTCTGCCTCCTGAGTGCTAGGATTAAAGGCGTGCGCCACCACGCCTGGCTTCTGTGAATTTTAACTTGAACTCATTCCTGATGTTTGACGCTCTGGTTAAAAACAATTCAGGCGTAGGGGCTGGAGAGATAGCCTAGCGGTTAAGAGCACCGACGCTCTTGCAGAGGACCCGGGTTCGATCCCCAGCACCCACATGGCGGCTAAGAACCGTCTGTAACTCCAATTCCAGGAGAACTCCAGTTCCAGGGGAATCCGAGACCCTCTTCTGACCTCCGCGGCATTGCACGACACGGGTGCACAGACCTGCATGCAGACAGTACATTCATACACATACAAAAATAAATAAATAAATAAATAATAATAAAAAAAAAAAAAAAAAAAAAAAAAAACGATTGAGTAGCTGGGGGCTGGAAAGATGGCCTAGCGGTTAAGAGCACCGACTGCTCTTGCAGAGGACCTGGGATCGATCCCCAGCACCCACATGGCGGCTGAGAACAGTCTTTAACTCCAGTTCCAGGGGAATCCGACACCCTCTTCTGACCTCCGCGGCCGGACACTGGTGCACAAACCTACATGCAGACAGTACATTCATACACATACAAAAATAATAATAAATAAATTTTTAAAAAAATGAATGTATTACTCGTATATGTGTGTGTGTGTGTGTGTGTGTACACTCATGTTGTTTAGCACCTGTGGAGTCACCCTGGAACTGGTGTTAACGAACAATTGTCAGCTACCATGTGGTGCTGGGAATCAAACCCAGGCCTTCTGCAAGAGCAGCCAGTGCTCTTAACCACTGAGCCATTTCTCCACCCCCTTTATTATTTCTTTTATTTTATGTGTATGAGTGTATTGCCTGCATGTGTATAAATACACCCAATATCATGCAATGCTGGAGCTCAGAGACGGTGTCAGATCCCCTGGAACTGGAGTTACAGATGTTTGTTAGCTTGGAATCAAACCCTGATCCTCTGCAAGAGCAGTCAGTGTTCTTAACTGCTGAGCCATCTCTCCAGCCCCACATCTACACTAAATTCCAAAGTGCATCCTCCATGCTGAGCACGGTGGCACATGCCCTTAATCCCAGCATTTGGAAGGCAGAGGCAGGTGAATCTATCAGATCGAGGCCAGTCTGTAGTGAGTTCTAGGCCATCTGGGGCTATAGGGAGACCCTGACTCAAAAAAAGAAAAAAAGTGCATCCTCCCAAAGTAGTTTGCTATTAGTACATTCCAAGCCTTGGGCTGCTGTGGGTCACGGGGCACCTAGCTGATGAATGTTCTTCCATGAGATAGTGTCAAAAAAGTGTGGAGATATGGGAATTTATATAAATGTGGAAAACTATAGAAGATTTACAGTTGTGGGAGGAAACAGGAAGATGTGTACACGGAGGCCTGTGTATCACTGGGAACCGAGAGTGGGGACCCAGAGACTCAAGCTCTATGTTTTTGTTTTTTGTGTTTTTTAAATACAATTCTTTATTGAGCATTTGCATAACTCATACAATGGTTCCCAACCAAACCCAGCCCTGCCATCCTCCAAACCCCCCCCCATCAGAACTCATATGTTACAAAATCCAAGCTAAGCCAAATCCAGTCAAGCTCCCAAACCCAGATGTCCTTTACAAATAGATCCACTGGAGTCCAGTCAGTATATCTAGGAATCCTAGGGAAGGCATACTCTTCCTCACCCAACAGTACTCAGTCTCTTGTAGTTCTCAGTCCAGGGTCAGTCCCCCACCTATTTCTCTTGCTCCCCCATTCCTAGGAGACCCATCTACAGTTGAACCTCTACACACAGAGAAAAAATGAATATATCCCTCAATTCTCACCAGTGAAGCTTCCTTATGCAATAGAATGTGATGCAAATGGAAGGCCACCACTAGTCAAGCTCCAAAGAATGGAAGCCCCCAGAGTGTGTATCCCTGGATGGGGCCCCTCTATTAAACCTCGCCTACCCATGGCTCAGGGATCAGTGTGGAAGAGTGGGCAGAAATACTGTTAAGAGCCAGGGCTGGTGCATGAACACAGAGAAGCAGTGGCTTACAGTCAACTGTAGCCTTTCACACGTGAATTTGTAGCAATGTCGGCATCAGACACAGGACCCATGCCAACTGGGACAAGGTCTCAAAGTCCAGCTCTAGTTTTAACCAAGGTTAAGAGAAGAAGCTCAGATGGTAAGACAAGGACAAAGCTTAGGCACAAGCTACTGTGCGGTTCTCACCTGGAGAGGTAAATACTACATCTTCTCTGCTCTGCTGGGTCCCAGAGCCATGGGGCTGACCCAGAGGACCTTGACACAGATTAGGTGACTACCACCTTCGTGCTACAAAGGGCCTTGGACGAGTGCCCAAGTGGACCCTTAATGACAAGGCTTGGGTGTTCTGGGACCTGCTTATGAGCTGAATGTTGTGCACAGATTACTGAAAAACATTAAAGAGCTGGACGGCAGCCATCAAAGACGCCGAATTTGCACAGGACCTCCTTGTTCCTCACTCAGATGCTGCTGCCTAAGGAGAAGGATGTGCTGCATTTTCTGGGTTAGAGAAAAGAACACATCCTATACAAGAAGCCTGAGTGCTCACCCTTGGTGCTCAGGATCAACCCAATGTCTCTAACTTTCCTGTGGGAACCCTCACACAGACCATCTACACAACAGAACTGTCCCCCAGGCATGACACCACTGATCCTGAGTTTCCAGGCCCATCTGAAAAACAGAGAGCTTCCTCTTAGACACCTTGAAGGAAGCTGCCATGCCCCACATCAGTTTTTGCTTGACACTTCAGGTCATATCAGCCTGTGCCGACCTTCAAGGATGTGGTCCCTGGTGGCACAGAGTTTGACAAGAGCATAACTTGTTTATCTTTCAGGAAGGCCACTTTATGCACCCCACTAAGCTGGAGATCCTTGTGGATCATGTGGACACATATGTCCATTCTTGGAGAGTGTTGCAGGCCTGATCTAATGGCAAGGTCTACAACAGCACTAAGAAACTGGCAGAGAAGTTTAAGGATAGAGAGGTGGACACAGTTATCCCGAGGACCCACTGCCCAAGAGCACACAGCAGCCACCATTCCTGTCCTCCTGCAAGCCCCAGGAGAATCTCCATGGCCACCATTGTGGCTGTCTTCCACCTGGTCCAATCCCACTTTCCCTGTAATAGCTAGAGAACAACACTGCCCTGTGGTTCCTGGAGGATTCCAGCTGCAGTCCTCTTCTGGACTCCAAACTTTAATGTGTGCTTAGGGGAGAAGCATATCCCTGACTATGTCCATTTGCAAGTGGCTGGGTCATTGTATGAAGGGCACATACCTGCAGGGGTGCAGACCAATTATATGGATGTGGCCTGGGGCCTGGGCAGTGTCACTCATGAGTTAGCCCCTGACATGGACAGTCCTGACACATCCACCTTCCTGGATCCCACCCGACTTTATGATATTAACGGCCCTGTCTACTATTCACAATCACTCTTCCTCTTTGATGTGGCAGGTTAACTCAAACTAAGATTTTTATGTTCTATGATGATCGTGTGTGTATGTGTATGTGTGTGTGTCACACACACATGTGTGAATTGGTCACAAGTACTACTAGAAGGCAGAAGACGACATCAGATCAGCTGAAGTTGCTAGAGGTTGTGAGTCTTCTGCTATGGGTGCTGGCAACTAAATCTGATCCTCTGAAAGAGCAGCGAGCACTCTTGATCACTAAGTCATCTCTCCACCTCCTAACCCCAGCTTCAAAGGCAGTGCCCACTTGTGTGCAGTACTGAAGGGACACATGGTGATGATCTCAGGAGTCAACAATTCCTGTTACACTGAGGACTTCATCTTCGACCCCAGCAACATGATGGGGGCCAAGGCCTTCAACGCCCATCTTGTGGGCCCCCAAGGACATGTGCCATGGCACTGGCCTGTGTACCAGGAAAAAAACTGCTATCCCCTACCCCTGTGGTATTTGAGGGTTTCCTTCAGAAAAACCAAAGTATCTTAGACAAGGTACTGGCCTAGTCCCCCGCCCACCTCATATCTTTATTAGTCTCTACCTGCACATCTTCCTGATCCCAGGAATGCTCCTGTAGGAGGAGGTCAAATTCAGAGGTCACAAAAGATGGAGCTACCTCTTTTAAACGGGGCTATAGAAATGCCACGAAGTTTGCATATTGAAAAATAATCCAAGCCAGAGTACCCTCGGGTGGCCAGTACTTAGCACTGTCCTGAGAACTGAGGCCTATTTGTCTCCCAGAGGATTTGGTGGCCTAGGTGACAGTGCTTTTCCTACACATCCCCTGCTCAGGATGTCCCCAAATGGCCATACTGAGAACTCGGGGGGGGGGGCCTTCCTGCTCAGGCCTCTCCATGGCATCCAGAGACCGCCATGTACAAAGGCTACAGCTATGTCAAGTCCTGGGTCTCTGAAGACAGGCCCCGCCTGGTACGTCCTCCTTTCAGCTACACTGGGATCCCAAATCCTGTGTGAGGAGTCTAGCCCATGTCCTGCCTAAAAGCCCCAGAAACTCACAAGGGCTGACAATAACCATTACACTTCCACAACAGTGTGCTGTGTCTGACAGCTGCAGACGGCATTAGCCACAGACTTGGGTGGCCATGGCCTCCGGTCATGCTCTCTGCTGTATATCCTAAAGACCTCAATGACCAGAGTGAAACGAGCTCACTGAGATGCTGGATTTCTCTGTCAGGTGAGTTTTTCAACGTCTGAGGTTTTCAGTGCCAGGGAATTCTCTCATCTAAATGATGGCCATGTTATTATTTGGAAATCTAACAAAATTATCAACACCATCACCCTTTAGCCCCTGGCCAGCATCTAATATTTACCTCCTTAGATACCTCTATAAACACGGGAGAAGCAACTATATATACTCATCCATTGCAGGATTCCTCCCATAACAACAGACATCCATCCAACTCTCCATCTGGAGGGAAGAAGAGTTCAGGTGATGGAAGAACACTGGGCACTCTGCAGACTGGAGGGAAACGCCACATGGTCTCCCATCTAGAAACTGACAGCAGATAACCGGTATAGGATGCTACTTTTTGTATAAGAATAGGAAGTGTCTAAAGATGGATCGTTGCAGGAATGGAAAGTGGAAGCCATGCCAGGGACGTCCGAAAGAAGACAAGGAAGCACATTTCTGGATCTTATCTCCATTGGGAACATAATGCTAAAAAAAACAGTTGTTGGGGTTGAGACAGTGGCCCAGTCACTAATGCAAGCCAGAGCTGACACAACATTCACACTAGACATGTTCAGCAGTTTTAAGTTTTAAACAATGTATATATGCATGAAACATCATGTGACCTTATAAATATGTACAACTTTATATTTGTATATGTCAGCCAAAATTAATTAAATTTTAAAAAATGGGCAGAGTGGTGCATGTCCACACCGGCAACACTGCAAGAGAGAGGGAAAAGGTAGATCTCTGGAGCTCCCTGCCAGCCTCTCTAGCAGCATCAGTGAGGGAAGTGAGATCAGATTCAGTGAGAGACTTGTCTCAGAGAGAAAGACACACCATGCCAACCTCTTCACACACACACACACTCACGTGCATGGACATCTCACATGTATGTGCACACACAGAATATGTAACACATGTACAACATACACACACACACACACACACACACACACAAATACAACACACTAAAGACAGGAAACAAGAACTCCAGATGTTAGACATTAACCAAGTGTGCTAGATGGCTTTAGTGTCAACTCCACACACAAGGGTTGAGGAAGCCTCAATTGGGGAATTTCCTCCATTGGACTGGCCTGTGGGTCTGTAGGGCCTTTTCTTGATTGTTGAGTGATATAGGAGAGCACCTTCTGTTGGTAGTGCCAACCTTGGCCAGGTTGTTCTATATTGTATAAGAAAGCAGCCTGGGCATGGGCCAGGGGAGCAAGCCAGTAAGCAGTGTTCCTCCATGGCCTATGCTTCAGGTCTTGCTCCAGGTTCCTGCCCTGACTTCCTACCTTGGGCTCCCTCAGTGATGAACTGCCCTCACACCCATGCACACACACTCACGTGCATGGACATCTACACATCTGTGTGCACACACAGAATAAATAACACATGTACAACACACACACGCACACACACACACATACAAAATACAACATAATAAAGACAAGGAAACAAGAACTCCAGACATCAGACATCAACCAAGTGTGCTGACCTAGGAGATGTAAGATGAATGAATAAACCCTTCCTCCCCAAGTTGGTATTGGTCAGTTTTTCGTCATGGCGGTTGAAGGGCAAACGAGAACAGCAAGGTATGTGGAAAATGTTTGCAGCATCCTGAAGGCTAAAGAGGTGCCGCCAAGCTCAGGGAATTTTCTGCCCCAGGCTTGTGTACAGAGGAAAACAAAAAGCAAAGAGATAGAGAACCCTACACTGTCCCCCCAACACTAGGATTCCCAGACTGCACAGAGCTGTTGTCCGTGGCAAGTCTCAGAGCCAGGAGCAAGAGAGAGTCAGTCGCTGAAAGCCTGGGGCAGCCGAGGCCAAGGGCTCAAAATGGATCTCATGCCTCCCGGCCTCCACAATGAAAGAAGGTTGTGATGGCTTAAACATTGGAAGGAGCTCAGAAGGGAGCTGCCTTAGAGGCCACAAGGCAAGGGGCTCAAGTGAACACGAGGGAATATAAAGATGATTAAGATGTTTTGTATAAAATGCACAGAAATTCGGTAAAAATATACATTGAGAAAAAAATTAAAATATTTGAGGAAATAAAAAAAGGAAAAGAATGCAAAATTAATTATGACTCTTGCCAACATTTCAAGTTTAAGTAAGCATCCCTAAACAGAATATTAATAATTATTAAACTTGAGATAAAAATTGCCAAGGAGTTAGTTGATGAAAATTCAAATTGGAGATTTTTTTTCTTATATTGAGTATCTGTATTGATTATAGCAAGTCACATATAATCCAGGTTTTTTTCATTTTCTTATCAATCCTGATTCTCTTGGGATGATTCACCTTTTGATTTGAATATTAGTAAGAGATATAATTTTATATTTTATAACTACCTGCAGCAAATAGATTATATAAGTTTTTAATATGGAAAAAATTCTAATTTTCTAACAAAATTTTTTAAAACTCTTTTTAAAACAAGTTTACAAATGAAGGCTAGGTCTACACAAGATTGGGCCTATTAATACCCTGTCATAGAAGGAGAGATGGATGCATGTGGCCCCTTCTCACCAAGGGTTTACATGTAATTAATGGTTTGTGGTGCCTATGAGACTTTTTTCAATGGTATAGCTTCTGGAATATATAGCCGAGTTTTGACTGAGCATAGATCTTGTGCATACTGTCGCCATTGCTGTAAGTTCATCTAAGCAACTTCCCAAAGGCCTGGAAGATCCTGTTTCTTTAATGATCATGCTCAGAGCAGCCTGCCCTCTACAGCAGTTTTCAAAATGCATCCTCTAAAAAGGTAATTTGTTGCATCAAAAGAGAGCCTTTGAAAGGCAAGCTAAGCATCGTTATTGTTGTATTTCTTTTTACCTGAAAGCAACTGTGCTGTTATAATGTGAATCTTATAATGGGCCCTAGAATTAACTTATTTTCAGACATTGTAATTATCATATATGGGTGGAAGGTATGTATTCATATCTTAGAGTAATATAAAATTAAAGAAGCTGGTGGCACACACCTGTAATCCCTGAACTCAGGAGGCAGAGACAGGTGTATCTCTGTGAGTTCAAGGCCAGCCTGGTCTACAGAGTGAGTTCCAGGCCATCTGGGCTACAGGGAGACCCTGTCTCAAAAAGACCAAAAAACAAATAATAATAATAATAATAATAATAATAAATTAAATTAAAGAGAAAATGTGAATTCCTAAACATATTTAGGAATTAACATACAATTTATTTCCAAAGGACATAATTCTGGTGTATATGTGACCTTCATATAGGCATATTTTGGAACAATACAAGTGGAAGGGAACAACAACATAAGGACTGGGTCAAAGAACCGAATGATACAGTTAAATTCTTCCACAAACAATAAACTGCTGCAGAGAAAAACTTTAAAAAGACTGAAAGAAAGATTCAGGACATGTATGGCAGAATGAACTGGGATGGGGTGGGGGCAGGGAAAAGGGAGTGTGTCTAAATTGAACTGAAAAATGATGTGTGAAATATACAAAACATAAAAAATAATTATTATTACTATGTGTTGTCACTTAATATTATATTATGCATATTTCTACAGCATGATGTTATAAATCTTTATCATCTTCCTGGTACCCACAGAATAAAATTGTCCTGATATGCCTTAAAAAAAAAAAAAAAGGTTGTGCTGGAGAGATGGCCTAGCTGTTAAGAGTGCCGACCGCTCTTGCAGAGGACCTGGGTTCAATCCCCAGCACCCACATAGTGGCCGAGAACCGTCTGAAACTCCAATTCCAGGGGAACTCCAGTTCCAGGGGAATCTGACACACTCTTCTGACCTCTGCGGCATTGCACGACACAGCTACACACACCTGCATGCAGACAGTACATTCATACACATACAAAATAAATAAAAATTAAAAAAAAAAAAAAGGCAGCCAGGCATGGTGGCGCATGCCTTTAATCCTAGCACTCAGGAGTCCGAGGCAGGTGGATCTTTGTGAGTTCAAGGCCAGCCTGTTCTACACAGTGAGTTCTAGGACAGCTGGGCTACAGGGAGACCCTGTCTCAAAAAGACCAAAAAAAAAAAAGATAGCTTTGCTGTCAGTACAGCCTCTGGCCCACCGGAACAGGCACACATTGCAGCTCCCTCAGCAATGGAGATGTGACCCAAACAAACCCTTCCCTACCACACTGGTTTTGGTCAGAGTGTTTTGTCCCAGCAGTTGAAGAGAAACTAGAACAATTGGCCTATGCCTGACCTTCCAGGATGTGGCACCCTGTGGAATAGAGTTTGGTAAGAGCACAGCTGTTTATCTTGCATCACTAGTTGGAAGGCCTGCACCCCACTGGGCTGGACAGCCTGAGGAACATGTCAGCACAGAGGTCAAGCACTGGAGACTGCAGCAGACCCCATGTAATATCAACTTCTACAACAGCCCAGATGAACTGGCTCAGAAACATGAGTATGAAGAAGTGGACACAGAGTCCCTCAAGGACCCAACACTGCACAGAGCAGCCTGCCCTCTTCTCCTAAAGACCCAAGGAATCTCCCACGCCCATCAGTGCAGCTGGCCCCATGTTGTCAAGTCCCATTTCTCCTGATAACACACCCGAAGACCACACTGTGCTCTGAGGAGGCTGGAGCTTCTCTTTCCTGCTGCCCAGCACTTGGAAATGGCTGTAGTGCCATCTGTGGATGCTCAGTCCGTCTCCAGGATAAATGACGTCATCACAGAGGAAAGGTGTATCTGTACTGCTGGACATCAAGTCCAATAACAGAACAAGGACCAGAGGAGTGGCTTCCCCCTCCCAGCCCCAGTTGCCTTGCTAACCCAGAGTACACAGACTGTCCCAAGGCTGCAGCGACATGGCTGCCCTTTTTCCATGGTTAAAACCACAGCAAACAGCCTGGAAGACAGTTCTACGAAAACAACTCAGGGTCACCACGAAACTGTCACAGATGCCATCACTGGCTTGGAGCCACACATATAGATGGCAGAAGAAGAAAAAAAAGCAGAGCAATAACATTTCACCTGCACACAAGAAGCAAAGAGAAGGCAAGAAGTGGGGTCAGGCTGTAAACCCTCGAAGCCCACCCCCCCAATAACACACTTTCTCCAGCACAGCTCCATCTAACCTGTCCAAACAGCAGATAGCATCAACAGTTGGAGATGAAGCACTCAAAAATATGAAACTAAGGACACTTCTCCTTCCAAACGCCACACAGACTACAATGGCCCACCTCTGTAATCCCACCAATGGGGACGCAGGGGCAACAGGATCAGAGTCCAGGCCATTTTCAGCTCTATAGCAAGTTCAAGGGCAAACAGTATTATATGAGACCCTGTATAAAAAAAAATGTACACACAAACAAAATGAAGAAATGAAGTCTAGTTTTAAATGCAAGCCCAGGCCAAAATTAAATAATAGAACAAAAACTAGGCTCAAGTCTTCCTGGCTCTGGATTCACCCAGAAACACCTTGTTTCAACCACTCCTCTTGGGCTGGACCCAGAAAGCACAAGATAATTTTATCCTCCAGACAGGGTGCCTAGGGTAGCCCATTTCCATGGAACCAAATAAGTGTGAGAGTCCACGTGTAGCAGGCTGGGGTAGTAGAGAGGACCTCTCAGACCAGCCTTGACTGTACTCCCCAGGGCCGGGAGACACAGGGAAAGAAGAGTTGAGGTTCCCAACAGCCCCCAGCTCATCGGGGGGATGGATCCACAGTCAAGAGATGCTCATTCTGTGCAGACTAAACACCAAAGTGCCGAGGGAACAGTGAGGGAATGAAGCTAGGTACAGGCCCAGGGAAGAAAGTTCCTTGGTGGAGAGGGGCTCTATCAAACCTCGAGAGGCACAAGACAAGAACTTGGCAAACAGACGAGCAAGAAAACTTCTCTGGTGGGAAGAATCCAAGAGGAAAATCGGGCTTCTTATAAGCACATGGGTTGTGTTCCTGACACTTGTGAATGGGATGTGTGATGCATGAGAACATCAGGGAGCATGCACAATGCTCAGGTCCTGTGGCCCACTTCCTCTCTCATGTCCCAGATGAACTTCCTTCCCTCTTCCCTTCCCACAGAGGCCCACAATTCCTACAATCCAAGTGACTGTTAGGAGAAATGTACTCAAATTCCTGCCCCCATGCCTGCTGCTGCCAGCACCCTGGACCCTGAAGAGTGCACACACTTCTGAGTTTCCGTGGTCCAGCTCCCCCTCATCTCCCTGATCAATGTCTATGCTTTCCTTTGCCTAATTCTTACTTTGCAAGGCATTTGGAGGTAAAATCCTGCCCCTGTGCCCCTTACAGGTGAATGACACCCAGCAACACAGACCTCTAAGCCCCTCTTCGTGCCTACCTGTCTCAACAGGAGAAAGAATTTTTCACTACCTATAACAGTGAGGACCTCTCAGAGTCCCTCGACCCACTCACAGGCCCAAGTCTTCAGCTGGGCCTTTGGTCCTTTACCCCTCCCTTGGGATTGAAGGGTGTAGCTAGAGACATGGAACAGCCCTTGAGTGAGATTCCACAGTCAGCTGGAGCCTTCTAGCATCAGCAACAAGAACACAGCAGCTCTTCTGTTGAGACATGATACAGGAAAGAGTTTCCCATGGAGACCCAGCAAGTTAGGATCTGGGGGGGGGGCGGAGGCTGGGGGGGGGGTGCTGCATAGTGCTGGTGATAGCAGAACAGCCAGCATGTATACAAGAGCCAAGGTCTCCCCGGAACTCCATACACTGATGAGCCTGATAGGCAGCCTCAGCTCTAGGTATGGAGAAAGAGCCACCAAGGTCTGCCACCATCTGGAACAGGCCTGAACTGCATGCATACCCACTGTGTTACATTGGCTTCAGGACAGGGTTAGATGGTAACAGCACTGACCAGGCCTCTCACCAAAAGGAAACGAAGAGAAGCACCTCCTTGACTCAGTACATCATCTCCTAGGCTGGCCTCACAAGGGCACTCTTACAGCTTTGATGAGCAAGAGCCCCCAGATTGAGTGCCTCACTAGGAGGCCATGGAAGGGTTGGGCAGGGAAAGACTCTCCTAATCCTTGCTTCACAGCCTAGAATCAGTCCAGCCAGTGGACTGCAGTGCTCAGAATGCTTCATGTGCTGAGATCCAGACTGCGTCATCAAAGTTCACTTTAAAGCTTAGCCAGCACTCAGTGTGTTTGTGGAAGGCCAGTATTGTCCTAAACACAGTCTATTTACTGTCAGCTTATCTCGCTCCACAACCTAAGGAAATGCTGGCTGATGATGTCACATCCACTCCACAGTTGAGACAATAGAGGCCCAGGCAGCTGAAACAACATGGTCAGTGCCACACATAGGGAATCCTCAGAGTTACCAGGACTTGAGCCCAGCCAATTTAACCCCAGAGACTCTACTTTGAACACGTACACTAAACTTCAAAATGTGTTCTCCTAAATTTATGTTGCATCATAAATTACATTTTTCTGTTACCACAGCCCTCTGGCTCACTAGAACATGAAGTGCACATTGTCGCCCTTAAAGACCAAGCCTTGGGCTGCTGTGACTTGTGGTGCACCTAGTACTCATGACTAGTACATTACCATGTTGGCCTGGATATGGCAGGTAAAACTTGAGATCAGACCCTCCCAATCACTCAACTCTGTCCTACCAATAACTTCCCCATCAGAGATAGCACGAAGACTCCATGACATAAAATCAGGACTAGCCAACCAGCCTTTTTCCATGCAAAATAAACGATCATGCACATTGGCCATGGATGGCACTGAATGGTACCTTGGGGTTACCCTGAATGTAAAGCATGGATCTCTTCTTGATGGGACTGAGTAGAATGGTGCACAGAGTAGAGGAGGAGGAAGTCCCATGGATGGTAAGAAACCCCACTGCCAAGTACTTTGGGATGGAATAAGAACCATCTGGGGATGCTCAGTGTATTTCATGGATACATGATGTCACCTCAAAGGAATGGCACAGCTGCCAGCTTGACTTCATATCTTGTAACAGAACGAGACCACCAGGACCAAATGGGTGGCTTCCACCCACTCAGCCCTATTTGGCCCACTGGCCCAGAGTACACTGGTGTTCCTCAGGCCTGCATCAACACAGGCTGCCCTCCTTCTCCAAGACTAAAATGACAACAAATAAACTGATCTAAGCTCTCTAGATAATGGACTAGCACCACACTGAAATGGCCTGTGATGGTTAATCTTGTCAACTTGACATGGCTGGCAAGAGGAAACCCCAGTTGAAGAATTCCCTGCATCTGACTGGCCCATGGGCATTTCTGTGGGGCATTCTTCTGGTTGCTAATTGATGCAGGAGGGCTCAGCCCACTGTGGGTAGTGCTACTCCTGGTCTAGTGGTCCTGGGTTGTTTAAGAAAAGTAGTTGAGCAAGTCAGGGGAGCAAGCCACTAATCAGCGTTCCTCTGTGGCCTCTACTTCATACTTCTGCCTTGAGTTCCTGTCTTGGCTTCCCTTGATGATGGACTGTAATCTGTAAACCAAATAAAAACTTTCTTTTCCCCCACTTGCTTTGGGTCCATCTTTTCTATCACAGCAACAGAGAAGCAAACTAGAATACTGCCAGTTACCATGGCTGAACATGAGCTGGCCCCCAGCTCCTCTGGCTTTTGGCTGGTTTAGCCTTCCTGCCCACTAGGAACCCTACCAGGCTCCTATAGTGCTTCTTCTTGCAGCTGACTGTGGCTGCGCTCTGTGCTGGAGGTCCCAGAGCTGAGGGAGATTTGTGTTCCAACACTTGATTCTCCCCCACCTTCTCCCCTCACATCTCCAGGCACCAAAAACAGCTTCTAGATGCTATAGAGGAAGCTTGATTACATCATCAAACCCTAAGGTCTGAGACACCACCTGATCCAGCCCCTAACGGGGCCGACACAGTACTCCAGGAATGGCAGGCTTGTTTCTACTTCAAGTTTCTTCTCCTTACCAACCCCCTAAAGAGTGTCTGGAGCCCCAGGCACAGGTGCTACTTCAGATCCACCCCACAGCCAAGCAGCAATTGCCAGCAAGCTGGCCAGAGCCACGGGCTTTCACCTGGGCTGGGTGAGGAGACCCAGGAGTCTGGGGAGTAGGGCCCGGGATTTCCCTCGGTGGATGCAGATGTCACCCATGCTTCTGTCCTGCAGGTTCTGTGTTTGGGTGTGCATCCTCATGCATTTAGGTAAGGAGCAGAGTAGAGTGTTCACTGAAGTGCTGGTCCACATATGGCAATGGGCAGTCTTGCAGACTCTCAGGAGATAGTCACTCTTTGTTGGGAAACATAACTTCCCCATCCCTGAACCTCAGGATATTTCCAGAGAGGTTGTTCTAGTTACTTTCTTTTGTTTCAGGGGGGAGGTCTTTTCGAGACAGGGTCTCCCTGTAGCCCCAGCTGTCCTGGAACTCACTCTGTAGACCAGGCTGGCCTTGAACTCACAGAGATCCACCTGTCTCTGCCTCCCGAGTGCTAGGATTAAAGGCATGCACCACCACGCCCGGCTTTCTAGTTACTTTCTATTGCTGTGATAAACACTGACCAAAGACAGCTTGGGGGAGGGAGGGGCTTATTTGGCCTACCCTTCTATGTCACAGTTCATCATCGGGGAAAACCTGGGCAGGAGCTCACTTGGGACAGACACTTGGAGGGAGGGACTAAAACAGAGACCACCATGGAGAAACACAATGCTGCTTCCTGGAGAAATGTTGCTTCCTGACTTGTGTTCCTGGCTTGCTCAATTGCTGTTATACACAGCCCAGGCCCACCTGCCTACAAATGGCACTGCCCATGGTGGGCCAGGCCCTCCTGTATCAATTAGCAATTAAGAAAATGCCTCACACTAGAGTGACCCCTGAGGACCAGATCCTCAACTGACATTGAGAAAAAAAACCTTGGTTAATGTGGGCTAACTGTGTGGCCTTAAACATCCAAAAGGAAAGTAAAACCAGAAACAAATAATTAGTAAGGCCTGAGAAATTGTACTTCAGGTATAAAACGAGATCTTGGTAAAAAGACAAAAAAAATATCTGTTTTGCCTGTCTTCAATTCTTACTGGCAAGTGCAGCTACCTTGTGGCTGCCACTGCTTTTGCCATCCTTCAAAGACATGAGACACAGCTTTTCAACCTTCCAATATGGACTGAAGACTCATTTATCTCCAAGAATCCTCCAAACCTTCAGTGCCAGATGGGGACTGCTGAGACACCCAGCTTGTGGACTGAGCAACTACTGGGGTTTCAGCCTCTTCAAAGTATAGACTGCCATTGTTGGACTGCCCAGGCTGTACCATGGAGACCAGTACAGGAAGATCAAGACAGGACACTTACTGGACCTCATTTGGTGACCACGGGAAGGGAAGACCCCAGTGTGGAGCACAAGGGCAGGACTGATGGTTGTTTGGGCTTGCCAAGGAGGAGCCTTCAAACAATTCCTTAAGGAAAACATGACATCTTTCATCCTAATAAAGAAAAGAAGAAGGAGGAACAGGAGGAGGAGAAGGAGGAGGAGGAGGAGGAAGAGGAGGAGGAGGAGAAGAAATCATAAGCTGAAAATGCTAAAACCTTTGATGTCATAATTTTGATATATGTGTGGCAGGCATATATACATATTTTGGAGTGATGAAAATTGGAAAGAAAAACAACAACAAAAGACTGGGTCACAGAACTGACTAAAGTGCTGAACTTCTGCCCAAAACAGTTAACTTCTGCATCAAAAATTTTAAAAGAGACTGAGAAAAAGATGAAAAACATGTATGGCAGAATGCATGAGCTCTGGTAGGGTGGGGGGCAAAGAAGGGGGAATGGGTGTAGATTTGATTGGAAAATGTTGTATAAAATACATGAAACTTCAATAAAAAATTGGCTTTGAAAAAAAAAAGAAGAAAATGCCTCACAGATACAGCCAAGGTCAATCCAATGGAGGCATCGTCTCCACCGAGGTTGCCTCTTCCAAGGTCTCTAATCTGTGTCAAGTTAAC
Organism: Rhizomys pruinosus; assembly: GCA_009823505.1. Classification (NCBI taxonomy): domain Eukaryota; kingdom Metazoa; phylum Chordata; class Mammalia; order Rodentia; family Spalacidae; genus Rhizomys; species Rhizomys pruinosus. Next base: position 615,484 of record VZQC01014453.1, read on the forward strand.
AAAACTAACCAGCACAGAGGGGCTCAGAGGAAACCTCACTCTTCGGAACCTCATGACCTCTCTGCCTCTATGTACCTCCTGATCAAGTACTGGGAGTCTCAGCGATGCAATAGCAGGCTCCAGTACCAGAACAACCCTTGGGATCCCCCGTCGACCACAAAGAGTTCATTCAGAACAATGAAAACAGGGTACTGGCCCAGTATCCACTAGGTACCTCGGTGATGGAACATGGCCCGTAGTGACCTCTGTGATGAACATGGCCCCTGGACACCTCTGTGATGGAACACGGCCCCTAGTGACCTCTGTGATGGAACATGGCCCCTAGTGACCTCTGTGATAGAATACGGCCCCTAGTGACCTCTGTGATGGAACATGGCCCCTAGTGACCTCTGTGATAGAACATGGCCCCTGGTGACCTCTGTGATGGAACACAGCCCCTAGCGACCTCTGTGATAGAACACGGCCCCTAGTGACCTCTGTGATGGAACACGGCCCCTAGTGACCTCTGTGATAGAACATGGCCCCTGGTGACCTCTGTGATAGAACACGGCCCCTAGTGACCTCTGTGATGGAACACGGCCCCTAGTGACCTCTGTGATGGAACACGGCCCCTAGTGACCTCTGTGATGGAACACGGCCCCTAGTGACCTCTGTGATGGAACACGGCCCCTAGTGACCTCTGTGATGGAACACGGCCCCTAGTGACCTCTGTGATGGAACACGGCCCCTAGTGACCTCTGTGATGGAACACGGCCCCTAGTGACCTCTGTGATGGAACACGGCCCCTAGTGACCTCTGTGATGGAACACGGCCCCTAGTGACCTCTGTGATGGAACACGGCCCCTAGTGACCTCTGTGATGGAACACGGCCCCTAGTGACCTCTGTGATGGAACACGGCCCCTAGTGACCTCTGTGATGGAACACGGCCCCTAGTGACCTCTGTGATGGAACACGGCCCCTAGTGACCTCTGTGATGGAACACGGCCCCTAGTGACCTCTGTGATGGAACACGGCCCCTAGTGACCTCTGTGATGGAACACGGCCCCTAGTGACCTCTGTGATGGAACACGGCCCCTAGTGACCTCTGTGATGGAACACGGCCCCTAGTGACCTCTGTGATGGAACACGGCCCCTAGTGACCTCTGTGATGGAACACGGCCCCTAGTGACCTCTGTGATGGAACACGGCCCCTAGTGACCTCTGTGATGGAACACGGCCCCTAGTGACCTCTGTGATGGAACACGGCCCCTAGTGACCTCTGTGATGGAACACGGCCCCTAGTGACCTCTGTGATGGAACACGGCCCCTAGTGACCTCTGTGATGGAACACGGCCCCTAGTGACCTCTGTGATGGAACACGGCCCCTAGTGACCTCTGTGATGGAACACGGCCCCTAGTGACCTCTGTGATGGAACACGGCCCCTAGTGACCTCTGTGATGGAACACGGCCCCTAGTGACCTCTGTGATGGAACACGGCCCCTAGTGACCTCTGTGATGGAACACGGCCCCTAGTGACCTCTGTGATGGAACACGGCCCCTAGTGACCTCTGTGATGGAACACGGCCCCTAGTGACCTCTGTGATGGAACACGGCCCCTAGTGACCTCTGTGATGGAACACGGCCCCTAGTGACCTCTGTGATGGAACACGGCCCCTAGTGACCTCTGTGATGGAACACGGCCCCTAGTGACCTCTGTGATGGAACACGGCCCCTAGTGACCTCTGTGATGGAACACGGCCCCTAGTGACCTCTGTGATGGAACACGGCCCCTAGTGACCTCTGTGATGGAACACGGCCCCTAGTGACCTCTGTGATGGAACACGGCCCCTAGTGACCTCTGTGATGGAACACGGCCCCTAGTGACCTCTGTGATGGAACACGGCCCCTAGTGACCTCTGTGATGGAACACGGCCCCTAGTGACCTCTGTGATGGAACACGGCCCCTAGTGACCTCTGTGATGGAACACGGCCCCTAGTGACCTCTGTGATGGAACACGGCCCCTAGTGACCTCTGTGATGGAACACGGCCCCTAGTGACCTCTGTGATGGAACACGGCCCCTAGTGACCTCTGTGATGGAACACGGCCCCTAGTGACCTCTGTGATGGAACACGGCCCCTAGTGACCTCTGTGATGGAACACGGCCCCTAGTGACCTCTGTGATGGAACACGGCCCCTAGTGACCTCTGTGATGGAACACGGCCCCTAGTGACCTCTGTGATGGAACACGGCCCCTAGTGACCTCTGTGATGGAACACGGCCCCTAGTGACCTCTGTGATGGAACACGGCCCCTAGTGACCTCTGTGATGGAACACGGCCCCTAGTGACCTCTGTGATGGAACACGGCCCCTAGTGACCTCTGTGATGGAACACGGCCCCTAGTGACCTCTGTGATGGAACACGGCCCCTAGTGACCTCTGTGATGGAACACGGCCCCTAGTGACCTCTGTGATGGAACACGGCCCCTAGTGACCTCTGTGATAGAACACGGCCCCTAGTGACCTCTGTGATGGAACACGGCCCCTAGCGACCTCTGTGATGGAACACGGCCCCTAGCGACCTCTGTGATGGAACACGGCCCCTAGCGACCTCTGTGATGGAACACGGCCCCTAGCGACCTCTGTGATGGAACACGGCCCCTAGTGACCTCTGTGATGAACATGGCCCCTGGACACCTCTGTGATAGAACACGGCCCCTAGCGACCTCTGTGATGGAACACGGCCCCTAGTGACCTCTGTGACGGAACACGGCCCCTAGTGACCTCTGTGATGGAACACGGCCCCTAGTGACCTCTGTGACGGAACAGAGCCCCTGGACACCTCTGTGATAGAACATGGCCCATAGCTATCTCTGTGTAGAACACGGCCCCTGGCCACCTCTGTGATGACAGAACATGGCCCCTGGCCACCTCTGTGATGACAGAACACGGCCCCTGGCCACCTCTGTGATGACAGAACACGGCCCCTGGCCACCTCTGTGATGACAGAACACGGCCCCTGGCCACCTCTGTGATGACAGAACATGGCCCTGGCCACCTCTGTGATGACAGAACACTGCCCTGGCCACCTCTGGCCTTCTCACTAGCTTCTACCTGGATCTGTTCCTGGTGCCAGGATTACCATTTGCTGAGTAGAGAGCAAGTTCAGAGGTCATGTCAAATGGACCTGCCTCTTTAGGATATTCTGAGTTTATAGGCGCATCTAAAAATGCCCAAATCCAGGGCGCCCTCAAGTGGCTGATGCTCAGCACTGTCGGGCCACTGAGCCTGTGTTTCTCCCATAGGATCCGGTAGCCTAGGTAACTGCAGCCTTCCTGCACATCCCCATTCTTCATCATGGCCACACTAGGAATTCCATGCGCTCCTCGCTCCAGCCCTTCAACTTCTCCCCTGGCACCAGAGACACCCAGGTACATCAGCACTGGATCCCACGAAGACCAGACCTCCCTGATGCCTCCTTTCAGCTAAAACCCTGCGTGAAGCCTCCAGCCCAAAGCTCCTGTCTGATAAGCCCAGAGCCCCACAAAGACCACATGTGAAAGAGGAAGGAGATCAGAGGGCAAGAGAGAGCGACAGTGGTTAAACATAATCACAAAACATTATTTACATGTATGAAAGTGTCCATATGAAACCATTAATATGTACAAATTAATGTATGCTAATAAAATAGCTTTATGAAGTCTGGAGAGTAGGCAGAGAGTTCAATTCCTTCAGTGCTGAACGAGAAGCACAAGGACACGAGCCAGATCAACAGAACTCATGGAGAAAAAGCTGGATGTGGTGATTCACCCATGGAATCCTAGAGGTAGGGGGCTGAGACAGGCAGATCCGGGGGCACCCTGGCTCAGCTACCTAGCCAGTTCTAGCCCAGAAAGTGATACAGTCTCAGATGAAAAAAAAAATCCAGGTGTGGTAGAACACATCTAATCCCAGCACATGAAAGGTCAAGGCAACAGGGTCAGCAGTTTGAGGTCACTGTCAACCACATAGCAAGTTGATTCCGGACTAGAAACACAAGACCCTTCTCCAAAAAGGAGGAAGAAGAAAATGCATAGCCTCAGATGAACACTACCGTGCTCATCATCTGATGTCCACACAGATGTGCTTACAAGTTGAATGTGCACCAGTACATACACACACATACATGTGTGCACGGATGAAGGCATGATTTCCAGCTTATAAAAGAGAACTGGACAAATTAAAGAGTAGAACTAACACTCCCCTTGTGTCTTCCACAGGCTCTGGGCTCATCCAGAACTCCTGTCTCACCCTGTTTATCCTAGCTGAAAGTCTTAGGTTCCTAGACTTACTAATCACTACCAGATGGGCAAGGAAGGACCAAGGGTGGGAAGTCCTCAGGGTGGGCCATTTCCAGAGAGCCCAACGTGCATGAGAGTCCACAGGTGGGGCTGGGAGGGGAGGGGACATTTCAGATCCACCTTGACTGTGATCACCGGGACCAGAAGACAGGGAAAGAAGAGCTGAGACCCCCAGCAGCCCCCAGCTCAGCAGAGGGTGGAGCAGGGCCAGCCAAAAGATGCTCATTCCACGGGGCTGGAGAGATGGCCTAGCGGTTAAGAGCGCCGACCGCTCTTACAGAGGACCCAGGTTCGATCCCCAGCACCCACATGGCGGCCGAGAACCGTCTGAAACTCCAATTCCAGGAGAACTCCAGTTCCAGGGACACCTGGAACACCCTCTTCTGACCTCCATGGCATTGCACGACACGGGTGCACAAACCTGCATGCAGACAGTACATTCATACACATACAGAAATAAATAAAAATTAATTTAAAATTTTTTTAAAAAAGATGCTCATTCCAAAGTGCTCAAGGAAAAATGAGGGGGAAGAAAATTAAGTCAGTTCCAGGCCCAAGATTGAAAGTTCCTTGGTGGGACAGGGTCTTATCCAACACTGAACAGAGGCACAGGTATGGATGTAACATGGAGAATCATGTGAGAAGTCTTCACTGGCAGGAAGGATCCAGGAGAAACTGGGCCCCCTGTGAGCAAAGATGCCGTGTTCCAGACACTTGTGAATAGGATAGGTGACTCAGGAAAACACAACGTCAAACAGAAGAACACGGAGTCTGTAGCACTCAGATTCTGTGACCTGCTCTTCCCTCTGCCCCCTAAGCACCTACGCTTCCCCTTGCACACTTCCTGTTCTGAAGTGATTCTTAATTGGAATTCGCCTGACTCCCTACCTGGGGCTGGCTACACCCTGGACCCATGGAATGTGTCCTGTAACGCACACCTCTAAGCCCTGAACTGTGGCTCTGTCTCCAGGTTTCTCCCAAAGGATTCTCATCAGGGGAACTAAAGTCGGTGAATGACCTGTGACAGCATGGACCTGGTTCGCAGAGGACTCCTTCCACACACTCCGTCCAAGCACAGCAGCTGGCATGTGTACATGAGCCAAGATCTTCCAGGAGCTCTGCACACAGCAAGGCCCAGCCAGCAGCGCACTCCCAGGTAGAAAGGAGGGCCAAGGGTACCCAGCATGGCCACCATTGTGAGCCGCCCTGCCCTGGCCACACACAGTAGTTTACTGGTGGCTTGGGGGCAGAATTAGGGTGTAAAGACCCTGACCACGCTTTCTCCCAAACAGGAAAGGGGGGAGGCATCTCCCTGACTCATTACCTGAAATGGCCTCACAGGGACAGTCCTACAGCCTTGATGGCATGGAAACCCTGACTGGAGTACCAATCCCCAGAGCCTGAGACACCACCTAGTGAACTCCACACTGAAGCAGACGTACTACCCCATCTCAAGTAGACTCTGCCCAAGTGCCAGAAGCTCCAAAGAGAATCCCTGGGGCCACAGATGCAGCTAGGCCTGCAGATCCACTCCAGGGCTGAGCAGGTGCTGCCCAAAGGCTGTCACCTGATCTAGGGAGGCTGGAGAGCCACCCTGGTGGCTGTCCGCATCTGTGCTGCTGTCCCGCAGGCTCCACATTTCTGTGTGTCTTGGTGTGCTTCCTCGTGCACCCTTACACACCCAGGAAAGGAGGCAAGATGCTCACAGAACTCCTGGCCCTTCAACTGAGATGGGCAGTCCTGCAGACACTCAGGAAATAATCACAATTCTAGAGAGGAAGCCACCTTCCCATCCTTGGCCCTGAGAGGCGCTGAGCCAACCCCAGTGCTCAGAGGCACCTGGCCTCTTCTTGGCCTGCAGGTATCCCCTGGCAGTGACCAAGGACCATTGATCTGAGCACTACAGCAACATCTGCAACAGAAACGACCCCTGATACCCCCTCATGGTCTTTAAGGATTTCTTTCAGAACAATGACAACACTAAAGACAGGGTACTGAACCAGTCCCCACTGCCACCTCCGGCATTGTCACTAGCTTCTCTCCGGACCTGTTCCTGGTCCCATGAGCACAATTGCTGGGTGAAGACCATCTTCAGAGGTCATGACAGACAAGCTTTCCTCTTTTTTATTATTTTTATTTTATGTGTATGAGTATACTGCCTACATGTATGTAAGTGCGCCCATGTTGTGCAATGCCCATGAAATTAGAAGAGGGTGTTGGATCCCCTAGAACTGGAGCTAAAGTCAGTTGTTAGCCAACATGTGGATGCTGGGAATCAAACCTGGGTCCTCTGCAAGAGCAGCCAGTGCTCTTAACCATTGAGCCATCTCTCGAGCCCCAGCTGTGGTTACTTATAAAAAACTCTCAAGAACAGGCTTTCTGCCTGTTGACCTTCTCTCATAAAGAGGAGGGAGGGTCATTGGTCTCTCAACATGACATTCCAGTCACTCCCTCCCAAACTTCAGACAGCTGTGTGTAATTGTGCCCTAATTACACCTGGCCTCATGGTCTCAGGAGGTGCTAGAGTTGCTGTCTGTAACAACAGAAATCTGGAGACAAAACACTGTCTATCTGGAGGGAAAAATACTCTGGTAAACTGGGGCATAGCCACATTGTGGCACCAGAAGGTGGGGGAAAAAAAACACCTTGTCTGTCAGGACAGTCTGGTTGTAGGGAAAACTCTGCAGGTCTGCTAAGTTGAAAAAGAAAAGGATAACATGTATAATGTGCTATCTTTGGGGCGAGAATGAAAAGACAAAATATCCATATATCCAGAAACTGAAGGCAGAAAACATAGAGGCTCCCCAAAAGTGGAAAAGAAAAAGGAAACAGTTTTTCGTCGGGCGTCCTTCAGAAATCCAGCCCTCACAAACTCCAACTCTGTAACTGGAACAATGGTTCAGTCAATAAAGTGCTTTCCAGGCAAGGATGAAGGCCTGAGTTCAGATCCCTGCACCTACATAAAATTGGGCACAGTGCCAGGACCCAGCACAAGGATCTAACAGCAGGAAGACAGTGTGGAGAGGCAGCCAGAACTAGGGCTCAGTAAAACCTCCGGTAGACATCTTCCCCAAAGACATGAAGGCTTTGACTGGATTAGATAAATATTTTAAAGGAGGTCACAAGAGAGCCCAGACAGCCAGTGGCTCTTACAAACCCTGGGGTACAGGGGATCATGGGAAGTGACTGTTGCCAGCCTTACCGCACTCAGTTTAGCCTGAGGACTGAAAGCCAGCCTTCACTCTTCTCTTTTCCTAGCTGTCCAATCATGCTGTGCATGCAGTGGGTGCTCAATAGGACCTATCAGGTAGACGTAGAGATGGCCAGAGCAAAGCTCAGAGCTGCAGCTGATGGGACGGAGGGGGAGAGAGCAAAGGAACGAGGCACAGTGTGAGGGAATGGGAATGGAAGACACAGTGGCCAGGAGGACCTCAAGCCCAGGACAAGTGACAGAGGCCACTATGGAGAGACAGAGCAGAGCCCTGGGAGCATGTGGGTTTTGAGGTGCCACTGAAACAGGTAGAAAACATGGGAGTTTGTCTGGATAAGAAAGAATATAAGAGATTTGCTGATGAGGGAAAAACATAGATGCACACAGGGGTCTGCACAGCTCTGAGGATGCAAGACTCCAGCTCTAGTTTTAGTGGAGGTAACAGGAGGAATCTCAGACAGTACAAGGGACTGTGAGCCACTAGCTTGCAGAGGGAACTACCTAAGACCCCCCCCCTCCTCTTCTGTATTCCAGAGCCTTGGAGGTGGCACAAAGGAGCTTGACATGGGTTGGACCACTGCTTTCTTAGACCCTGGAGTGAGCTCCAGCTGGACTCTGAAGGGTTAGCACCTGATGTCCTTAGAACCGAGCACCCCTGAGCTAAATGTCATGCACAGATTACTGATGAACAGAGCTGGATCTGAAGACATCCAACATAATGGCTTTGGCCAGGACACCATCTTCCTCATTGAGATGCTACTAAGAAGGATATCGTGGACCTCCTGGATAGAGGAACAAGACGTCCTGTGCAGGAAGCCCATGTTATCATCTTTTTGAAGGCCAGGAGCTCACAAAATGTCAGCAGGCTTGCTATGGCCTCTGCCATAGCCCTTCTGCATGCAAGAACTGTCCCCCAAAGTGGAGGACCAGCCATCCTGAGCAGCCATGTACCTGGCAACACTCGCTGACCCAGGGTAAACAGACAGTGCTCAGGCCTGCAGAAACAGGGGCTGCTTCTTCTCAAAGGCTGAAACTACAGCAAACAAAGACTGCCTCCACAGCTCTCCAGAAAACAGCCTAAGGCCACTAAATCTACCATGGCTTCCGTGACTGGCGCATGCACGAGCTGTTGTCGGGACTTTTGTTGGCTTACCGTCCCTGCCCACGTTGCCACCCCCAGCACGGCTGCCTCCTCATCTAGGATGCAGATCACAGGGCAGTGGGAGTTTTCTGTTCCAACATTAGATTAGATTCTTACCTTCCTTCTCCCCTTCTACCTCCAGGCACCAGGAACAGCTTCCAGATAATGACAATTACTCAGAAGAACATCACCCATCCTCAAAGGCAATGTAGACCCCACCTACCTAGCTTACAGCCAAGCCAACCAAGTACTCCACAAACAGCAGGCTGCCTTCCTCTTCAGAAAGGCTCTTCTAATCCCCTTATCTTTAGCAGTCCCCAAAAGATCATCTGGAGCCAGGGACCTGGATATGGCCTGGAGATCTAGTCCAAGGTCAAGCCTTGGAGGCCAGTTGGTTGGCAGAAGTGTCAGGCTATCTCCTGGACCAGGTGAAGAGACCCAGGGAGAATGCAGATGAGGGTTTGGGGCCTCCCTTCAGTGATTGTGTCTGTCTGTGTTTCTGTCCTCTAGGTTCTGTGTCTGAGTTTACATCTGGCTGTGCATCTTCTTGCTCTTGGGGAAGGAATAGAGGCATAGCAGGACTTCTGGCCTTCAACTGGTGATGGGCAGTCTTACAGACTACCAGAATGTAATTGTCCATCGTAGGGAAACAGCAACTCCCCCATCCTTGGACCTGAGGATGTTCCCTGGAATGGGCTCAGAGTCAACGGCAGTGCTCAGAGCCACCTGGCTTCTCCCAAGACTGCAGGTGGTGGTCAAGTTCAGATGAGCTTCTCTCTTTTAAATGGGGCTGAGGACATCTTGGGACCTTCATAGGTACCTCTGAAGATTCCCAAAGCCAGAGTGGCCTCAGGTTGCCAGTACTCAGCACTTCCCTGTCCCGTGAAACCTTTGTCTTTCCCATAGGATTTGGGGGCCTGAGTAACAGCAGGCTTCCTGCACATCCCCCATTCTGAGGATGTCTCCAACATGGCCACATCTATGAATTTTCTAGGCTTCATAGTCCAATTCCATAACTTCTTCCCACAGATAAAACCACACACAGCGTGAGGCCAAAACTAGGTGAGGTTCTAGATCCCTGAAGACAGGGCCTGCCTGATGCCTCTTTCTGTGTGAAAAGTCCAGCTCCTGCCTATTGACCCCAGAACCCCACAGAGCAGACAGTAAACCCCTCAGTTTCCACCACTCTTGCTGCTGCTTATAGGCAGAGGGAGGGCAGGAGCCACATATACTTACCTGGGTAAGACTGGCTATGATCAAAAAAACAAATGATACCACATGCTGAAGAGGGTGTGGAGGAGGGGAGCACTCATCACTGCTGGTGGACTGCAAACTAGTGCAGCCCTGTGGAAAGCAGTGTGGAGAACTCTTAAAACACTAAAAATGAACCTACCCTTTGCCCAATTATACCACTCCTGGGTGTGTACCCACAGGATTCATCCTATTGAAGAGATACATACACACGTTTATCACAGCTCTTTTCACAATAACAAAGAGCTGGAAACAACCCAAGTGTCCCTCAAATGATGGGTGGATAATGAAAATGTGATACATCTACACAATGGAGCTCTATTCAACAGTAAAGAAAGACAACATCGCCAGGCGTGGTAGCGCACACCTTTAATCCTAGCACTCAGGAGGCAGAGGCAGGCAGATCTTTGTGAGTTCAAGGCCAGCCTGGTCTACAGGGTGAGTTCCAGGACAGCTGGGGCTACAGGGAAACCCTGTCTGGAAAAGACAAAAAAAAAAAAAGAAAGAAAGAAAGATGACATCATGAAATGGAACTAGAAACTGTTATGCTAAGTGAGGTAACAGAGTCTCAGAAAAAAAAACAACATATGTTATCCCTCATTTGTGCATCCTAGCACCAAATCCTTATATATAAATATTCCAGACACTACTCAGAAAGGATGCTTCTCTTACACCAAATGAGATTACAGAGAATAGTCCACAACTGGACACACATAGACATGGTCTATGAATGGCTCATGCCTAGGTGACACACCTACAATGCAGTCTCTACACATAAGCCCCAAGCATCACAGAACAAGGACCCAAGAAAGCATTAACCACCTCTTAACTCTCGTTAAGGAAGCTCCTCCATGCAACAGGAGACCAGGAACCCAAAGGGGTCTGAATGGCCAAACCCTGAAGGTTAGGAGTCTACAGAGTGTAGTTCTATGAACAAGCTGCCTATATTCAGGTTCACCCACCCAGGGCTCAGGGAACATTGTGAAAGAGGAGGCGGAAAGATTGTAAGAACCAGGGAGATGATGCAAGACCAAATGGAAATGATTCCTACGAGTTTCTGGGACCCTCTTCATATGAACCTACGATATTGGTATCAGCATGCACAAGATCTATGCAAGCTCAGCTGGACAAAAACCCAGCACAGAACTTCATGAATGGGTAGCAGAGACCAATCTTGGCTGAGGAAATATTGGCAGTAGATGGTGGTCAGGTGAGGAAGACCTGGACTTCTTTAGAAAAAAGACTCCAAGCTGGGCGTGGTGGCGCACGCCTTTAGTTCCAGCACTCAGGAGGCAGAGGCAGGTGGATCTTTGTGAGTTCAAGGACAGCTGGGGCTACAAGGAGACCCTGTCTTGAAAAGACCAAAAAAAAAAAAAAACTCCCGATAGGCTAACCAGAGGAGGAGCTAGCACTGGGGGGGTGGGGGTGGGTAATTTTCTGTGTAATCTAGCAGGAATTACAGAAGGTGTGAACTCCTGGGGGGGGCACAAGGGAGGGTGCAAAGGCAGAGGTGGGCAGAATGACTGAAAAATTACATATAAAACACATAAAAAATTCAACTTAAAAAAATGCCCATACCCAGAGTGCCTCACTGGCTGGTACTCAGCACTGACCTGGCCATGAAGCCTATGTCTCTCCCAGAGGATCTGGTGATCTGAGTGATAGTGGACTTCCTGCAATCGCCCACTTTGAAGATGTCCCCAGCGTGGCCACACCTGGGAACTTATGGCCTTCTTGCTCTGACACTTCTCAGAGGACCCACCCACAGCCTCGGAGACACTGTGTCTGTGTGGCCCGTGTACCAAGATTCCAGCTGTGTCTGTTGCTGACTAAGCATGGCTGGCACCTTCAGGGGCAGATTTCCGGGCTGATGCACTTTCAAAATACCCATGTAGCCCCTGGACACTCCTTTGAGCCAAGTGACCAGGTTCTGCCAGAAACCTGGCAAATGAGATCTGCAGAGAATTGCTGAGAGGTGGACTGGCCCACAGGATGTCCCTCTGGGGCAGTGAAGCTGGCTAGAGGTAAGCCCTAGATACCCCACACCAGCGTGAAGGAAGGGGACAACACAATCAGCAGACATCACAAAAACAACCAATAGATGTTCAAAGAAACTGACTTTTCCAAACTTGAAAAGGACAGGCATAACCTTGTGATAGACATTCAAGAAAATACAAATATGTGGCTGAATGAAATAACAGAAACAGTTTAGGACTTGAAAAGTGAATTCACAAAAGAGATAGAAATGTAGAAGAAAACCCAAGCCCAAATGAAGATGGCATTGAAAAATTCAGTACATCAATTTGAAACCACAGAGAAAGCCTCACAAGCAGAATGAATGAAACAGAAAACAGCATATCAAGAGTAGACAGCAAAGTTGAAGAACTGGATTCCTCAAGCAAAGACTATAAAAAATTAGAAACACACAGGAATAGAATAGGCAAGAAATGTAGGACACCTTGAAAATACCAAATCTAGCCGGGCGTGGTGGCGCACGCCTTTAATCCTAGCACTTGGGAGGCAGAGGCAGGCGGATCTTTGTGAGTTCAAGGCCAGCCTGGTCTACAGAGTGAGTTCCAGGACAGCTGGGACTGCAGGGAGACCCT